>JAWWEU010000040.1:31086281-31112589 GCA_035583155.1 Acropternis orthonyx | reverse complement strand
GAGGGAGAGGGAGAGGGGAAGCGAAGCGAAGCGAAGCGAAGCGAAGCAAAGCAAAGCAAAGCAAAGCAAAGATCTGACTGAACATAATTTAATAGACATATACTTTTTTATACATTTATAAAAAAGCATTTTTAGAACTGAATCAGTGTGGCTTTATAAAACAAAGTGGAAGAATTATAAAAATGTCAACACTTTTATCACAGACATATCTACCTGAGAGTTTTCTCAAGTCAGAGACATTAATTTTCATTTGATCAGTGTCATGATCAGTGATATCCACAGCTCTGAAAAATCCAAATATGACAGCAGGTATGCTCCTTTCTCCAAATGTCTCCGGGTTCCAGGCAGATGGATAATCATGCACATATGGTAACACGGTGCTCACGTTCGAGGACAACCAGGGGCCATCCTTGAATATGCACTTGCCATTTTTTAAGTGCAGAAATCAGATATTAATAGCACCTTGAGGGCTGTGCAGGGGAATGTAACATATCTAACTACCTATCATTAAAGTGGACAGCTATGCCCAGTGCATTCAACTTTCAGCCTTTCTTATACTGATATTTATGCCAGCAAAAAAATTATAAAAGAGCTATTCCTATTTGAGAACCCATAATTTTGAGCAGACACTAAACAAATGGGGAGGCAGACATTTACATGGGACAGAGTAGTACTACACAGATACACTTGCCATTTCTTGATTACTAAACATGGCTAGTAGGAACAGATTCAGTATGTTAGCTCAGTACCCCTTTGAGGCAACTTAGCTCTGTTTGAGTTATCATTATGTTTACTTGTCCAGCCTGGAACATGATGATAAAAAATTCATTTGAAGTATGTACCAAAACTAATATAATTTAGGCAATGGCAAGTTCTAGCATAAACAAATGGAGGGAAGGAAGAAGTTATGATTGTATTTGATTTCCATGGGAAGGAAGAGGATGTTTAATTACAAACTTACTATGTACTTTGTCCAAGAGTTAATGAGATGACCTGCTGATATATATACAAAACAACTTTAAAGACCAGGACAGTCTAATCAAATTCTGACATGTATTCCTCCACCCATTGTAAGAAACTGAACATGGGGAGATCAAAAAACCTCTCTTGACTATTTCAGAGGACACCTTTTCCTAACACAGTAAGTACACACCACCAAAAGAGTACAACACACTGCTGTACCTCCCCAAGAGTAGTTCTAAAATGCTACAGCAAAAACAACCTTCAACTAATTTCCAACAAATTTTAGAATTTATCAAGAGTTTGATACAAATCATATTCTTTATACATGTATCATTTGCAACTTTGTACTCTGCCTCATAGAATCCTCATAGAATGCCCAAACCATACACATGAAGGCTGTGGTTCTGCTCTGGTACAGTGGCACTGAAAAGTTGTTGAGTGCTTGTCAATACACTCAAAAGAGATGACCAACCACTGAAGGATGCACAAGAAGGGCTAGATAATTCTGAAACCCATCCTTTCTCATGTTGACATCAAGAATTTCTGAAGAATCTAGAAATCAATTTTTTTTCCACATTTTTGGTCATATTTTCCATAGTTGAATACCTCATTATAGATTTTTCATTTAATGCTGCACTATACATCTATTTCCCCTTTTTACAGTGGGAAATATAAAAGCCTTCTGGATCATAAGCCTTTTGACCAGAATTTACCAGCTATCTCAGCCTGGTATAAAAGTGCTCCTTTCAAACATTTAGACAATTAATTACAGGATATGAAGTTGCTATTTCATTCTTTTTGTTTTAGCTGGTAAATTTGTCATTTTGCTTGACAGAGAATACAGGGTAGCATTGCTTCACTTCAGAAAAGCAACCTGGTAAATCCAGCACAAAATTAATTTTTGTTGGTTTATGCTGGACTCTTACTGTAAAACTTCTCCCATGTACCAAAATACTTTGGTCTACATAACCTTTCTTTGCCAAACCCATGCCAATGTAAACAGACTCACAGCTGATGCTTTTACATTTCTATATTGCACACACACAGAATCACACAATAGGCTGGGTTGGAAGAGACAGAAAAGGATCATCAAGTCCACCTCTTAGGCCTGCACAAGACCATCCCCAGGTGCCTAAGAGTATTGTTCAAATGCTTCTTGATAACGTAATACTCGTTATTCTCATTATTGAGAATCTAGATCAAAAGAACTCAAATCCTCAAAGTTTGACTATAATAGCTACACAGAAAGAGCAATACAGTTTACAAAAATATATAGCAAATGAGACAAGAAATATAAAGATCTCTGTGGCATTTGCAAGCTTCCAATTAGCAAAAGAGCACAATAAAAATATTCACAGAAGAGACTAGTTAAATCATATTTACCTGGAAGCTTAATAAATCAAGAGCAAGCCATATTGAATGTAGGGCAATAAGCACATCAATCTAAGGAAAGAGCCTAATGTCCCTTCCAGGATAAAAGTTTAATCAGTTCAGAGGCAAAACACTGAGTTGTGTGTCTCCTTGAAAAATGCAGATAATATGCACACATTTGGTTGTTTATATGATTCTTACTGAAGGCCAAACTTTCTACATGGAAATTTGTTCATAATGTGTGAAAACACGTACAGCACACTCCACACACCTATTCCTTTTGCCTAGGAATTGGCAGTGGAGCTTTGTAAATCTCAAGGTTTTTCCTTGAGAAAGCAATACAAGGCTGGGATTTCACAGTCTAAGCATTATAGTCCACTGAAGATTACTCTTTCAAGTCTTCAAGACAGTAATATTCTTCTTTGTCTACAAAACATCAAACTCTGGAGTTTATGTGCTTTTCTAAAACCTTTACACACCTCTTTTACTCATTTCCACTGAAGTCTTAAACTTGCATAGGTATGCATAGACTGTGAATATACTTCCTATATATTGACTTTTACATACCGCCCAACTGACTTCAAAGAAGTGTAGATGGATTTGAACTCCAAATCCATGTTTCTAATTGTTGTTTAAGTAGATCCTTTCTCAGTCTGCAGAGGAAACAACCACCACCTTCTGGGATGAATGGGTTTAAGTATGTTTCTTTTTTCTTTGCAGATTCTTCTCCAAACACAGTTTTCAATATTTCTCTTACCTCTCAGAATATTATTGATACCCTGTGAGGTGTTCCCAAGAGGAACTTGTACATTTTGTAATCTCTTCAACCTTAGCATTATTACTCCCTTTTCATGATCTTTTGCAATTTGAATGTTAAACAGGGAATTAGGGGTTTGCACTTTTTTTTCTTCCCTTTAAGTTATGCAAAATGAGATTCATCAATCAACAAAATGTTCTTACTAAAACAGAAAGGCTGGGTAAAATGAACTCTAATGAGCTCCAAACAAATCTGTATGGCTTTTATGTGTAGAAAAGCATGGGTTGTTTCTCTCTCTTCACCTTAGTATAATTTAATGATTCAAAAACAGTGTCTGTAAAAAGCCACAGATATCTATTGCAGTGTTTACATGACAAAAGAAGCATATGATTGAAAAACATACCTAAGTTGCATTTTTGTGTCTGTGCATCTCAGAACACTGTACAAGGTATGTAGATGATAGTACTTATGAAGTGAAATTTGAATGCATAGAATTTTTCACTTGCCCTTTGTGGGAAAAAGTATGATTGGCTCCTGCAGAATAAAGGTGACTGTTAAAAGATGTAGAACTAATAAATCTTGAAAATTTTTAGGAAGTGAAAAAGTTCAGTAACAGAATGTACCTGTTAAGGTTTCCTGAGCAACTATCAGAGAGCAGAAGGATGAAGCAAGCAGTGCTGCTTTCATCTTCAAAATGTGAGTAAAGCTGTAACTCATTTGCTTTGCAAAACAAAACAGGACTTTGAGGTGGGATGTATGAGATGTCATCTAGCTCTGGCTATTTATGCGTTTTTCAATCTGCTCTAGCCACTGATCTGTTATGCATCTGACCTAAAACTGCTTTGTAGGGTTAGCTGCATTCTTACATACACTTGCAGTAAATATACTTTACAAAATAGCTATTATTATTCCCTATGATAATGTGCATATTTTAAATGTTAAATTAGCACTGAGTACTCTTTGATTTTCCATTAATCAAAAGAAAATATTTTTCTAGCATCACCCCTGAATAAGATTATTTCAGGATTTTTTCATATGCCAGTTCATGGATTTCTTTGTTTATAACGATTTAAAAGAAAACAACATAGACATGCAAAGATGATGTACCAATTCTGTACATAAATTCATAAAATACTTTCTAATATACACTTCTTCAGTCATATTTCTGGAAGAGACAGAGTGGGGATTCTATACATTACAACAATTCAGTAAAAGAGCAGGACAACAATAGCATATTATGCAAAAGTCTGATTTTGAATGATAGCCAACTTTTATGTACTTTTGCCACTTCTCACAGCCCACATTTGAACATGCAGATGGTGGTTTCTAACAAGTGCAGGTTTATGTATCTATGTCCTGCAAAATAAAACATGAGTGGTCACTGAAGTTAAAAAAAACCCCTCCCTTGAACTTCATTTCAATTTAACAATTACTTCTGAGACGGAAAGAAGTCCCAAAAAATAAATTAAACTTCTTTAAAATATAAGAGGTATTGTAATCAATAAATTGTTCTTAAATATAAAATGAGCAGATTGAAGCTCTGCACTCAGAATATTTGTTCGGTTATACTGAATTTGTACTATTAGAGATGGCAAACATACAGCTACAACATAGTTCTTAATAAGAGAATTTGACCAAAATTGACCAGAAGCACTATAAAAAAAAGAAAACAAAAATAAAGAAAGAAACAAAACATGACTCCTGTCATACAAAGCCGGATGTCTTCTGTGATCTAGAAAAAAACACATAAAACAAAACACCTCCTTTGAGGCATGTAGTATAAAATCACATGTAAAAGATACTAAAACAATATTTTGCTAGATTCAAGGATAAGACTGAGTGATTACTCATCACTCAATGCATAATAGACATATTTTAGACCAGTGGGTGGATCACCTAATATAAATCATGCTTTCATAAATGCTCCTGTTTATCCTGATATCTAAAAATATCAAGAAAAAAAAAAACAGAAACAAAACCAAAGCCTCTGGAAGAATATATTACATCTATCTGCATATTTCATTGCTATGGTTTGCTCATAAGCAAGTGTTGTAAAAGGCTACTCTGAATGTTACCTGAGCCTTGAATCACCCCTCTCTTCAACAGTTTTATATCATTCACTGAAATTCACTGTATTTTGGCTTCTGCCTGAGGAACATCTCCAAGGTTCACCAGAAAATATGTTAATACAAATATTCTGGAATTATTTAGTTGATTTGGTTTCTTTTAATTATAGTAACATTTACAAGTTAACAGTTTGAAAGAAAATCTTTATAAAGAGTATCTTTCTCTGAAAACCGAAGAAAGTGAAATAGGAAATATCTTTTGTCAATAATAATTATATGTCAAAAAATTATTCAAAATTGCAAAAATTACTAAGACATAGTAATGCTGTTGACATAAGGTAGCCAAAAAAGTTGCACTTGGGCCTTCATTCTAATCACATATGGAAAAAATAACTTACATATTTCACATACACTATATATCTACAAGTCTTTATGATGAAGCTATGCATAGCTTCACCTGCTTTAAGAAAAGTATTTTTTTGTCTATTAACAAAGCAAAGTGATGGTTTATTTAATATATCCGACATACCTGCTCTGATGTGAAATAATGTTGTATTACTCTGCCATTTGTTGCCAAGTAACTACAAAATCATTGGTAACTGTCAATAAAGCACTTGAAATAAAGTGCTTATTTAAGCCAAGCAAAGATGGCTCTATGGCATATTCGCATCATGGGACTGACATAAAACGGCTCCTTTACAACTGGAGATGGAGTCGATTATAAAGAAAGATATATTTTATTAACAAACTATTATCCAAAATAGTATTATTATTATCTGCATTCCAGGATATTATGCTTCACAGAAGAATGCAACATACATTTAAATTTAAATACAATAATTGGTTGTAGATTTTTGTTTCTTCTGGGTATCAATGCTGAATAGCTGAATGTGAAAAACAATGTTCATTTTTTAAATAGGTTTGATGCACTCAGCAGAGGAAACATGGAGCAAAGAGACCTTTAAGTCTTTCAAGGTGTACATTAGCTCTCTCAACTTATAACATAATTCCATTTCAGTATGAGTTGATTAGTTTGTATCAAGTTGATTGATATATTTACTTTCTCTTTTTTTGAAGGTCCTTACTTTTCCATAGATTCCACCGTATTTATTCTTTCATCTCAATGATAATTTTTTTCATTGTCTGTATTTATTTATGAGTATACCAATAATATTAAGTATACACCTGACTATTTTTAACTATATGCCTGACACAGAAGCACTCTCTTCTACTCAAAGGCAATGAATTCAGTTTCAGGTGACCTGGGCCATTTTCTCATTCTGCATCAAACTTTTCTTGTACTTTTAGGCAAGTCTTTCACATTTCGATTCAAAAAAGAGTTTAACATTGTGCACAAATCCATTCAGATTTCGAACAAAACATTTAGGCTCAAGACCTTAGCAAGCTGGTTGTTGATTATAGGTGTCTAATATTTGTCGTGGAAAGACGGTCACTTCAGAAAAACCTAAAATCTACATATCCATCTTCAAAGCAGTAATTTCTCCTGCTCAGGCTACATTTTGTTAGTATTTGCATTTTCAACAGCCGAATATGAGAGTATTTTCTTCAAAACAAAGCAATTTTATCAGGATGAACTGACAATGGCCTCCTGAATATTCTCACAATTGAAGTACTTTCCTGAAATGAAAAATATGTTGGATACAATTTTCTTATATAGAAAGCAAACTTGAAAATTAGGAAATCTTCTGATCATAATGCAAGTGCCCAAAAAGGAAGTACCAGTGTCACTCAGCAAAAGCATGACTACCTTTTGACTCGGTAACCTCTGAAATGTAGAACAGTCCAGAACTACCAAATGACCTCATGTTGTTTACTTAATAGACCCCAAAAGAAGATATCCAGCATAATTAAGGCTGAGGTGTTTCTGACCATGCTAGAAGCAGAACTTTAGCCCTCTGAATCAACTAGAGAAAGAAATTTAAGGGCCTTCACTATCATGCAGAAGCTCTTCGAGATTTTGATTAGTGAAGTTTATATGTATGCTTATTTTTATTATCATGTATGTATGAAACTTACATACCAAGCTCACACATGAAGCCTATACTCTTTTCTGTAACAATCTTTATTGTAGTGAATTCAGGGATGATGAGAACTGGTCAAATACACATCTCCGATGCAAACAGCAACTAAGAACATTTTTCTCCCGCCATCAAAAGTGCTCCATATAAGTGCTATATATATATATATATATATATATATATATATATGTATGTATTTATTTATATGTGTATGTGTGTGTGTGTGTTTAGTACTGTCATCTTTGTTTGGCCATTATAGGAATTCAGTGGTGAGCAGGACTGTTGTAGAGTATATTACCTTTCAGCTGCTTTGTTCCTCACTCAGTATTCAGTGTGGGAGCATATGTATCCTATTTAATGCAAGGTCTTCCACACTGTATTATTTTTGCCCTTTAAAGCTGCATTTTGCACAAATCAATGTCAAATCTTATTTAATCTATCTGCATTTTTAAAGTGTTTCTCGCTGTGGCACTGCCACCAGAGTAGTGTACATAGATTAAAAAACAACAGGCAGGCTGTCTGCAGGCAGGCAGTGGAATATATATGTTTGGAGTACTGTGATACCATGAGTTTTCTTTTGAACAATCAAGCAAAACATTAAAAAAATTAGGCTCTGCATAAAACTTTGCAAAAGGGGAGTGGTAGAGGGGAATCCCAAATTTCACGTTTTGTAATGTATTTATTTTTCCATGTTCATGGAAAACTGTCAGTGGTTTGCTTATGCAAATAACCTTAACTCAATGGGGAAAAGGTTATTTCAGACATATTCTTTCTCAATCTCTCTTTCAAAATAAAATAAACCAAACCAAAATAAAATAAAATAAAACAACAGCAACGAAAAGCATACCAAAAAAAAAAAAATTGCAAAATGCCCAGACTTTTAAATGCAACTATCTTATTTGGTCTAGCACACTCATTCAAGATTTATAGATGCATATGTTTTGCAGGGTGAACAAGCCAGTTTTTAGCTGAAAAAGAGACAAAAAGCATTAAAATCAATATTTTAGATGAAATGAATTTTTAGTAATATGTGAAACCATTAAAGATTAAAGCCAGTATTTCAGTCTCTGAAAAAAATATTTCCCTTTGTCTTCAGTACAAACTTGGCAACTTCAATGCCAATCACAATTTTAATTGTGAGTGAATGAGGTCTAGTAGAAGTGTAAATTTGTTGATTAAATTCTAGCAACAGTCTCTCTGCAGCTCATCCCACATTATTTCTCTCCTGGGCAAAGAAATATATACTTTTGATTATCTTAAATACAACAGATTCCATCTTCAGTGGGCTAAGTAGAAATCCAACATCCAAGTTCTACTGGAAAAATATGACTTACTGAATTTTAAAAATTGAAATCATAATGTAGCAATAACCTCTTCCTTTTACTTATGGGAAAAAAAAAAAAAAGAAGCAACCCATAAAGGACCCAGTATTCATCCCAAAATATAAAGGTTTACTGGAAAAATTGAAATCAATGCTGGCTTTGGTGTTATGCATCACTTAGCTGGAACCATATATGCAAAGTTCACACATTCAGCCTAGCCAAGTTATTGCCTGTCTGCATTTTGCAGCATGAACAGATCCTTGTTTAAAAGGCACACACAGAGGAGCAGATTTTCTTTGCCAAAGTAGAATTTACTCATAAAAAAGAAAAAGTTGCCATAAAACAGAAGAGCATTCTGGGGGATTAGCATTGTGTGCATAACATTTTTTTAAGGTTTGATTTCATTCTGTCCTCTGTATAATCACATTTATCGTATTTAAACAGTCTTTTATTTCTCCAGTATTATAGTATCTGTGCTCATACACAAGGATCTCTCAGGAGGCATCAGCTGAGATTTGGCATCACAGCAGAACAAGGTCACCTTTTAGCCTCATAACCAGAGCTTTTGGTTCACCCTCACAGACTGTGTCTGTACTACATTCTGAATTAAGTGGTGCAAGGAGGTGGGAAGGATTATGCAAGAAAATGTGGGCAGGCTGAGTAATGTTTATAACCTTACACACTTCGTAGAAAAGAAGCATTTGACTCTCCTCTCTCATTAGGGTTTGTATCTTACCGTGGTCTTCATTTTCCTCTTTCTTTCTGTTCTTTTCTACTCAATCCAGAGACAAAAAAATCTGTCAAATAACAATATCTTTCTTTTGTACACTATGGCACAGTCACAGGTCTTTCAGAAAACTATTTGTGGCTTGCTGACACCCTGCAGCATTTTTTCCAACAGCCACTCTCACCTCAGCTGACCAGCACAGAGTGCCATGGTATTTCTGAAGAAGAAATGCCACACCAAACAGCTTTCAAATGTGAAGTCATTCAGCAGATTTAGGAAACAATGTAACCAACTGGGCCAGACAGCTGGGTTTTATCTGAAAGAATTTATCAGCATAGAATTTCAGGGATATTTAACAGTTGATGCTTTCTTCATCAACCGATCTGATTAAACACTAGTTTTATGAGCAAATATAAAATTATTTACATTCTCTGTAACTGGTTTTTTACTATTTAGCTTGTTTCCTGATATCTAGCATATACCCCGTTCTTTCTTTGCAATGATCAGATTTGGAATTTCCTGCAATAAATACAGATGCATGGGCTTGATCCTGATTTCCAAAATACTGCTGGCAAACAGAGTAGTATAAGCACAGCCAAAGATCAGCTACAACAAAGAAAACACAACAGCAAAGTTGTTTTTTAGAGAGGAAGAACAGAGGAGCTAATAACTAGGGTCAGATGATAGAAATATCTACCATAAACCTTTTTCTCTTCCCTCAGTTTCAGAGGTCTTACACACAGCAGAAGAGAAAAAGTGGGTAAAAACAACCAGTCTTTATTACTGGAACAAAAGTATGCAAAACTTTTCACAGATTCCTTTAATAGCATTTTCCAAAAATTAAATCTATATGAAACTGTGGCTTTGGGTTTGTTTTTTCCCCAACATGTTTGAGACAAAAGTAATATGAAATGTTAATGCTGATACCAAAATATTGAAGAAAAATATTAATTGAAATAGGTAAACAAACAAAATCAATATGATTTTAATTAATTTTCCAGGTTCATTCTATATTTAAAGCATGTCTGTCTCATCTGCACATGCAAATTTGAATTTGTTGCTCTCAACAGTTTAGCTTTCAATGAGAACTCATAAATTATTATTTTTAAATTCACCAGTTTTTTAATGAATCTCAATTTCTGAGTATTCAACTTATGCAAAGAAAATACTTATTTTCAGAAACTGTAGAAAACACAAATTATGTAAAGTAACATGGCATAGTTAGGGTGTAAGGCAATAGAAATCTGATTCCATGTATGCAAGGCACTGACCAAATGTATTTAGAAATTACCTATTAAATCACAATTCTTTAAGTAACAATGCTGTTCATTTCACTTTCAAATCTCAAAATTAAAATTTTCTTTCTAAGGAAATATATGAAACCTCTCCTTGATAATGCAAATGAAGAATAAGATCAAAGTATTCCATATTCAAGACAGTGGTTTATATGTAGCAAAACCAATTTGAGCATATCACACAAGATACGTAGCATTTTATGAACCATGAGTGACAGGGCAACTAAAGTGCAGTGAGAAACACTGTAAAAGGTATAAAGGTATAAAATCAAACCAAAACCAGCTCTATTTTAGTTCTCTTCCACATAAGCTCAGTAATAACACTACATTCTACAAAACCTGTTGCAGGACTTAAACTACAAAACCCTTTGCTGCTACCTGACAAGGGTAATTAATGATCCACCAAAAATGACAAGGAAGTAAATTTTATATTAACAGAAAACGTGCTGAATCACCATCACCTGCCTGAACCCAGATAAATGAGCCAAGTCATGCCATACTATGGCACAGCTTAAGTACGATTTTGCTACTTGCACAGTATGCCTGGTACAAATACAGCCTAAGGTTTCCAACAACAGACATGTAACTGTTATGGCAACTGCACAGAGTAATAAAAGAAGCCTTGTAAAAATCACACGTGACAAAAGCTGAAAGTCACAGTAAATAATTCCTTCCCTGAAGTTGGGCCTACTGCTATTTTTTTAATTATTTCCATGACTGTTTGTTATTACAATAATTCTGCAATAAAATGATTTTTACTAACATTACAGGTACACACATTATATTAAACACTGAAATGAAAAACCTGTAAAGCAAGCTTTAGGCTAGAAGAATGTATTGACATTTGATTATTATATAATGATAGATCAATTCATTATCTTTAATGGACTTCATCCTCACTTACAGGGCATAGGAAAGAAATAAAGTTGGTTGTGTCTTTAAGATTTCCATGAAACATTTTATCCCAACACCTGTTTAAATAGGTTAAGGCAGTTCTGGTTATTAATATATAGATGTGCAAATGGATGGAAGAGAAATCAAGGTGAAAAATAAATAAGCAAAGAGCAGGAAATTAAAAGATTAAAATAAAGACAAAAAAATGTGAGGAAATCTGCTGATATAAAAGTAGCTTTGAGGCAAAATGCACATAAACGAACAAGAGAGAAAGATGAACAAAGAGATACTTGAGAGAGAAGAAAATTAATTGGTTTACATACTCTAGGATTAGCTCAGTTGGTTGCAGCACAGTCCTAGTAATACCAAGGCTCATGGGTTCAATCCCTATACAGGCTGTTCACTTCAGAGTGGGATGCAAAGTTCCTTGTGGGTCCCTTCCATCTCAGAATATGGCAGCCAAGAAGAAACATCTTCAAATTCTTCAATATTATGAGTAGCAGGGAAAGAGATATGAGGAATTTATATTTAGCCAAAAAACTGCATTTCCCCTAGTGTCACAAAAAAATTAATGCATACCTACTTTTCTATGAACCTAAGCATAAACTGCAATTCAGACACCTTTCTGACAGAAATTAAATGCTTCTCAAGAATAGATATCAACTGTTGCCTCAGTCTTTAGAAGTAATTTGGTGACTCAGCTAATAGGACAGTTGCAATAATTAATGAAGCTGCATTTCTGTCATTGTGATGTGTACAATGATTCTATTTGTGAAGGACTTGCTGCTGCAATTTCTCTTCAAATCTTCTATTTCCACTCTACAACACTCACCAAATCATCAGCCTTACAGTATGATTTGATTGCAATGGTGGAATTATAACAACTTTTATTTTGGAACTCATAATGTTTCCCCATATTAAGACTGTCTCTGCTTTGTCAGTTTGTTTAATCTGGATTGCACAAGAATACTGGGCCCTTCAGCCTAAAATGATGTATATTTGCATGCCATTTTCTTCTCTTACTGAGATTCAAATGTGGCAAGGTGTTAGTACATACTGTTGATCTATATCATTCTTGCCAAGTCAAAAATTAATATCACGGGATCATTTTGAACCAATAAAATACTTACTGAGGGACAGAAAACAATGCAGTGTGTGTGAACATATGTAAACAATGCAATGCCTCCCATGTTTTTTATAGACTGTGATTAACTCTTTAATATTTTCATACATTATTGAAAATCTTCCCCATAAGGCAAAGATGAATTATTATGCAAAAAAAATTAATATTTTTCCCAATTATATTTTCATACTGATGGATACAAATTAGTTCTCTAATATGTGAAGAGAGTTCATTACTAAAGCAAAAATTCCTAGTCTACAGGTTTACATTCCTATTCACCCTTATTTCTTACTTACAAGTTAAAAATCACTTATTTGGAATTTCCAATTCAAGAGCTATTGTTAATTTTATTTATTGCAGTGCTACTAAAACTGAATTCATACTCTCTGAAAAGTTTTACAAAGTCAAAAATAAGAAAGGAAGAAAGAAAGGAAGAAATAATTCAAGCCAGTTAAGATACAGTAATAGACACCCAAAAGCCCAAACAACCCCAAATGGTCATTTAGTTACACCATTATTTTAGTACAGTGATATAGTATACTTATGTACGACTAGTGATTTAAAGCATCTGTAATGCCAGGCTTGGTTACAATACTTTTTTAAGATTCCCAACTTTGCCATTCGATAGTATTTCCTCTCTCTTTTCCATTCTTTTCTTTATTTGTCCATCCAGTTCATTTATATGCTTGTTTTGTGGGAATGAAGGTGCATAAAACAGAAAGTTGCTTCCTCCTCACACTATGCTTAGTCTTTGGATTTTGACTTCATCCAAATAAATATTTTCAAGTGTTGACTTCCACTCCTAAGATGAAAGACTGTAATAAAATTATATGGGTAGAAGAGGGATGGCTTTCCCTCTCACAGCTTAAAGATTTCTGCATTTTAGTAGACAAGCTCAGCTAACCTTGCCTCGAAAAACTGGGTTTCTTTCTTGCAGCCCCATCCCATTCTCCTAATCCAGAAAAGACCAATAAGAAAGGGGGTTTTGGCTGCTTCTCATGGAGCCTCCTTCATGATATATGTAATGTAAATTCTCTTCACCCCAGATACCTCTTCAATCCTTTTGCATTTCTACTACCTATTTCAAGATTTCACCTCACTTCATGTCTGCCATCATCCCTTTATGCAAAAGGCAAAATACCAAGGGGCTCAAAGAGACTCTATTTCCCATAGGTCAGCTGTTCTAGTTTTGGTTTTCAATTTCCTTCTCTTGACCTAATGCCCTCCCAATTATTGTATGAGTTGCACACTGCCATCAGGCTGTCAGCTGAAGTTATAATGATCTCAGGTTGAAGTTATACTAACTGCCATTTACAATCTAGATTAAGTTTTCCTTCTCCTGGCACCCAAATTCAGATGTTTCCAGGCAAGGGCTAGCCAGCAGCTTAGATGTGCACAAGTTGCCTCCTAACTGCAGCACACACCCTGACAGGGACTTCCCTTCCACCAGAAACCTGGGTACCCAGGCTGCAGCAGCATGTGTCCATCTCTGCATTCCCAAGAAGTACAGGCTGCAGAGCAAACATACCAGCCAAAACAGTTATCTAATGAGTATCTCTTTTATTGCCATATCCATTTCTATCATACTTGTCTTTCACAAATACCTGAGACTCACTGTCAACCAGGGAAAGTGCTTCAGCTTTAATGAATCTGACAGCAGTGAGGGAGAATGGAAAAATGAACTAACACTTCATAAAGCCACCACATATAGCCACCCAGAATAGAGTGAAATACATGAGAAGGTTCTTCACAGTCAATCTAAAGATGATGTAATAGCATCAATCACATATTCTTGCTGATCTGTGTTTATGACACAGTAAAACCACAATGATGTAGAGAAGGATAGTAGCTATTTCTCACAATAAAAGGATAATGAGCTACTCAAATAAATGATACAGCAGATTCTTTAATGTTGCATGCTTTTAAGGCAAATCCACAGAGTGAGTTGTATTTCATTTTACTTCCCTAAATAAACTTTGAACCTTGCCTGAAACCTAAGGGGGAAAAAACAAAAAAAAACCAAAAAACTATCCCCCTTCCCTTAGAAATCCTATTCCTCAAATATTCCTAACAGCCATATCACCATCCCTTTCTCTCAGAACATACATTAAAGGGGTGTTTTCTTGGTATTTTATCTTTGTCCCACAGGTCTAGATACCAGAAAATACTATTTGAATTGCCACATTTGCAGTCACTGACAGTTATTTCCTGAATATATTGCAAAGTTAACCATTTTGAAAAGGTAGAGTAATTATTATTTGCAAATGTGGAAGTTCTTAGAGATGGTGATGAGAGCTCTCTTGACACAAGGCAGTTGTAAATTTAATGAAATATAAAATAGTTGGCTAACTACCACGCATTGTAAAACAGTGGTTACCAGGACAGCACTCACTTCTTCTAACAGTATTCCTCATAACAAACATCAATAAACAATCTTGTTAACAAGTCCTAACAAAGCCGGTATGCTTCTCTCTAAGAAAAGACTCCTCAATGATTCAGTGACACAAACACATGCTAAATATTTTTCTGGGTCAGAGCTAGAAAGCCCAAACAACACACCCAAGGACTGAATTCTAGACAGGCAAATGACTGTGAAATGCACCTTTCCCTTCTGATTCAGGTTTGCAGCTCAGCTGCATGATGGCTCAAGAGCATAACTGCTGCTGTCAGGCTAATCTCATGAAAAGGATGGGGATATATGGGACAGCTGGCCAGCAACAGATGGGAATACGCTGTTCCACCTCACAGGTTGGTAGAACTCCTCTTGCAGCATGTGCTGTCCACAAGGAATTGCAAGTCTAATGCAGCACCAGTCTTCCAAAGGAGACCTGGCTTTAAGCCATGGTCAAGTCCTAGAATTCAAAGAACTTCTTAAGCTGTCTATCAACTCCTTAAACAGTTCAGTCATTTAGAGTCCAGAGCAGTTTGCACTGAGAATTAATTAGTTGGTTTCTTATATTCTTTTTGTTTGTTTGTTTCTCTGAGATAAGGTGAAAGGTTTTATGAACAGAACTTGATATACTTGTTGCCAGTTTAAGACTTTTTTTTGTCCTTGAAAAAGGAAATTATTTTACTTTCTAATGACACGATAGATGTGAAAAGGTCATCATCAGTTCCAGTCACGACAAGAATGATAGCTTTCACTCCTTCTGCTTTATGGTAACATTGGCTTTGACCATCAACTGACTTCTAAAACAATTGCATTAAAATTAGACTGTTGAAATTTACAATGAACTGGATTTATCTTTTATTCATTCTCTTAACTTTGTATAGACACCAAGAGTTTAATTGTGTTCTTTTGATATTTCAAATTAAATATTACTTGAAAGCAGAAAAATAAAAGTCATTTGAAAACTTCCAGAAACAGAAATGAAGATACCACTTCATTTTGACCTTCCAAGTGTAAAGAAATGAATAAATGAAACATTCATGCCACTTCTCTGTATCAAAGTGTCTGGACACAACTGCAGGGAGCTTACTCCACTATGCAAACTCACCCTGACTCAACTAGTCATTGTGTGTCAATATAAAGAGTTACCATCTCGTCTTATCTGCTTAAAATCTGCTATGGGTAAAGTTATGGATAAAGTTATCTATACCATGAAAGACAGCATTCATTTGTATTGTTAGATTCACACCAGGGTTTAAATTATGAGGCACTAATATAAATTAATGGAAAAGCAGGTTAAAGAGGATTACAAAATAGGATTTGGCTGGGAAATACTTATTTTTTGCATTATCATCTGTGGCACCGCATACAAAAAGTGTTATAACTTCACAGGGTACAACAAGACACCTTGAGCTCATACTTGGCAGATAACTAGAATTTCTATGCAAAAGATGCCTACATGATTCTATAGAGATAAATAAGTGTTCAATAGGATAATTTTTTCCCTACATATTTTTTCTCTTTTCAAAAGGCTTTGAAGTAGAAAAGATAATATATTAACAGTGATGTAAAACACAACTCTGTAGGAAATCCTTTTTAAGCACACAAATTAGAAATCAGAAATATGGATATGGTCTAATAGTCATTAAACGCTATTTTTGTATTATGTATTTCCTTTCTAAACTGAAGGATCAGTGTACAGAAATACATATACAGTCTGACTTTTTGAAATACCTCCTAACTTCACAGAAAATCTGCCTAAGAGCAGAAATTCATGTTTTACAGCTTCTTCCTCATTATCAACAAATATTTCAGTATTTGAACTAAAGGAGAGATTCTTGTGGATGCTTACACACAGCATTTTAGTACTTGTGCATATTCTTACTAGAGACCCTACAGCATTGTATTTCACTCTGATGAGCCTCTTAAATAGGGTCTTGATGAAAAAGACCCATAACTTTGCATATGCTCTACAAAAAAAAAAGCAACTGGATACTCAGTCTTAAAAAAAAAAAAAAAAAAAAAAAAAAAAAAAAAAAAAAAAAAAAAAAAAAAATTTCAGAATAAATGTTTACAAATGTGAGCCTTTAAACAAATGCAGTGGCTAGAACTGAGTTTACCTTACTCTCTTAGCCACTAATTCATACTCACCATAAACCAGGACATTAATATGATACAGCTCTACTCAGAAAAAGGAGTTGAACTTGCTGAATAAAATACTGATTTAATGATTTCTCTTTTTCTGCAACCTCAGAACCTGATATTTTCTTTTTTTTTCATGGTCTTTCTGTTCTTATATTTGAGGTCTACAGTGCATCAGCAGCTTATAAACTGTCAAATACTTTTTAACTCATTCAAAGAGAATTATTCTAATATTATTTTTCTCTAGTTTCTTCATACATCAGATATTGCTACTCTTTTACCCATGTGCTATAATATTAATGTAAGTGAAAAATCATGTATCAGAGTTCAAAATCTAATGACAAATATAAGTGTACGTATATAATTTTCATAATTCATATATGGTATATACCTTTTGTATCAGCAGATATATCCACTGACAGTTCTGTGATTACTGAAATGCATTAATTATGACCTACTGCTGCTAAATATATAATATTAATTTGCTGCAGTATAAAGAAAGGACAGAATTTTAAAATGGAAATCTGACTATGGAGGCAGTTGAATGTTTTGTCAGTTTTAAGGATCTTCGGGACCAAATATCACATATAGCAACTTCGTTTGAAGCTGATGATCAGTTCCATTTGTCAACTACAAGTTGATTCCATCAGTTTTGTATTGTTTTGAATCACCAGATGGCACTTTTCCCTGTTCTGAAGTCTTACCATCTGAACATGTAGGAGTAAGATCTGAGAGAAACGTTTCCATCTGAACTGAGATGCTGTATGGGTGTTGAGATCCTTACCAGTAAAGCACGTGTCTTTTTTCAATCCCTCTCCTTAAGTGAAAATATTCTTTCTCAAATTAGTTGCTGTAGACAAGCTATGTCTACAGAAGTGAAAGAAAAAAAAAAAGTATTAGAAATTTCCCCTCTTTTGTCAATACACATATGCACTGCCCAGGAACATTTTTTAAAGGCATTCTTTCACATTCTCCACAGAACTACATTTAAAGCTGCACTTCTAACTTGAATAAAATAATATTGACAAAACAAAATAAAACTGTGCTGAAAAGTTTGTCCATTTCTAAGCAGCATTATAATTTTGCAGTTGCTATTCTGGTTATGTTCTTCAAATAATTTCTCTCCCTTGTTTCCATGTGCAATCCACAAGTAGAAAGAAAAATCATAAGTGTGTGCAGTCATGGCAAGAGCTCTCAGTGAAGTACAACCACGATTCATTATCATCACACACTGATGGAGTATCTCAGTGGTAACACCATAAAGCAATGTTTAAACATCATGTAGTGATTGTTCTATAATGTCTGTAGCTACATTGCATACACATCTTTCACTCTCCTGCTTTCCTCTGATATGTGGGTCAAGCTTAGTGCTTCCTTTTCTCTGTGACTTCGGGGAGAAGACACAGGCTGATTTAGGGTTTTTTCCCACCTCAATTTATTTCCCTCTTGTAGCTGCTTAAGGGAACAGGGAGTTGTACTGGTAAATCAATTTTGCATGACAATCTGAAAAAAAACAGGTTTTCAGGGGGGCCGTTAAAGCAAAGGGAATTTCTCTCATATTGAAACCTCACTAAGGTTGCGTGCAGCATCATGAAAAAGCACTTGTTCAAGCACGCCTCCTTACCTAAGTATTTGGGGACCTCTTTACCACTACTTTGTAGGAATATCTTTCTGTTATCTCCTATTTTTACAAGCAGGCATGTGAATATTTTTAGTCTTGGACAGTTACAATACAGCAGTTCTACACAACAGACTTTGTGAATATACACTGAGGTCTCAGTCACTGGTGAAAAACAAAATATTACCTATTTTTTGATCTTCTCAATATTGTATTTTTAGAAACAATTCATGAATAATGTTTCATGTAGAATTATTGAGAATCATATAGTGAGCAAATACAAATTAAAAAATATAAAGGTACAAAATATCCATTGGAAATAAATGTGAAAACTGTCATTACTGAGGAGTTTTGTCTTCTTTTTTTTTTTTTTTTTTTTACAGTTTGACCCACTTAAGTCTACAGCATTACTGTGAGATAAGCCCCTATAGTGCTTCTGACATCAGAATAGTTGTGAAGATGACAGCCAAAACTCTGGCCTCTAAGCCATCAGCCTACCCTAGTGAAATCAAAGACAGCTTAGCACTCAGTTTTGAGCCTCAGTAAACAAAGAATTAGACCCTGAGGCTTTAAACTTTGATAACGAGGATAACAAAAACAGCACCAAAAATCATCAGGTTATCTCCATGAAATAAACTCAGCAAACTTTTCTTCAAAATTATGTATAACCATTCATTGTAAAACTGCTAGTGGACTAACTACTGGCAGAACTGTTAGGCTGGCTGGAGATTTTAGGGCAGTTGCTTTATATGAAAAAACAAAATTGGAAATTATTTTTGCACTTGATTCTCAGGACCCTAGTAATTTTTAAGTGCCTAGAAAAGAGGCAGAGGACACTGAGATCCGAGGTTGCAAAAGAACTGAAACAGAGTTACTTGTGTCTGTAAATTAGACTCCCACATTTGCTTTAAAGCAACTCCTCATCCTTCATTATAAAAACCAGTGGTGTTGCAGAACTCTGTGTAAGTGCTCAGCAAGGCTGAACAGCCTTAATTCCATTGCCTTGTTTCATGAAGAGGGATCAAGTTATTGCTGCCCTCCCAAATCCTTATGAAAATTAGATGTTTATCATGAAGACTTGTCCTGTAAGTAAAATTGATGTTGCATTTACAAATTATGTTTTACTTGAAAACACGTGGGATTAATCCTCCCGATCTACCTTAGCTACACTGATGCTTCCCTTTCTTTTAAGTTTCTCTTTAGAAGACTCATCTTTCAAGTCTCTATTTTCTCAGAAATGTTTGCAACATATATAAACAAAAAGTATCCATCAAGTCTATAAAGCCTGGCAAGACTGGGAATTGTCGTCATTCAGTCATTAATCCTTGTTAAAACTTCTTAGAGTAGACAGAGTATAAGAATATTTCTTCTTTAAAGTGCTTCAGACTCTTATCAATACATGCTAGATAAGCATGGAAAAGCCAACAGCAAGTATTGTGTAACATGTGCTGGTGCATTTGACTTGTCTTGCATTTAATTACTCAGTTTTGCATGAATTACCACAGTAATCTGAAACTACCTATTGCTACTAAATAAAGTTAAAAGGCAATAGAAAAACAACACATTACCTGGCAGAGAGCTGCTGTCCAAGACAATAATCTGAACTTCACAGATACAGAGCCTTTGTTCAGTTTGAACATTTAAAGACTCTTTGGAGACCTGATTGGCTGATTATCACACATGATGTTTGGATGGTTTATTTTGTGTGAGCAGTTGCCAAACCAACAAGTATCACAAATCACTGAGGCACAAGGGGTTATGGTGAAGCTCAACATTCATAACATAATCCCACAGAAGGGCATCCTTGTTTTATGAACATTGTCTGTTTAGGGTTTTTTCTACAGTTTCTTTGTCTGACATGCAGGATTTTTCCTTATCATCCTCTGTGCACATTTAAAATTATATTTAGATGCTATAGTCTTTAAAATGAATGCTAATATCTGGGGACACGTGAACATTGTTTGTGTCTAATGCTACAGGAGTTTAGCATGTATGGTAATGCTGGTTGTGAACCTGCCTTTTAAAACATACAGTAATTTCAGATCAGCATTAATATTATTTTGTTCAACAAACTAAAAATCTAATAAAAATGCTCTAAAGATCATCAGCAAAAGCTAAAAAGAAAAATTAGAGGCACTCACTGCAACCAACATTGCGAAAATCCAATTTTTTTCTCATTTGAACAAAATTGTCCAGCAGTTAACAGTAAATACACAACTAACTTAAACTTTTTAAGACTGCTTCATTAACAGTCTTAATATAAAATACTGCATTAAGTTTCATAGAGTAATTAGAAACTTTGTATTAATAAGCAGTGCTAGCCAGGACAATATTTTAAAAGCTGTATTTTGCTGGAGATAATGCAGAATTTGCTGCAGAGCTCCAAAAATTATTTTCCATTATTTCTTAAATTTTACAAAAACTGGCTATTTTTGTATAGAAGAGAAACTTGAATCATCTACAAAACTGAAAAAAAAATAAATGCATACTTAGAAGGCAGGTTGTACCTTAGACCAGATCATATATTCTTTCAAGAATTCTGAGGAAAAATGCTTTTCAAAGTTCATATCAAAAGTCATTCCTTCTTAATTGCAAAAGTGACCTTAACTATTTTATTGGAAAAGCAAACAACAAGGTGTATATGTCCTCACAATTGTTATTTTTCATCAGTCTCACACACCATACTGGCTTTGTCCCAAGAAATGCTGGAAAGGATGAAACTGCCTAGCCAAAGGAAACACAAAACCATTGTCATGACTCAGGTTGGAAAAAAATTAAACTTTTTCTTGTCCTAGATATTCACTGAGCATCTGATATTAAAGCCTCCAAGCCCTTAAAAGTGCTTTGTTTGGGAATTTTAGGCAGTCTCTGGGACAGATTTTATGTAAGAGCAAATTACTGTTACTTTCACTGCCCACCAGTTTGAACGTTCACAGAGAAAGAAGCAATTCTCACAATAGATTTCTTATTTTGTCTGAAAATAATAATGCTAATGATGACCTACCTTTTCAACACCTGTGGGAATCTCACATGAAAAGTGAGACAAGGTCTAGAATTAATGGAAGCTCACCCAATAGCAGAGTTGCTTAAAGAGAAAGACCAGTCTCATCATGAGAAAGTATTATCATTTAATTGATCTCTGTACTGTGTAAAACTTTAATTTGAATCTGAAGGTTCCTTCAGAAAGGGTGAAATATACTGGAGATAATGCATGGCAGTGATAGGTGAGCCTCTAAGGTCAAACTAGGGAGAGGACTACTTGCAAGGGGTGTTCATCTCAGAGCCGAGGACAACAGCAGGAAGGGAATGTGTTTGCTGACAGAAGCACATAAGAGGAGGACAACAAAGGAAGTAAACATGGGTTGCTGAACTCTGATGGAGACCCTGTGGTGACAAGAATACCACATTTCCTATTATTGGAGAGAAGTAGGAAGGGAGACATTGTTATTGCTGGACACCTTCTGTTAGATTTTGACAATTTGTGTTTAGTCCCAGGTACAGCTTCTCACTTGTGTCAGCAAAGCTGCTCTCCCCTGCTGTGCCCTTCGGTGGCAGGCCCTTCCTTCCACAGGATCCCCATCCCACTCCAGGCACGGAAAGAAAATCACCTCTAGCCTGAAGACTTATGCATCCGTGAGAAACAGTCACAGAAAGAGGGATTAATAGCTGGTACCATGGCAATGTCCCTAGGCAAGTGAGCCTGCAGATGTCTTCTACAGATGCTGACTGCATGGTCCAAATGAGCAAGCACAGCACAGCACCAGCTTGGCATCACAGTGGGGGACCATAGCTGCCTCTTGTCCATCCACTACAGATAGCAATGAGAAGCTTCTAAACTCAGGGAACTGAGCATGAGGTAGAAGGTCAGAACTAATGCTAAACTGTGTTTCTTAGTGACTGTGCTAATTGGCACAAGGCATGCCAGTGGCAGGCCTCCACTTCACTGTCAGCTTGAAATTGACAAAAACAAAAGTTAATACTGTTGTGGCCCATTGTCTATAAAAATGTTATCAATACCAAGAGGGTATATAGATTAATAATAATAATAATATGAATAATAATGTCAGTGGAGTTTTACGTATAATACAAATCCAGCTACTCCAGAGCTCCTCAGAGAAAGGTGCTGAGAGGCAGCTGGTTTACTGCAGCATAGGCACCTATTAAATGTAATGGTTCTTTCCTTGAAGGAGACTTAAATTTTCTTCCAGGATCATGACATTAAAGTGGCAAAATTGAAGTAAACTCATCATAAAAATTTAGCCTGGATGCTGATCTGAACTTCAGCTCAGGTTTTCTCCTGACTAACATCTTTTCAGTACAGTGTCTGTTTATTACTAGACATTTTAAAAAAAGTAATCTCTTTTACATATAGTCAAGTGGTACTGTTGATATTGCAGCACAATTTTTCCTTCAGCCACAACGCAGGGATGTTGATCTTCTTGAAAGAACACCCTACATTAGGAGTGGCAATAGTACCTAAAGCTACATAGAGGTTTATTCTAATAATGGAAGTTTGGTCATAGACTGTTTCCTGTTAGTGTGAATTTTTAATATTTTTTTTGTCTAATCCCCCGTAAAACCTCAGATGTTGGATGATAATCTCTGTTTCTCCTGTTTCTCCTACTAGTATATACTCTAGCTTTACACATTTTAGGGAAAATTTAAGCTTGTAATATAGCTGTGCAAGATATTCTTTGGCTTTCACCCAACTTGTGACTTTTTCTGATTTGAGGGTTTCATCACAGCCATTTTTTGACATTGACAGTGCTGACATCTGCATGTGATGTGGATACCTAGGTTCCACTTATTGTCAAGGGACATCAGTGAAATTCTGGGACATCTCTCACTGACCTATTTTAGACATCTAATCTATAATGAAATGATATGTGGCCTCCAAGTGCCTATATCTCCCCATTATATAAAGTACATCTAGATAAACTGCTCAAGTATAGATACATATGCTACTGAACTCTGTACTCAGAGGAACCCAGGCCTCTATGTTCCTAATACAGTCTCTTTGTATTCCAATGGACTGAAAATAGTGCCCCAGTTCCATCTTTAAAAAGCATTTAAAAAGCATTTCAGTGCTTTTAAATCTTAAGTGTTTTGGGGTAGGTAGGACAAGGGTTATCCTGTTTGCTTATTTAGCTCTTACAAAATAAGAAAGTGAAAAATGCTCTGGATTCTAAAAATGTTCTTTCCATCTTTTTTCAAACATCCACAGCTTAATAGCATACGGTTGAAATCTGAAATTTTGCAATCTCTTCTGCATTGCTAAGAAAAATATGTTCAGTTTAGATGAGTAATGAGTCTCTGAAAAGCATGTGCTGCAATACCCACATTTTGCCTCTGTGTTTGTAAAATGTGCAACTCAGGAACATTGCATCACAAACATTTTTGTGGTTATCATGGTTGCACAGAAAATTTATGGAAGGTGCAGATAAACTATCTCGTGCTTTATGAACATACCATAGACAACTGATACTATCTTTTTTGAAAGTAAATATTCAAGTCTTATGCAAAAACACATAAGAAAGCAAATCTCTATCTTGTTATACAAAAAGTGACAAATTTCATACACGCAATTTTAATTCACAATTTACTCAACTAATTCACTGCATAAACCATCCAATTAAAACTTGAAAAAATGTTCCATGCTTTACAGAACAACACAGAGGGCAACTTACCTTATGTAAAGGCTCGACAGTTGCCCAGAGCTGTAGAAGTGGAGAGGCAGCATTTTTAGAGCCAATTTGTGACTGTACTGATTAAATTGCTAAAAAGACATTAATTTTTATAATGCATAAATACTTTGTCTCATATTTTTATGGAATTTTGTGAGACTGTATTTCATAGTATCTGAATATGTGGCATTCTACAGTTCTATAAAAGTACCTAGTATTAAATACAATTTATTTTTCTCAAATGTGGAATAGAGACAGCAGAAAGTATTTTATTCAAGCAACAAAATAGCTGGGGCAGTCTCTGATGATGTAGATACAAAATATGCATTAGGTACAGCTCAAAACTTACCAAAAACCCCCCAGTAACTGCCCAAGATATTGACAAGTGGTTTTTTTTTTAATAAGTTCAAGAATTCCATAGCATATCCACTTACAGAAGGGCAGGGGGAAAAAAAGCAAAAAAAAAAAGCAATATTAATTAAAAACTATTCTCCATGAATTATTTCAAAAGTATTGTCATGCAGGCCTGAAGTTTAGTTGACTTAGATAATTGCAGATACACAAGAGCTTGAGTAATAAGATATGCCATAGGGTGTGACAGTACACAAGCTTGAGTGTATTGGGCATGAAGGAAATTTAAATCTGAAAGGTATGTTGCACGTCACATTGCCCAACATGCCAGCCTTTGGGCTATTTCTTGTCTGTTTCTGTGTAAGCATTCTTTTTCAGTGGGTAGACTTCAGATAGTAAGGAGTGAAAACCATAAAGAACCATGAATGGAGAACGGCAGGACCAGACCTGCTGTACCTGGGCAAGGTGAAACACGGATTTTCTCACTTGTCTCCAAAATGGCAGTAACTCTCCCCTCCTGTACACCACTCTTCAGAATGAGCCAGACACACTGACGTGTTAAAAACCACCTCTGCACAAGTTGTAAACACAGAGGTTAAAGAGAAATATCAGTAGTTTCCTTCTTACCACCTCTACATAAGTGCTTGTTGCAATGGTACTGTAATGAAAATGCATGCTGCTCCCCTACCAGTTTCTTAGTCTGCCAGCCCTCCGCAATGGCAGACACTGCTTCAGCCTGCTTCATGGAACACCCACTGCCCTCCCTCCACTCCTTCTCCCGAATCCCCCAACCTGAAAGTCTGGTGGTCTCACCCCCCATGCTCTGACAGCTGTGATAACCCAAAAACATGCCAGCATACAAAGTCCAAGGTAAACCTGCTCCATAAATTACTTATGGCTTGTTCATGACAAAACTGGTATTTCAGGTTTCCCCTGGTTCCTTGATTTCCCTTCAGCTGTCCTCACTATCTTGTATTTATATGTATCCATACGAATACATAAATAATCTTACACAAAATAAAAGAATGTAATACCTTAAAAGTAACTTTTCAGACTACTCTATCAGGGCAGAATTTAGCTGTGATTATTTGAATATCACCTAATGCCTTAAAGCATAAACTTGGCCACTAACATTCTTACTTTTTTAAAACACTGCGGTAGTTCATGAAGACCAAATATGTTCAAGTCACTAATATATGACTGTAATTTTTCTGTTTTGCTCAGATTATTTTAGAAGCTTGTACCAAATCCATCCCTTTGTCTTTTATAAATTATTTGTGGGAAAGCATATTTTTTTGAGTAGAAAAATGTCTTTTTCTAGTCAGATCAAATAATTTATGTAAGCCTAATTCAGTGGAACTGAGTGTATATGTGAGACTTATTATTAAAAGAAAACCAGAGGGGAGAGGATGATATGAGGACATACAAAATACAAGTGAAAAGCCTGAATGCAGTGGTACTACTGTCTTTACTGGGGCTGTCCCATGGCATAATGGTTAGCACTCTGGACTCTGAATCCCAAGGGCCCGAGTTTGAGTCTCAGTAGGGACCATCCCCTGGGCAGTTA
>JAWWEU010000040.1:31019762-31074109 GCA_035583155.1 Acropternis orthonyx | reverse complement strand
GTGGGGGAAGGTTGCAAGAACTCTTTTGTACCTATCACGAACATATTTATGAAAGTGCCCACTACATTCTCCAGTAATTTTGTCCTTAAGGCTAAAATCTTGTAAGGAAGGAGATAAAAGCAATCATATAATTGCATGATTAAAGCCTTTACCGTCATGC
Organism: Acropternis orthonyx; assembly: GCA_035583155.1. NCBI lineage: Eukaryota > Metazoa > Chordata > Aves > Passeriformes > Rhinocryptidae > Acropternis > Acropternis orthonyx. The sequence continues at coordinate 31,073,949 of JAWWEU010000040.1, read as the reverse complement.
CTATTCTCATACAATAAAGGTTGCACATCCTGTGCAATACTTAAAGTAGTGTGAGTAGGCTTGAGTAATTATGGTCGTTGACATTGTGTTACAAAATATACAAAAGAAGGTGTGGTTATAGTAAAAAAGAAAAAAAACCAAAAAACACAATCCCACAACTTTATTGTATGCGTTTTGTTAGTGAGAGGTTTATGAATAGAATCTTTACAGACATGAACTGAGACTGCCTGTGTACGGACATGAGGAGTGAGAACTTGGGCTGCAGTTGGGGATGTTCTAGTTTGTTGAGCTGCTAGTGAAGGGGGGAAAGTCTTGAACTTGGGCAGTTTATATGTTTATTTTCCATTAATAACATTTGAGTCCCCTAGCTGGCATGAGTCACAATGAACAAAAAGTTTTGAAAAATAATCTGAAAAGGAGCATGTCACGCCTCAAAAAAGTAGCAACATGAATGGCAGTACCCATTAAACATCCAAGAATCCATCCACAGAGGACTGTCATCTGAAGCACAAGTTAACAGAAATCAGATTTCTTTGGCCCCTTTCTTATGAATTGGTTTGCTTTGATGAGAGGTGTCATTCATTATTCTGTGTTTTAAACTATAGTTATTGAACCAGAAGACACAGATCCAGAGATACCAGTAATGCAACATTTTATCATTCCTTCGTTCCTTAGGATGTTATTGTTACAATTTATGTATCATCTGTTTCCAGAGCAAATTTTTCAGATTCAGGAGAGAATACTTTGTCATGTGTTTGTAAAGTAGCCAGGTCTCTACAGTCTCTGGGCAGATTCTGGCACTGTACTCATGAGGAGCAGTTAGTAGTTCACTGGTAGAGACAGCAAACACTGTTCTTCCTGAAACAAACTGAACAGTTTGGAATAATTTTTGTGACATTGTATAAACTAAGTCATACTTGAGTTACATATCTGAGTGCAGGGACATTTCTAGGAGCAAACATGGTGACTGACAGGGCAGCTTGTGTAAGTCACAGTTACATTAATTAGGTAGCAGTATCAGTCGTCTCTTGCACAAGTGTATGAAAGGAGCCTGTGCCCAGTATTCTCACAGTCACGGTGCCTGTCCTGGCAGCAGGTTGCACTACAGGCTTTGGGGCTCACTAAGGGATCCGCTAAATTAGTTGGAGGGAAGAAGAAACACTAAGCCATGACTCTTGGGCATGCAAGCAAAGAAAGCTTGACTAATAATGCCCATGGCCAAACTTCTAGGCAGGTCCACAATTGCAGGATTAAAAATGTGTAAATTATGATGAAAGCTGATATACAGTCTTTCACAGAAAAACTGCTAGTGCTGAAATCAAAGCTGTATACTTGGCATTATAGCAGTCTTAAGCACTCTTCCATATTTGAACACTTTGTATGTCCTGAAGAAAATTCAAGAAGCTACCAAAGGTTCAGAGCTGGTGCATGTGTATATGTGTTTCTGTACGGGAGTATGGCATTCTGTATTTTTCAATGAAATAATTGTAAAGAGAAATTAAACCTACTTATCTATCACGTGTGTGTGAAAAGAGTCACATGTCTGGTTATTCATTTTGTCCATTCAATAGTGTGATAGATTTCTGTGAGGCTGCATGTTAAACACTTTCCTGTTTCAGTTGATAACAGCTTGAGGTCTTTTCAGTGATATTAACAAAAGATTCGTAAGCATTATTTTTCACTCAGGAAAAAGAAAATGCTGCAAATGTTGAATATGTGAGGGTATTTTCTGTAAGTCTATCCACTAATTGTTTGGGCAAGTCACCTACTAGAATAGTCCGTTTTCCCCACATGCCACTGGTCATGCAGTTTTAGTTGAAAGAAGAATTTTACATATCATCTGCTGAGTTTAGATTTCTCTGCTACATCACAGGTTATGTCTTCTTGTCACAGTTTGAGTCTAAAAGGTGTATGTTTGTGATTGTATGGTGTTCTGGCCTCAATAAGACTGTGTTCCAATTATATTCTATACTATACATATACTATACATATATTTCAAGTTTTGTGATAAAATTCATATAAATATGATTAGAGTGTATAATTCTAATGATAGTATATAGCCAAAGTATGTCTTTATGTTAAAGTCGGTTTTCTCTATAACCATCAACCATGCCTATTCTAGGCCAAATAAAACTCTTCTCTTTTACAGCTCACAATGACAGAAAACACAGCACATTGTGACTACAGGAATAGACTCGACTGTGAAAGATCTCTATCGGGCATCACAGAGACTTTGAGGCAGCTGGCTGTTATCAGGTGAAGCAGGTAGTCAGTAGAAGTGCAGAAGATAAACAGATAATTGAAAAGCAATCTGGAAACCTGGGAGAGATAATAAGCCTCTCTTCTAGAGAGGAGGCAACAACTCAGGTAGGTCACTGATGGAATTAACTCCCAGATCAGTGTTGTGTCTAATACTCCTGAAAATACAGTGGCAGTTCATGCCTGTCAACTCTGAAGTAGTACTTAAGTTGTTGTTGTAAATGCACATTCAGTTATACAAATCACTATTGCATTACAATGAAGAAGGATCATACTCCTGAAAGGCAGGTGACCAAAATCCCAGGAGCACCATGTCCCTCTGTAAAATTAGAGTTGCAAGAACAGAAAACTAGTTACACCCCTTATGCTCCCATGTTGCTTATCTATACTGCCATTACATAGTATTCTTGCTATACTGACTCTGACCCTCTGTAGGGCAAGTGATTTCTTTTTTGTGTAATTTCTATTTTTATTACAATAATGGAACTATTCTGTTTTATCTACCATGAGCATAGAGAATGGAGGGAAAGGCCCATGTCTATGAGTAAAAAAATGTGTTGATTTTAGTAGCTACATTGTAAAACAGTCCTAAAAAAATAACCTTTACTTCAACTCACTTTTCTGATTCTCATATTCCTGTCTACAGAAAGTGTGAAATCTTGCATGAACAGGCAAGAAAACTGTGACTATTTGGTAACCCTTCTTGCTGTGTTCTGAGATCTTGTAGAACTATGTTGGTGGAAGGGAGATAGCATGAGAAGATATTTTTGTGAGACGGCACAGAAAAGAAGTCTTTGGCATCTTGCCAAAAGGAAAATGACGTCTTTCCACCAGAGAAGTGCTTGAATTGCTCCACTGACATATCTGTGTTTATTTTGTTAAACCACTCAAGACCACAGAAAATAGCTGATGTCAGTTTGGAGCTGAAAAAAACAACAAAAAACAAACAAACAAAAAAGAAATAAATACTTCTACTGCTTAATTTGCTTTGAAATATGCTTTTTAAGAATCTGCCTGCAAGACAAATTTAAAAAGCTGTCTGCAAGAATTATAAGTAATTCTGTGCATTTACACTGAAAGAGCATAAAGAAACACACATGCATCAAATATTTTTAGAGTATTAGTTACTACAGTTACAGTACTAAGAAGGCAACATATGACATTCACAAAATCCATTAACAAAATTGATGTGTCCATGTTGCTGGTTGCAGGAATATGAGTCATTTGAACAGTCTTTGTAATTCTTAAAAAGTAATTGATGTACATGTTTTTATTTTTTATGTATTGTTATAATATTTGTTTTACTGTGATACTGGACTGGAATTACTTGTGTATATCTGTAAATTCTGCTTCTAAATAGTAATTGTTTAGGATGTTTTTCTTTTCATATCTCATTGTATGACTGCTAAAACAAAAAAAAAAGGGCAAAGTTTTAAAGCTTACAAATGCATCAAAGGTTTAAAATTACCATTTGTTATTGAGGCCTGACTCATCTTTCCATTATAATCCTAGTAATAGATTTTGAGCCAGTCTAGATCCACTTTTTGTATCACTTTCTCCGTTTAGATACAACTGTACAACTGTAAATTACCATTGTGTTATAAAATATGCCTAACTTCATTAGATTACAAAACTTCTTAGGTAGCAGGAGAATTTTTTTTCTGACTTACATATTTTTATTTGCATTTAAAAGAAGACAAAATGAAATAGCGAAAAATACTTGCTTTTTAAAAAAAAAAATCCATAATTTGCCTAAATATTTATTAGAGTCCACTACATGAATAATTTTAATCCAAAAATATGTTGATGACATGTTGTTAGAAGCAGTGCAAATAATACTTAGGACAGTATATAGAGCCAAAAGTAAGAAAGCATGACTCCCAGGGAAGTATCGTTATAATTAGGACAGAAACAGATCTATTTTACTTTTTCCTCTCTCTTATGAGTCCTTTGAATATTTTAGTCTTTTTCTGTGCTATGATCCAGATTCAACAGTGAAGTGGAGAATAAATAGTTCAGCTAAGGCTACGTAACTCTCTGAGATTTAGATACTACTATAGAAGGTCTGAACAGAGGAAGGTCTTAGCATCTCTTTCTGGTCAAGTTCTCTAATTGTGCATAAAAGGAGACATCCTTTATTATCTGGTTGTACTCAAAAATTTATTCAGTGGGATAAGGGGGATGAAGGTGTCTGTTCTATGTAGGTACATGAGTTAGATTAACTGTTCAGACAAACATAATGCTTGAGTGCTTCCAAAGCTATTTGTTTTACCATCACAACAAAGGAAAAGGCTTCCTCCTTAAGGAACCCTGAAGGGTTCTGAATTTCCTCATGGAGGCGCTTGATTCACTGCATATATGAGAGCTGGACTGCATAAGGAACCACATATGAATATCCTGCAGCTATAATAGTCTGAATAAGGTCCTCAAGAGTAGATGGGTTTTCAGAAATGTTAAGCGTTAATCAGCATACTCTCAGCTGGGATCACATTCTGCACACTCAAGCTAACATGAAAGCCCAACCCATGAACTCATTTACAGAATAAAATGAACATCTTGGTTACCATGTGTATATTGAATTAATCTTTACTACTTAATTTGTTACTCATGGTGTTGAAAGCACTGGACTATATGATCAAAATCATACATGAAGAGCTTTCACTTTATGTCTTCTTATTAAAATCATGGTTTACTTTGCAGCTCTCTTCTGGAATAGTCACATTTTCCCGAAGTCTGTAAAACCTAAGAAATAAAAGTATGGTTGGAATGCTTCAGTACTGTAAAAATCATCAGTATATTATGTATTTACTTTCTTTACTAATTACGCCCAAAATGTAGTTTTGCAAGATAAAAGGGTATTATACAAGATTTCAGCTTGTCTGTGTTTTGGGGATTGTTCTAAAGTGAAGTATGAGGAGGCAGAAGTCAATTCCTTTGGAGTCTCCAAACCTTGTTTTCCGTAACAAATACATAACATGACAGCTATGTGGTTGCACATGTTCACATATGTCCTCTCCCTTTTGATGACTTTCTTATTTTGTAACAATTAGGACTGATGGAGCTTCTGTTGATGCCCTGGGATCACACTGTTCTGTTTTGTTTATTCCACAAAATCAGTAATAATAATTTCTTTTTTTCACGTTTCCCTTCTATTTTCAGTCATTGTCTTATAGTCAGTAATGTCTTTGGATGTGCAAGTCTAATACTGAATTGATATTGAAATATTCACTTCTTATCAAATGGCTTGAATTCTGCAAAACTTTATTATGGTCTAGAGTGAGACTTCAGTGGAGATTAAGATGCCTTAGGCATCTGTATGAAAGAACTCAAGTGTAAGATGTATGTGTAAACACTTGTTCTAAACAACAGAGTCAATGCAATCTGTGGACCCTATCAGTGCCTTGTCAGTTGACAAACTGCTTTGCATATGTTTCTGAGTGAGCTGGGTTGTTCTCTAGGCTCCATCTGAACACAGAGAAAAAATACAGCATCATGTGAAATATACTGTCAGTTTCTGTCCTGCAGGATGAAATTCACAGAAACTAAAAAAATATACTGTAATCATTAAGTTCCTGACAAAAATACTGAAAAGAACTTTCTTGAGGTTCTCCCAAAGATAAATCAGGATACCATAAAATTGTCATTTGCTGTGACTCATGCACATCATACAGCTCTGTACTCTAAGCTGGTAACACATATTTTGCCAAGTAACAGCAATCTTGGATATCTTCATATGCCTTTATTCTGAAAATGTGTATCACTGTAATGATGTCAGTTTTTTTGATCTCTTGGGCTTATTCAATACATTTAAAATATTATCAAAATTATTTGAGTTGGTAGTCTGAAATAATGTGATCCTGCACTGTTAATGCAGAAGGTTATTCTGAATTTGGTGTCCAAGTGTCTTATTTACCTGTTCCATGTGAATAAAATACTCGGTGTAAATACAGCTTTTTGTTTCCTTTGTACTGATTCTATCTATGGGGAAAGGGAAGTAATTTATCCCTTATGCTAGAAATTATTGCTTCTCATAGCAACAACACCAGGTTTTTTGCTAGAACACTGGGTTAATCTGAAGATCAGCAGCTAATATGCCACAGAGCAAGTTTTAATCCAACCATCAAATAAGATCAGAAAGCAATTGCAGAGGCCACAATCCAAGTTATGGTTGAACTAGAGATACACAGCGTGGCTACTGACCCAGCTAGAGACAGAGCCTAGACAGCTGCAGAGCAGTGGTAGCCAGACAGCGTGCCTGAACAGATGAAGATGAGGCCAAAAGGAGGAGGACTTAACATATTAGCTTCTCTAATATCGAACAAACAAGCTATACAAGAACATCACATACTCGAACAAGATTTACAACTAGTTGGAAACAAAATCTTTGAAGCTTCTTGTGCAACTTTTCAAATAGAAATTCTTGTAGCCAAAGTATTAAAAAAAAATATTAACTTTTGAGACATATTTAGTTCTAAAAACTGTTTACACTAGGTACATCATAAACAATCTTTGCCCTCAAATATGTCATATGCTGAGCCATTAAAGAGATGCCATGACTTCACAGGAACATTTCAGTTTATGCAAAGGTAGTCCTGGTTTTTCTTCTTTAGCTGGTAATTAGGATCTGTGACCCCAAGTGTACTCTTTCTAGTATCCCAACTAGCCCACTCTTCATGATGGTATACCGTATCTTGAGTACTTTATTGTTCTTTGAACAGATAAAAACTCTTTATGAAATCCCCATTTCTCTCTGAAAGTATATTTTTCAGATATAATGTGTAAATTCTGTGTATCTCCACTGGATGAAAATACTATTTTCCCTATTCTATATATAAAACATATTAAGGTTTTACGGAATAGTTGCAGACCCTGACACAAAGGCCTGGCAATTTAAAACCAGGCAATTAAACAACTGAAAGAGGAGGGAAGGAGATGTAGTATGAAAATATCTATGCAGAGAACCTGTAGCTGTCTGCAGCCCTTCCCATTATTCTCTGTAGGAAGTACTCAGATTAGCTATGGATACAGATGATGTCAGAACCAGTCCTCTAAACATTTTCAGTCTTCCAATGAAAATATGCTGTAGATCTGTGCTGTTAGATATGAAGCAAACTCTTACCTTTTTTTTTATGTCAATAGATTTTTTTCATTAAATTTTAGCTCATCTCTGCTGTATCCTGTATGTATTTTTTCATATTAAGTAAAAAAACATATTTCCTGATAAGGGCATCCTTTCTGAAAGCACCTCTGAAAATAGACTAGCTTGATGCTAGTGGATAGCACTTTGACATTAAAAAAAAAGAGAGATGCAAACAAAGTCTAGCAAGTCTGGAAGTGGTGCCTGTATACTTAGAAATTGTTTAACTCATTAGTAGATTAATAGGCTGCACAGAGAACTGGATCTTTGAAAGAAGTTGGTAAATTAGAGGCAGACTTGTAGCTCCCATTAGCCTGCACATTAACCAGCTAGATCTACAGATATTTCTGTCCCCTACAAATCACTGGAACAGTGAATCAGGAATCAGTTTTATATAAAATCACCATGGCCACAAAATAGAGTGTAGGAACATTTTATAATTACTGCAGTTAGAATGATGAAAGCATTTAAATACCACTCTTTCAGGATTTTTTTTTCTCAAGAGCCTACCTATTGACAAATCTGAGGTAGCTGAACATCACAGAGTTAGGTTTTCTAGTATGGTTATTTTTTCCCCTCAGTAATAATTTGTAGAATCATTTAATGACTTTCATGTAAAAATAGGGTTTGATATATCTGATAGAAACTTTACCTGCTCTTGGCTGATGGCAAAGGAATGAGTAAGATGACCTGTCATCTATGATTGCAAGTCACTGTTCCTATCCTTTAGCTTTTGCAACAGTGATGAGTTGTGGTGACAGACAAAGTGAAATACAGCAGTCCCTTCCAAAGTGTTCTCTGTGTTCAGGAAGCTCATAGGAAAGGTCAGCAAGATCCCAAACATTCTGCATTAAAGAGTTCCTTTTCAGGGAGGATCCTTTGACAATTAAATTTTGAATTTCAGTTACTTTACGAGATACATAAGACCAAATGAAACCTTTTCAGTGTGGTAGCTATATCAGAGCTAAATATCCAGGCTACCCTTGTTCTCAGTGGTTAGAAGTAGACATCTGAAGGACACGCTTAATTTTAACAAAAAGGTTTAAAAGGAGTCAGTGGAATTGTGTTCTGGAACCATTTGTCTCTATTGACTACAAAGACAAACCAAGGTGTTAGTAAAAGCATAAACAGCTGCAGTTTAAACATCTAAAGCTAAATGAAATTACTTCATTCCTAACTTTTCTCTTGTTTGAATATTGCCATTGTCAGTGGACTCAAAGCAAATACTTCCTTTAGCTGATTTTGACTGCACAAGAGTTCATTATATCCTCTCTGGTTGTGTCTTATAGTACAATGACTTATCACAGACTTTGAATTTTGGCTGATACTTCTGCACTAGGTAAGCACATTATGAGTTAAGCTGAAGAAAATTAAAACAAAAACCCATTAAGCTGTGCCTGTGAACTTAGGAGCTTCCAGAGTAATGGACTTTCTCCTATGGTCTCCAACACTGACCAATGACAAGAAGAAATGAACTGTGATATCTTCCCTGATTTTATTTTAGATGTAGTGTGAGAAATTTCAACCTGGTTCTGCCTGCCCATCAACATATGCACCTAAACATAAAGACTTAAAGCTTTGTTGGTCGGTTAGCTATACTTAAACTGCAGGTTGCTAAAGTACTTCATATGAAAGTTGTTAATGCACTCCATTTGAAAAGTGCGCTTGGAAAAGATCCTGTAATATGGATGTATTATACAATAGGAGTGAAAAAATGTCACAATTTTGCTGCACTCATATTTTGTGTAAGTTACAATGAACCTTTATTAGAGATGGCTTGAACATTCATAAATCCCACTCTTCAGGAATGGCAGTCATTTATTGACAAGTCCAAAACTATGGCTAATGAACCCCAGCCATCAATGCAGCTACAGTAGACCTACAGGTAGCTGGCAGCTGATCTGTGACATCCATGGAGGAGATATTTTTTTCCTGTACGCAATATGTCTTTGCCAAGCATGTTCAGTCTTGGCACAGGTAGAAATAGTCAATGCTCAGCTGTTTTCTGCTATGATAGGAAATATTGGTGTTTGGTGAGGTTTTTCTCCCACATATAGGAGCTATATTCTCTGTTTCTTACAGCCTTCATCAAACACTTAGCTAACCATAGTTACCAAAATACAGTAAAAGAAGTAATATTCATTAAAAAACCCTAGCTACCAGTCTTCTTGTAGTGATACGGATCATTTAGGATTATCAAATAAAATAAGGCATGACACTGAAAGGGGAGCAAATTGGTTGTATATATAATTAATTCAAATTCCTTCCATTTCTCAGTGAGAGTTTTTAAAAGAGAGAAAGTTGGGAAAATTGCAGTCATGTGTTTTGAGTGAGCACAATGAGACTTATTTGTTATTTATAAACAACACTCATGTTTTGTTATACATATATGACTATACAGTTATTTTTTCATCTTAGAGAATTGTGTTTCTTCAGTACTTTTGTCACACATTTCTGTCATTATCCTGAACAAAAGAGGTGAAGATAGAGTGGCTTAAAAAATTTTAAAAAACCCAAAGAAACAGCTCCTCAACCAAAAAGAACACAAACTGAAACAAAAGTTCCAATGGGGAAAAGCTGTCTCTATATTGGAGTAATATTTGGACTAACTTATTGATGTTTGTCTGAATATATCATTTTGGTAATGCTATGGTAATTAGTTTTATTTTGAATGAACTCAAAAGTGCTCAGATTAGCAAATGAGTGCTTTTCTAAATCTTAATAATGAAAAATCAATAAGTGATTCTAAAATTACTTGTGACAGATCTCAGCAATAACAGAAGAATATAGCTTTCAATTCACTTGTATACTTCAGTGCATTTATGCCAATGAGACTGTTCAATTCTTCTGTGCAATGAATTGATTTTTCAATTTAGCTTCTAAATTAAGCAATAGAAATAATTTTTGTTCTGAGAAACCAGTGTTTTGTGCTTCCTTTTTTTTTTTTTTTTTTCCCCTTCTGCTTCAGGTCCCAGTCTGATGAAAAAAATATCACTTAGTTTGAGATCAAAGTATTTTGTGGCCTTGTATAAAAATTTTCTTGGAACACAGATAAGAATAATGGAGGCTGGACCAGATCAAGACAAAGCTGCTGGAGAAAGCCACCTCTCTTTCTGTTGGAGTGTTAGAACATCCACCTGCACTGTGCATCTTAGGTTTAGTTTTCAGATAGTTTAGGGGAATCAAATCCTAAACTTCTCTAATCCTAAATGCCAAGGTGTGAATGGTTTTGTAAGCAGGACAATTCCAACAAAGAGGAGTCTTATCCTCTCTCTTCTCTGCATTACTGTCAGAATATCTATAGCCTTGGGAGATGGTATTATTTAAACTTATGAAATAAATGGTTTCAGATTCCTACCCTCAATCAGAAATATGGCAAATTAGAGTTCAGGCAAGCACCATAATAGGTGGGATGTGGAGCATGTGAAGACTGGGAAATTTATGGCTGGGATATCCGTATGCTGGGGAAACTCCATTTTATGTAAGATATCATCACTGACTCTGAGAGAGCAATAGGTTGATAGCATGGGGTTCAGAAAACCATTCAGGAACCACTGGATTTAAAAGCACTAATACAAAACAACACAGTAAAAGGTAAAATATGCTCTCCCATTTCTCCTTTGTACTCCCGCATTAAGATGCTAACCTAGGATCTGGGAGAAATCTGGGAATTTAATCATGGACTGCCAAATTTTGCATGAATGTCAGGAGTACTAGATTAAACAGGCATAATGGTAGTTCTACGTTTGTGTGTAGGTAATGAAATTTTCAAAATTCTGATAATTAGCACATTTGGCTTGCACTCACATAATTTGGAAGTGACTAAAAATACATTTTTTGGAGAAATTTATACTTTGTCCAATCATCATCAGCATCACCATCTCTACTCATTTCTCCTCATTTGACATCAGCCTTAGCTGCAGTCCTTCAATGAATGAAGATGGAGTGGAATTAAAAGACACCATTAGGAACACTTAGAACAATAAGGGTGTTTGATATGGGACTACATTTCATTTTGGATCATGTTACTACATTATTGCAGTTACAGGGGAGAAGAACTATGTAGTCTGTCAAATGAACTGAGTGTTGGAGTTACAAAAAATAAAATTGTTTGACTTAAGAAATTGAAAAAAAAAAGAAATGCAGATTAAGAAAAAAATACTAAGATTCTGATGCACTGAAAATTTGGAACATGACTGCATGAACAAGAGCAATTTGTAAATACAGAAGTCACTTGCTCTGTTCCCCTGCTTATGGCATTTAGTGACTTCCCTGACTGTTTTTGGCAGCTTTTGTTTTCTTTGCCATGTATTTCAGTGTATTTTATAGACTGAAGAAAGGAGTATCAGGCAGAATTACAGCAGATCCTATTTCCTGACACCTTAGTGCCTCCTTAATGCAGAAGTCTTCTTTCTCTCTGTCCCACCTTCACATACACACACAGAAAATTAAGAATATGTGAGTTTGCATAATCTGACTGAAAGTTTGTATATAGAATTATATCCTGGACTAAATTCAAATCAGTAAAAGGAAATTAAGTAATTTTAATCTATAGTGCTATATAAAATTGGTTTTGAAAGAAGGAACATGAATTATGTAAATTATATTTGTTTAAACAAAAGTAATTCTTGATTATGCAGATTCAAAGTTTCTAGGGAAGTCATGAAAGTGACTTGCTGAGAACTTAAAATGTTTTTGAGAGGAAGTGTGCATGCACAATGCCATCAGAGGTTTGTTTCTTATAGATCTCAGAAACAGCATTTCAAAATACTTATTTGGCAATCAAGTTCAACCTTCTGCTAATTGCTGACTATGTTTTTAGAATAATTTTTAAGATTTTGACTTCTATATTAAAATAAAATTTTCTTCCCAGAGTTGCTCAATATTTTCTTCCTAAAATTCCTCACTTCAGGTGGATGCATTTTAGAGTTTCTCTTATCTCATGTCATGATCTCTTTCTACTGAAATGGGGTACAGTATCAACCACATCCAAGGTTTCTATTCCCTCTCCTTATTCACATATTTATTTTTACCTCATTTTGACAATGTTTTTAAATTAAGTTCTGACTTACTTTTTTGAAAATGTCTTATTTTTCCTTTTTTTTCCCCAAGCTTCAAGTTGTTCCCTGTAATTAATGATGTATTAGCTATGTATTGACTCAAGAAAGGATAAAACTTATTCATTCAAATAATTCATTATGAAAATTTATGAGTGAAATATTTTCCTTCACTGCACTATATAGTTAGATAAACCTGTCCACTAAGAATTTTATTATTACAAGCATTTTCATCAATTTATGGAGTTCACTCTGATTCTTGTTTGAAGCCATTCACAACAGCAGGCAACCATTGATTTAACAATAGCCTTGGGATAAGTCATTCACAGAATTATTTTTGAAGCACACCATAAAAATTATGCCGAAAACCAAGTAGTTATTCTCTCCAAAGTTGATAATCTTTTGCTGTATTCACAGAGGCCAGGCAGATTCTCTCCCAGCACCTTTTTTCCCCTCTCCAACTTCCTATGCAAACCAGGAATATAATTCTTAACCCCTTCAGCACTGAGTTCCCTATTCCCTGCAGGTATTCTCATTAAGACAACAGCCTTCAGATTATTTTGATGGAGTGATGTCTGTTTCTAAGACCTTTAAAAGTGAATTTCCATGATGCACTTAGATTAAAATTTTGGTTCTCTGCTTTCCATACCTGAAACAGAGCAAAATATCTAAATCTCAGAAAGCACATACTCTCCTGCTACTTCTGAATCTGAAGGTGTCTGTAGGTAGTTAGCCTCTCTTTTTCTGTCTAAAGCTTTGTAGGAATGTCTATGATTACAGAATTATTTTGTCTTTTGTCTTGAACCTTGACAAGTTCGGTGACTTCTTGTATCACCAGCAGCATTGACCTGAATCTTGACCCTGCAACAACTGGTGACACCTGTACTTGTAAACAGCCTGGGAACTTTCTTCAGCTCTAAGGCCAAATGCCATAGACTGGCCACAGCCACATAATATTCTTGGCCTTGGAACTGTACCTGGCAGGGTATCCTTGGATCCAGAGATATAGTAATTACTTTTCATTTCTTATTTTTCAGTTAATATGTTTTAAATAATCAACATTGAAGCATAGAATGTTTTTTCAGAGCATGTTAGTGAGGGTATTTGATAGGTCCTGGACTGTCATAGACAGGGCTTGTGGTTGTATTCAAGGTGCAAGACTTGCTGGAACAGTGCTGGAGGTGGTAACAGGTTAGTAAGGGATAGCAGGGTGGAGAAAGCTCTGGGTGGGGAAGTGGCTCTTGGTTCTGTCAAAGCCAGGCATTTTCTGGGACAGTGTTAGATAGTACAGGTAAGAACCACACCAGAGTGTGTGTTAATTATTAAGCAGTATGAATGGTTGAGTTCAGGGTTTGAGCTTGCTCTCTAATCCTACTTTACTCAGCACTGAAGACACAGACAAATGAGATAAGGTTTTACTGCTGGGGTCATTTTCCCCTAGTCCAAAAAAATGCTTGAATGTGAGTAGGCAAGGAGACAGATTACATCGGTCTGGTTTCAATAACAAGGACTGGACAAAGGTAGCAGAAAAAGCTTGGTTTTCCTCTTCACAGCTGAAGTATGTGATGTTGTTACCCTCTGCTACACATATATATTTAGTGGATTTTGTTAGAATGGGAATGCTGCAGGGACACCAGAGAAGAAATGGAAATAAAAAGAGGAAATCAGAACACAGAGGAACTACAAATGTCCTATAAAGAGAAAACTATGAATGTGTTATAAAACCAGAACTGCAGAAATGGGTGAAGAGGAGTTTTAAGCAGGATTTTCATAACTACAGCAACTTCATCCTAGCCCGACAACAGATCTTTGCAAGGACTATATACATCTCTCCTGTGGTATTGTGTTTTATTCAGGTGTTTTTTTTAAATAGAAGATCCAAGTAACAACTTAGTCTAGAGATATGTCAGTAAAAAGAAAGACATCTTGATTTTTAAAAAGGAAATTATATATCTTTGGCCAACCCTGGTATTGAAACCTAATTGTCTTAAAAATTATTAAAGTAGATGTCATTCTTTGAAACACTTTGAGACAATATGTCTATAAAGTACAATAAAATGAGAACTATGGAGATCTATTCAAAATATAAACATGAAAATAGGGCAGTTTATTTGGTTTTTTATGGATTTTTATATTATCACTTTATTCTAAGTGATGATTTTGTAGATTTTCAAATTATTATTATTATTACCATTACTATAATTTGTATATTTTTGGTTGAAAATTTTTGTACTGAATTCACTAACAGCAAAATGACAATAGGTTTTGCAGCTGGAAAGCTTATAAAACAAATAATATGATACAAAAGAAAAATAAAATAATTCTAATTGTATTAGTTGCAATTAATTATAATATATTACAATTTGGTTGTAAAAGGGTTATTAAAAAGCAGGTCACTATTGTTGCTTCTTGAAAAAAAATCTCTTCTAATGTAATTTTCCTCACAACACTCCATGATGTTGGTCTTGTGATATATTTATTTAAAGGAATGTTAAATCACTTTTTAAAACATTATGGGTGATCATCAGTTGCATGCTTTTACTATTTATTTCAATAAGACAAATTTATTGCTAAGACTATACCAGGTGCATTGACAGTAGTAGAAATGCAGATCTGTAAAGGGCTGAAGTGTCAGATCATTCTCCATGCAGTGCTTTTACCTTTCAGTTCCAGTACGGTTTGTGAGAGTTGGTGTGAGAGGTCTTCACAGAATAATGGCCTGAAGTGAAGAAGTGCTGATCAAGCCTTTTGTCATTGAAAAGTAAATCATCATCCTACTGTTTTTAGAATCTCATGGACATGACTTTATGGTGTGACTCTGAGAAATATTATTTCTAATTTTTCAAGGGGATAAGCAAATCTATGTGAAGTGTTTGCTGAGAAATCAAGAAACTAAAGTGGGAAGAAGGGATAAGATATAACTAACATATTTGATTCCTTTGACTATCCCCACACTATAACTCTCTCTTACTTCTGGCAGGAGCACTAGCCTGTTATTTTTTAGTGCATTGACAGCCATATAAAGCTGCAGAGGTACTGAATCAAGTACATTATTTACTAGCAAAGATGACAGTGGGGAAAGCTTGAATGACAGCTCTATGCTCTGCATTACCATCTAAAGATGAAGATCTGAAAACAAATCTATCAAAAGGGCTTTGTACCATAAGGAGTCCTTTTTCAAAACATAGCCCAAAGCACTCCAATCATGTACTGATGAATCTGAGAAATCCTAGTCTCCTTCGTGAGTAGGAAAAAAGATGCTGTACTTCTTCTTCCACTGGCAAGTTACAAGCACAATTCTGAATAAACTTGACATAAGTACAGTGTATGTAAACTGTATTAAAAGGCTTTTAAACTGTTATCCTTAAAAAGATCTCTGATCTTCATAGATGAGATGACGTTAATCAGCCTTAGCGACCCAGTCAAGATATTTATTGAGAGCATGGATTTTTGTGCTATTGTTTTGTGAGTTGCTGCCTTGGAGACCCTAAATCCTGGGGAAATACAATTTAGATTTATTTCCTCACCTATGTGCAGTTCTCCACTTCATTCAACAGAGACAAGTATTGGCCCTACATAACTATAAAATCATGGGTTTTGTTCTTATATAAAAGAAACCCAACTTGGAATGAAACAACTTGCCCCCAAAGTTGGTTTTGGGTTTTTTTGGTTTGGTTTTTTTTTTTTTTTTTTTTGCCTTCCTGGCCTGTTGTGACATTTTCAGATAGCAAGAGAGACTAGTTTGTACTGTAATCAGGCACTCTCCACAGGTGGTATTATTTGACAGTAAAACTGGGAAAACCTTCCTCACCTCTTTAAAGAGAGGAGTATATTCAGATGAAATATGCAAATGTCATTGTGGCTGAAGTGAGAAGGCCAAAATGCACTGACAAGGACTGGAAGGGATTGTCTAAGACTTGATGGTGACATTTGCTTTTCATTTATGCTCTTCATCAAGGAAAGAATACACTTCACACAACCAATGGATTCGAGGTATTTGTGAGACTCTGTGAATCCTTTGTCAGTATAAGTGTGAATAATTTTTGTGAGGAATGAGAAAAAGATTAATGAAAAGGAAAAGGACAGCCCAATATTGGAGAGATGTTTCTCTGAGTGGCAGAGAGCCACATTCAACCTCCAGCTTCATTTGATTCAAAGTAGAAATTAAACCACTGGTCTCATTCTGCATTTAAAAGCAGAAATGCCATTTTTGAGAAACACCAAAGAGGAGAAACTGTTATTATGTGTAATTATGTAACTAAGGCTAGCTATGCTGTAGCTGAATTGTCACAGAGGTTTTTTTTTAAGTAACTGCCACATTTCCAAGTAACTGGGAATGAATATTTGACTGCAGATATTTTCCTTGATGACATAAGTGCCTCATGCCTAAATCGCAAGTGGTTGTGGTAAAATTGCTGGCATTTTTCATCTTTAAGGAACCCACATTTATTGAATAGATTTTGAAAACTACAGAAACAGTAATTTATACTTACAAAAAGGACCTGATTTTTCCAATTAACAAGTTAACAATATCTATTGCCAATGTATTATGTAATTATATATTGTAAAATGGTGAATGCAAAGCTTCATACTAAGCAGTATATTTTATGACACAGCTTTTAGTAATTTTTTTTTTAACAAGGTAATGGATCTTCATAATTATAAAAATAGCATTATACCACCTGAGTAATTAAAGTAATAAAAAAACAAGGGATGGATACTTGGTGAGAAAAATCTATGAAACAATTGTTTACATAGCACTGAATTTGTGTAAACAGTTACATAACCGTTATTTTATTATACAAACCTTCAACAGATGAGAAATCAACTAGTTAGCAGTTTATACACAAAAAGCCTGGGGAAAAAAAATCTGTTGGGGATGAAAAACTACTTTTAGCACTTTTTTGTACTAGCAATGGAGAGAATTTGCATATTGCATCCACTGCTCACTTCTATACAGTATAAGCTTATTTCAAAGCTGCTACTATTTGATGAGATGTTAGTCATTACAGGGGAAAACACATTCTCAGTGGAGTATAACCATTTGCATGGAATAGGAAGACATGAAGTAGTAATAATGTCTACCAGGTCATGGGTTAATGAAACAGTTTTTCAGTTTACTTGCAAACTGGTATTTTTTCCTACCTTCAAAAAAATCAGAGTGCTTTAATCTGAGTGTACAGATTTGGTTGTGAAGATGGTAGTTAATGTTCAAATCCAGTTGTAGCCAAAATATCGCACTGTATATGTGCATAGGATTTTGCTACATGATTTTATCAGGTTAAGGCTGTTGTATTTCCAGTTTTATTGGTACCTGAGAAATCAGTTCCTTGCATAGTTTGTTTGTGACACTAACCTACTTTAAGCACATCAGATTTGTCCTTCAGACACCGCATAACCTTTCTGTCAGTTTCTAGGATGATTTAATAAAATTGTTGTTGACTTTAGCATGCTCAATGGTCTGGAACAATTTTGTATTAACAGTTTGCATATTCCTAATGAAAACACTGTGAGATATTTCACTGTCAGTTGTTTGCCAGTCATAAATATCACCTCACAACATTTGGACAGAAAAGCATTTTTTTTCCCCATGTGCCTTTATCACGTTTTTGCTTCCTGCCATTTTTAGCTTAACATTGAAGTGATATGAAATGAGGTGCATGTTTTATTGTATACTTGTGCACAAGACAGTAAGGTTGCAAACCTGAACCATCTACTTTTAGTAAGACAATTCCAACTTTAAAATTCAGGAGTTTGATCATCTCCATTGAAAGCACATCTTATGTTAAAGGAGGAAAGTCAAAGTATCAGGACTAAGTGCAGATTTAGATATGGAAGATTATTCAGTAGATTAATGAATGTTATCCTTTTCATTCTGAAGCAGTGAATATATATAATTTTTTTTCCAAGCCACCATTATTATCTATATCTAGCATGCACTGTGGAAAATGTGCAGTGATTTGTAGTTTATAGAAGAGAAGTTATGTTTGTGTTAGAATTAGAAATATGAAGTATGTGGTAATTTTGCTCTTGGAATGTCCCTTTTACTATGGCAAGTATTATATTCAGGTTTAATTAAGTAAGAAACAGTATCTTTCATCTTAACAAATGACTTGCACTTTTACTTTCTAATGAGACAAAATGTCTTCCACAGCAAATTTGGCCTGCCCTATTTCATATTGCTCTTTTCTGGACTTCTCTGTGTTGAGGTTATTACAGCACACTATCAGTATTTTTGTAACTGTTTCTTGTGATATTATTAGTAGAGTGTGTCTCCGTTTAACAAGACAAAATGGGGCAGGGTGGGAGAAAGAAAACTCCTCTCTCCAAGTTATTATTATTATTTTGAAATTAAAAGGCTTCAGGCACAAAATGTAGAAAAGGGAAATAACAGTTATTTACTAATAGATGTATATATATATAAAACCAGAACAGAAGAACCAAAACTTTCAAACAATCAAGACCTGGTTTTGCCCTTCAAAGCAGTTGTATATACAGACAGCAGGGGACGCTGTCAGGGGCAGGGCTGTGGTGGCAGCTCCAGGGCTCAGGTGGGAATGGCAACCACAGGGACAGGCTGGGATCTGTGCTGTGGGCAGCGCAAGGATATCTCACCATCTCTTTCTGAAGGTGCTGGGAGTTTAGGAACTCCTCTGCAGGTGGTTCCAGCCCCTGGTGAGTCTGGAGCAAATCCAGGCAGTGGTGGCCATCTTCAGAGGAAAACAGTTGCAGGACATGTTGAGCTGGGGGCGAGCTGGGACCTTTCCCAGGGCTGCTGCCCACCCAGCAAGGCAGTAGGTGGGCACCCAAGCAGATAGGACAGAGATGTGGGGTACTAACAAAAATGAGCCCAGGGAAACCTCTCTCCAACCACTTCCTGAGCCAGGGAAGAGTGAAGTGAGAGAAAAAAATCTTCCCCCACCAAATTCAGACCTGCCCACCCAGTGCATCCCCAAGCCATTAGGTTGGTATTTAAGCACTATCAGCTACCCTTCTGTTTGGCTTGGTCACAGGGACCCGGCTGCAGTAGGTAGTGAACTAGCCCTTCCATGGTGGTAATGGGGAAAATTCAAGTAAGAGTTTTTAGCACTTATGACAGTGTCAGTTCGTACATAGGACATCAATACTGGAGTCAAAGAAAGCAAAAAAAGGGGAGGGGGAAAAAAAAAAAAAAAAGCTTTTCTCTTCCAAGAGTAAGTGAACTGTCATGAGCCCAGAACTAAACTTCTGGGTGGTAAGTGGAGCAGAAGAGGATCCTTCTGAGGAAAAAGTCTATTGCCAAGTCTAGTCAATCAAAAATAATTCAAAATAACATACACTCCAGATTTTTCCTTATGAGACACAAGACAACTGTACAATTGGAAAGGTCTATCTCCATGT
The DNA here is from genome assembly GCA_035583155.1 of Acropternis orthonyx. Lineage (NCBI taxonomy): Eukaryota > Metazoa > Chordata > Aves > Passeriformes > Rhinocryptidae > Acropternis > Acropternis orthonyx. Next base: position 31,054,116 of record JAWWEU010000040.1, on the reverse strand, counting down.
CTCCTGTTGCAAATAATTTCCCACATACATATATATAAGTAATAACTGAAAAAGAGATTTCAGCCTTACAGGGATAATCCACAGGAGTGAATTGCCATTTCAGAAGAGATAGTTTCCTTGTCTCAATGAAGAATATTTAGTCATTTATATGAAGAGAGTTGTCTGCATGGAGATATTAATGATTAAGACAATCACCTGGCATGTACAAAGGGCAGGTGAGTTCAGAAAACTCTCCGCATTTTCAATTCATATCAAACTTATTCTTTGATCTATATGATCTCTTTCAGGCTGATTATCCACAATCTCCCAAAGTTCAATACTTTGTCAAGAGGCCATAACATGGCTGGATGTAGCCAAAGTCATGATGAAAGCATGGAAAAGTAACCTACATATCTTACAAATATACAATATGTTATTGAATACTGAAAAATGTGGTAAATGGTTGAGGAGGAGGTAGTAGTTTAGTTCCAGTTAGAAGAACAAAGTAACTGAAAGTTGGCACATAACTTACTAAGAAAGATTTATAAGATTTCATTAGATTGGGCCAACCAAGATCAAGCAAGACTGTTTTACTGAATATAAAATGAAGGGTGGCATAGCTTATGCTGTGTTTCCTCATCTTAGAAGTTCAGGCTGCTTAAACCTTTTCTTTTCACACCCATGTGACCTTTGTATGGTCACCATTCTTCAACTTTCTAGCATGCAAATTAGCCTAATAGCCCCTTTGAAAAAAAAAACCAAAACAAAACAAAGCAGTTTACTCCCAAGTCCTGTGTTAAACAGATAATTATCCTTACAGAATGAATTCTAATAACTTCTTTCCGCCCTTGAAAGATTGTTTCATCTCTACAACATATTGAAATACATGTGCTTCACAAGTATAGTCATGAACAAAAGCTGGTTCATAAGCGTTGTCTTCCAAGGAAAAAGACAGGCAAGGCAGAAGCATAGTTTGCAATGCCTCTCTTCAGAAGGGAGTTTACAGCTCTAGCCTGAAGTTGAACAGCTGAAGGACATGTAGTCCAGAGCTCTGCCTGTCATCTTTGTGTGTGTGTGTGTGTGTGTGTGTGTGTGTGTGTGCCTGCGGGCCTGTGTGCCTGTATGTGCCAAAAGAACAGTGTATGCTTTGAAAACCTTTGATTCTGTCACATATTTCCTAAACTGGACTCACAGGTAGTCTCAATAAGAAATAACAGCTGCCTTAGAAATATTCCGTTCCCTAGCTTTTGATAAATGACAATACCAATTCAAAAATTTTTCTTCTGTTCTTCTGAAAAAACTATTATTAGCAAAATTGAAAGTGAAAAATAAGTCTGAGGCCAGACTTGCTCCTAAATATAATTTGCTCTTAGCATGATGGTATTACTGTTATGGCTATTATGACATTTCTATGAATAAATAGTTTATATTATAAGAAGATCTACTTCCATTTCAAGTAATACTTTTTCATTTTTCCCTAGAAATATTCAAACAGAATGTTATTTACAAGTATTACCTTGTTTTTACATTGCAGTGGTTTTTTTCTGTTACTCACGTGCACACATTCATACATATATAAGCATACATATATTCATATATATATATTTTATATGGCTTTGAATCTGTCAAATTGATTTTGAAATCATATAACTGCTGCAAACAGAACAAACAGTTCTTGTTGCATTAAAAAAGACTCAATATGCAAACTACGATGACTATAATGACATTTCTTTACAGTGAAAAAAATTAACATTTCAAATATTACGTTAGAGTGACAAGATGCTACAATGTATCTTTATATACTGCTTCAATCTTTCAGAATCTTCCTGTTCTGTGAAAATGCTGTCAAAGAAATGATGCAGTATGTTTTAGGTAACCCTGGAATCACTGTGTGTAGAGCTCAGAAGCAGATCAAAGGAGAACTGTAGAAGTAACAGACAAAGGAAATCCTTATGTTCCTTCCACATGAGACTCTAGGAAGTATATTGCTTGAATGAATAAGAGAATCAAGCTGCAGTGATTAGACATCAATGTTATTTTAGAGCAGTTACTGCAGATGAGCAAAATTTCTGTAAACCAACAAGACAGTCAAACAGTTTAAGCTTGCAGTTATATCCTCTCAGAGGATAAACTGTGCTTCATAAAAGATTTAGCCTTCTGCCATCACGAAAGCCATTCTGTTTTGTAGTTCTGGATGGTGGATGTATCGCTTACAGAGATTACATGGAATTGCAAAATTTCACAGCAACTGGATTTTGTGTCTGTATGCTCTTATGGAGAAATATGTCTAAGTGGCCTAAAAATTGTTTGGTGGATTTTTTATTTTTTCTTTTTTTCCTTTTCTGTTTTTTTGGTTTTTGTTTTTTTTTTTTTCTCCCTTAGGAAAAAATTGCATTTGACAGGATAAACATTATATGTTTATGTAATTGAATAAATATTTTACAAGGAAAACATTAAATAGTTCTACATTAAGATGATCTAGGATAGTTGGAAGGTATTTAGACTCGTAGCATCCTCTTTCTCTGGTGAGTGGAAGGGATTGTAATATTGTAGATTTAATGTTGATTAAGCTGTATTCTTTGACAGAACTCCATATACTGCACTAACATTGTAAGTACAGAGAAAAAAAATTACTCCAGAGAGGCATGTTTTAGAATATAAAGCTTTGTTTTGTGGCTTTTCTTTTCTTTTGTTTAGTTGACTGCTTGTTGGGTTTTCTTCCACATAGAAATTCCTTAGCAATAGAAAGGGAAACTCTAATGCGGATGAAGATTTCTGCACAGGCAACAGATGATATAGGAGTGTCTGAAAGTCTGTTTCCATCATGAGTTTCCTAGGCGATCAGTAAGAAATTAACCTAGTTAGCAGTCACAGCTAGCACATATCATGCTCCCCCCAAATTCTCTTTGCAATAAAGGCAACGTCAGCTGTTGGCAGTATCACTGGTTCCACAGGAGATACGAAAGCCAAACACATTGGGAATATTTTTGTTGAAATAATTTTTGTTAAATTATTGTTATTGCTGTTGTTATTATTGTTATCTCTCACAACTGAAGACTGAGCCATCTTTCAAGTAGCAAAGTATTTTATGCCATCTTGTATTCTATGCATTTTTATGATAGTAATTTAAGAATTATATCAAGAGTTTGACATAGAATGAATCCTTCCATTCCTTTTTTTTCTTCTTAATTTCTGTCCTCAGGCAAAAGTACATAATACAGTTCAACACTGAGTTTCCCACTAGATTATTGCAGTGTCCTTTTAAAGTGTATCAAATATGTTAGAACTCAGGAAAGTTTCACAAAACTTTTCCATCTAGATATCATAGTGCAACATATTTTGATGTATCTTCTTATTTAAATTCCATGCTGGGTAACCAGGTTCAGAATAACAAACAATTCCTGTTTTTCAGTTGAGGATTTCAAGGCTCTCTGTGAGGTTAAATGTGGGCCTCCTGTTGACAGTACTGAACACTATAGGGACTTAATTAGATACAGTATCTGAAGAAAAATAGGTAGATTTATAGATGATATCTAAAGGAATGTTACACCAAGGAAAGATTTGAGTTATGCAATGATGAAGACAATCAGGATTAGCAGCATAACAGGGTACATAGAGCAATGCGTTTTGCTGTGGTTTTCCTTGATTGAAGAATTCCCTCAAGAAACCCTTGAGTATAAATCAACATTTATCATCAATACCCTTACCTGAGGCGAGGGAGCAAAACAGAAAAAAAGACTATCCAAAATGTGTGCATCATAGTAATTGAAGGAAAAGATCAATGTTTTTGATCTTTTGAACCTACACTTCCAGCTGGAATATGTTCCTTTATTTTGGATGATAGAACTTGGATTAATAATAATGAATGTTGATGGAATCTCTGCCATTATAATCCAACATTATAAATTGAGGGGAAATCTTGTTAAATTTTATGACTTGACAGTTTCTAATTCACAGCTGATTATTTGCTTTTAAAAAAACCTAGGGAATAAAAAAGTTAAGCTTGCAACCTTTTGAATTGCAGTTAAAAGCATTACATCATATAGGGGAATGCTCCAGGCTACTCTTTATGTTGGTTTTAAGGTAAACTAGCAGGAGAAATGAACCAAACTCAAAAGAGATTACAAATAAGAGCTACAATTTACTAAAAAGATTGTAATAAATACAATGATACAGAGAAAAACTGGTTTTAACCCACAAAGAACAGATGTATAACCCAGCATCCTGGAACACAAACAGAATGGTGTTCATTAGCCCCTCTGCTGAGCACCATGTGGTTCCCCTGAGTGCAGAGCAAAAGGAAAGAAAAACCTGTTGGTGAGGATGATGGTCATAGTCTTGTCAGGAGTGGCAGTTGCAGTCCTGTTGAGGTTCTGGTCCTCCTCTGGATCTGATGAATGGTACCAGACATACCAAAACCTGAAGATTATATATGCTCAGGTTCAGGTGGGAATGCCCAGTACCTCCCCCAGGGCGGGGAGTTTCACAATGGGTGATTTAACTCTGTGAGTCATGGGATATTTTTGGAATCTTTGATGGTCTAGGTCATTGCAGCTGCCTATTGTGCCAGGACATAATCGCTCATTACCCCACATGACCCCTCAGGATGGGCATGAAGCTGCTAATGCCTCCCCAGAGTGGAGTTATCACAGCTGAGTCATTGGTGTGAAGACAAAAACATTCCCGTGCCTCACAGGGTTCTTCAACACCCAGCCTGTAGCCTGAGGGGTCAGGTGTGCCCTGGGCAGCTGCTGCAAACGATCCATTATTAACAGTTCCTGAAAAATGACAGAGAGGGTGTAGAATACACAGTTTTGGTTAAACCCACATAGTGATAAGCTGGTCCCAGCCACTGTAACTAGGACACTCTAATATAGAGAGATTTCTGTGTTAAACAGAGAAAAGTATGATTAGTTGTCCAGAGACAATGTGAAGCTGTTGCAATGGTTGGTTTATATGAGCAATTTCCATCATTCCCCAACTCTGGCTTGGTCCAAGATGAATTTCAGAAATGTGAATTTTAGATTTTGGTCCCAAGGTTTTGGAAAATAAAGCCTTGTTTACTTGCTAATACAGTTGTCATTAGAAAGACTGAAAGCATCCTCCTGGAGTAATGAACCATTCAGGAACACTGTGCATCCCAGCTGGGATTGACCAACCAGAGGCCTCCTCTCTACACCCCTTCTTGAGGGATTTGTAGTTTCTGACAGTCTTGTGGAATTTAGCTTTGCAAATACCAGTGCAGTTGTAGACATATAATGCAAATTCTGTTATATGATGAGGCACATCAGTAAAAGGAAGATGAGAATGTTAATCAGTCATCAAGTCAACAAAATCATATTTGAATGGGGAGAGAGGGGAATGTACCCCAAACTAAAAAGAGAAATCAGAGATCTTTTCTGTAGACGTAGAAGGTATTAAAAACAGTGGTAAAACATTAAGTACTAAGTTGATGCCTTAGATGATCAAGACAACTGAGGTGCATACATGTGTAAATTACTAGAATGAGTGGAGAATAAGGGTCAGTATTAATAGCAGATATTGCAAAAGCAAAAGGATACATGTGAAAGAATATTCTTGTTGTTTATAAAGATATCAAAAGAATAAAAGCTAAAAAAAGAAGTATTAAGTATTAATCTTAAAGGATAGTGGTAGCATAAGACCAAATTATTATAAATTTACCATGAATCTATTTGGCTGGACATATAGAAGCTGGTTTTATAAAGAAAAGAAAAACAACTTCACTAGACTGGTAAGATGACTGTAATTAAAAGTTTCTGTGTATCTTTCACTAATTTTCAGTGGTACTTCCATCAAATGCCCCATCTATAAGAAGACTTTTGATATTTATTACGGAGACTTGTTTTTGAAAAAGAAAAAAGGAATTATAAGGATACTGACTCCTTTGATGGGCCATGAAGTGTTGGCTCCTAGAGTATATACACATTGTAAAATAGCAAAGCTACTGGAATAATTTTAGAAAATCTAGTTTGTAACTTCTTAATTCAGTAGCAGTGATGCCAGACCAACACAGTACAAGAGACTGGACTGACAAGATAAGAATGCAAGAGGGAGTGGCCAAAGGTTGCATGTGGATTTGTGTGGCAAAAGTCATAGAAACTTTGAGGTTTTGTTAGGTCAGAACCTTTGACAGCATGAAACTTACTTATCCTTTCAGTCTTGCTAATCATTTGCAGTTCCTGTACATACATGTTTTTCACATATCTATATGAAAAAACCCAGATGGTGGATAAATAGAAGTATCATGAGTAAAACAAGGGTATTTGCCAAGCCTATTTTTATATTTTCCCCTGGGTTCTTTGCTCAGTTTAATGACTAGAGGCACAGCTCACCTGATATTATAGGAGAAACTTAATATAATTATTTTTTGGGTTTTTTTAACATCTGAAGGTGGTCAGACATGACTGATGGCCTGTTTTCTAACACCACTGGAAATATGCCATAGAGCCTCCATAAAGATTCATTCTCCCCTGAAGACAGTTTTATAGATTTATATGTATGATGCAATATCATGCAGGGATAGCCAAGTGTGTTCTGAAAGACCTAGTTGGGTTACTTGCTTATCTGAGCATTGTTCAGCCCATGGTAATAAATCTCTTTTTTCAGACCATTGTACTTTCTGCTTACATATCAGTACAGCTGCCATCAAAGTGCAAGGCTTCACATGTTATATTCAGTTGTATTTTGACCAAAACATTCCGGTGGAGACATTATAGCACTGAGGTCCACAAATTAGGAAAACACTGTTCTACAAGCATCTCAGATAGTATTTTTTGACTATTTTTGGAGCTCTTTACTTATGAAAAAAATGTGCTTGTGATACCTTTAAAATTAAAACTGACCGCTGATACAAACACAGATAAAAACTGACTCAGACAGATGATCTAGATGATTAGATTGTAAAATACTTCCAATACTTCTGTTCTGATATGTGTATGAAAGATTCCTTGACTTCGAGCAAAAAGAACATTCTACAAGTGGGGTCTTCTCTTTTGGACTTGTTTTTTCCATCTGATCTTAGTGCGAAAGATAGGTTAGTATTATTTGGAAATTTGGTTAGAGGTTATATATTGTAAGTTAATCCTGTTGCATATTTTTCCTGAGTTTATTATCAAATGTCTATATAATCTATGCCACAGCAATAAAACTGATTTCTCTGACACACCCCTTCAGATACTACCTCCCAAATTTCCCTTTGCATCAGTATACTGTAAGTATCCAGATTTAATAGAAAGATAAACATAAATGATTATGCAATTTATCAAAAATAATATTGGACAATGACTAGAAATCTGAAATCTACTCACAGTTCTGCTTATAGCTTTTTACAGCTCTCTGCCCCATCTTCTTTTCTTCATAAAGATGCATTTATATGCAGGTGCAACTTCAATTAGTATGCAATTGGTGCCATGTTTGCCTTTTAAAAAGACATTGCTCTTTTAATTCAGTGCACATATTCTCTGTCAAAAGAACGTGTTTCATTAAATCTGAGTTAAGGTTGCCCATGGGTTTGTGCCCTACCTAAGGATTAAGGTCAGTGAAATGTAACATTTTAAAATTAGAAAATTCTGAATCATGGGACATGAAGTTGTTTGAGCAATGTCCTTAAAAGTCCACAATATCAGAGTCACACTTTGTCAACAAGGTCATATTTCAGAGGAAACAGGATGATATCTAACCCCTTGTTTTACCTTTGCAAAGGTAAAGGTTTGGCTAAATGAACTACTATGAATTGAAGGTATCCCCATGTGGGTTTACAGCTAGGAAGTAAACCCAAATATGAAACGTTTTACAATCCCTTTTTTATTTCCATAAATTAAGTTTAATTTTTTTTTCTGCTGGACTTTCACTCTCACAGCACTGAAAAATCTATGACAAGAGATGTCTTGAAATTTTTTGCACTGTTATTAGATTAAGGCATACATATCTCTTTCCTTGAATAAACCTCAGACCCAGGTCTCCTTACACTGCTAAGCTTCTCCAACTAATCCCTTCACCATTCAGTTTCAACCATCCAGTGGAAATGCATGTGGATTTTTGCCAACAGGGGAGGAAGAGTGATATTCACAAGTTTAAGTTACATATACATCAACTCCTTGTTTCCTGTTTTTCAGATATCTGAAAGTCACTGGATTAAACATTCTGGAAAGAACATGACTGTACTGATATTTCAAATCCTGGTAAAAGAGATTTTTTCAGACATTTGTTGTGTACCACATGCTTCAGATCCAAACAAACACGATTTTACTGCATGCTGAGGTAAGTTGCCAAGAAACGTTATACGTAATGTGTGGAAAAAAGGAAGAGGGATTATGTGGATGTTAGGAGCTGCTGTACATACTTGAGGTCATGCAAAAGTTTGTGGAATAGAGCAAAGTAAGAAGAATGCACAGGATTCAGTAAGAAAAATAAGGTAAGGCCAGAAGATGCTTTCATGATTTAAAGCCTGGGAGTTGGGATCTAAAACAGATGACAAACACAAAGGATTTCTCTGTAGTGCTTGCTGCTGGCAGTGATTATAGGTGTCCTGGGACTAAGCAGTAGAAAACAGAGACATTGTGAATAGCAGAGGGAACAAGATCATGAACAGAATCTGCAAGAATTTCAGCAGACAGTTTAGTTCAAAAATAAAATACAGTTTTATGGATTTCTTTTGAACTTGGGGATATCTGTGACATTATTTTGTATAGGAAAAGTGAATAGTTCTGCTTTCTGTTTGTCTTAAGAGAGAAGTTTGGGATTTGGAAGAGCAAAATGTTGCCAAACCACTAGTCACCCAGAAAAATAAGAAAACAGACTATGATAACTCATCAAGAATCCAAGAAGGCCTGTGGAAACAAAAATAGAATAAATGTTAGAGAAAATGCATCATTCATCTCTGGTGTGGCTACACTCATGAAATGACATTGTACAAGAGATGATTACTGATGAGGTGATAAAAGGCAGTAGGGAGCCATGAATAAAGATATTCAGGGAAAGTCATAAACACATGATTCATCAGAAAAGGAGTATCCTTAGAAACATTTCACTTTTCAAACTGTTATGCAAGGCTTCTTTAAGGAAAAAAGTTTCTAAGCATGGAATCAAATCAGTTCCTAGTTTGCTTTTGTTAAAAAAATCTTTTTCCTTGGAAAGAGACTCCATAGTGGAAAAAACCCAAAAAACAAAAAACCCCAGAAAACAAAACCAAATCATAAGCAAACTCTTTTTGAAAAAAATCATCAATGACTTTGCTAAAGTTTTCAAATTTTACATTATGAAAATGAAATGCCAGATTGCTGCACAGTTTGGATCATAACATACAAGGTAGGTGTTTTCATGCTGCAGGATAATTACAAATAAATCTTCAGTTTCTACCTGCAGGAGCAGCTACTGAAATTGCAAAACTATAACTAACAGGATAACTCTAACTCACAAAACTTTTGGCTGTAAGAAGGAAAAAAGGGAAAATCAAAGGAGAAAACAAAAAATACAGATGCCTTTTAGACATTAATTTGACAGTGCACAAAAGCTTCAGAGTTCTAGAGTTTACCCAGTAACCCTCAAAATAACACTTTGTCTCAGCAGAGTTTTGTAAGTGCATAGTGAATAATAGTGTGATTCTGAAAAAGCAATAAAAATACACCAGTATCAGATTCCTTAATAGTGCTTTTATTACTGTAACATAGAGACTGCACGTGAGTGCAATACTTCTGCATCTGCTGTTAGGGAGCTGACTGTAGAGCTAGACTGGTCTTACCAGCATTTAACTGTGTGATTGGAATAGTGGTGCTACAGAGAAAAAAACTATTATGAACTCCCAGTGTCTGTGAATACTGAGGAATTCTGGATAATGGCATTATTTTTAGATATGGATAATGCTGCATATACACCATAACATGTAGTCCACTGTCTCAGATGTGCTCATGAAGTTTAGGTCCTCAACAACTTACGTCTTTGGAAAAGTTTTCATAACATAGTCTGTGCGCTTATTCTTCCTCATGTCAAATATTCTTCCCATACTATAATTCCTCATTTAGTAGGACATTATCAACATCAGTATTTAAATAACACCTTCCTCACTCACAAGAAAAGGATGTCAGGTTAATTCTATTATTGAGATCTCTTTTCTTGTCATATAGAATGACTACTCATCAAATGTACTTTAGCCAAAATGTAAAAAACCCCTTATTCTTTTCTAACATCTTCTCTCATTTAAACGTCTTCCCTCATTTAAATTCTGAGTTCAGCAAAGTCACACTCAGAAGAACATGCACAACCCAAAATTGTGCACTCCTGAGTTCACAGTATCCATTTGCTAATGTGGTGGATACTTTATGCTGATACTTGTAGTCTCCATGTTCAACTTGAAGTTTTATTCATTCTCTACTTTCTTTAATCTGAGATAACTCCTTAATGGTACTTTTTGGTGTTGATAACAAATCTGTTCTGTTTAATTTTAGATAACATGGGCGTGTTCAAAGTTTCCTATAGGAATGAATAGTCTGAGCTCGTATTGTTTATATTATCTTTGGTTATTGTTCCATTTAGAAATTTCAGCCAGTCCTTAAGCTTCATGAAAGCATATGGCTGATATGACTTAGTATAAAGTCATTAATAAATAATTTTCCTAGCAAGTATGAGTACACGGAAATGGTTTTGGACTTCACACATTTTATGAAACATTTCTGTTCTAGGTTGTAAATTTTGTAAACAGCTGCTTAAAATATGCACTTTTTTTCTATTAAGATCTTTGTTTACATTCCATATGTATATAATAGCACTTCAGGAACAAGAACATAATAACATAGTGACTATTCTTAAACCCTGAAATAGCACTTTTTTTTTTTTTTTTTTTTTTTTAAAGAAAATATAACAGAAAGAAACATGTATTGGTTGGAATTTAAAAATCTTTTAACAATGGCATGTATTATTTATGATTCATGCCAAACAAAGAAATAATCTTAAAGGTCATAAATCATGGAAGAAGAAACAAACTAAAATCCAAGCACCTGCTGAGTTTAGATTACTTTTCACGATTATCCACAGACTAGCAGTCTTCAAAATTGAGTGTATCATCACTGACAATAGGTGATAACAGCTGCTAAGATAAAATGGATCATGGTTGTATAGGGATTTGTAAATAATCAAGAGTACTATGAAGAGACTTAGTCTCAGCAAACTGAGACTCATTGCTGGCACCTCCAGGGAAAGAGTGAACGCTGAGAGAATGTACAAGATGCTCTTGTGAATTAGCTTTTCCTTGTGTAGTGTAGGAGTTATTTCTAGAGTATGATCTGTTTGGTCTGATTGTGCATCATGTGAGATCAAAATCAAATAATCAAAATAACTTTAATGCAACTACCAGTGCATTAAAGAGGTGAATATCTTTGAACAATTAAGGCTTTTTACTGAAAAGCCCTTTCAGGAAATGAAGGACTTTACAAAGTCAGCGATCTATGTTTTAACACTTATCTACATGAGTGCAAACTTAATCAAGATACGCTACACCATTACAGAACTGAGCTTGCATACACAGACTGTAGTTCACTCAACCTCTCCATATTGATAAACTCAACCTTTTCAAGAAACAGATCTATAAAAGACAAAACTGTTTTGCAACTATCATCTTATTACTAATCACTCATTTTCAAGAGATTAACTATAATGAATATGAACTGGCTACACCCCATGTCAAAGGAATACTCAAGTTTTTTAAATTAATGTACCTCAGGACCTCCCACTCTTACCCACTCTTTTCTTCTGATCTGTGAACTTTTGCATTGCACTTTGAATTCTCACATATGACTGCACTTATTTCGCCTTTGGGCAAGCAGCAGTGAGGGGAAGAGAGAAACACGGGCCATACCTTTTTATGCCATGAAAGTCAAAAAACAGTATGTGTTCCAGCTTCCAAATCCTTGTCTAGATAGCAGTTGTGCATGTATACTAATTTAGGCAAGTTTTGTAGCTGATACCTGCTATTCTAGCCTGGTGAGGGGTGGTATGGATAACTCATTCATAGATTCACAGAATATCTTGAGTTGTAAGCAACCCACAAGATCATTGAAATTGAACTCCTGGCCCTACACAGGACCACCCCAAGAATCACACCATGAGTGTTGCCAAATGCTTCTTGAACTCTGACAGCATTAGTTCTGTGACCACTTCCCTGTTCTAGTTCTCTGCCACACTATGGGTGAAGAACCCTTTCCAAATATCTGACCTAACTACCACTCCCGTTCTCGCTCGACAGAGCTTCAAGCCATTCCCTTAGGTCCTGTCACTGGTCAGCAGAGAGGAGATTAGCAGTGCCTAACACATTAGCATCATCTAATCCCCCTAGAGAGGGATGTTCATGGCTACAGTGTAAATTAACCTTCGGGGACCTATTGAAGTAAATGTGGAATGCTGGAAGTGAAGGTGCAAGAAGAGATGTCAGAAACAGAAGTGGTAGTGGAGCAAAAACCAAGACTTCATCATAAACATGAAAATAAATAACCAAATTGCTTTCATCCAAAATAGCAGAATGATCTATTAACATGTAAACCTTTTAGGCTCAATATTTCTGTCAGCTCACTAGTATACTAAAAGAGCCTTCTTTTCTCTGTAGTGCTCTTCAAGGTAACTTACCTGTATTTTAATTAAATCAAATAAGTAACTGGCATTTTTAACATCTAAAACAGTCCACAATAAGTTTATTTATCTTCTCATGTTTGAAATAACTTCTTTTCAAAATTCCATGAGATTTCAGTTCTGTCTACTCATTTATTACAGAATGGTAATTACTGAAAAGAACCTTTTGAAGATTGTAAGCTGACCACTCTCAAATTTGGTGAATGTCAATTCTGTTTGCGTATATAACGTTATTTAGATTGTATATGGATTTTCAGATAACCTTTAAGGATAAAATTGCTATCCAGTTTTCTGCCTTCCTAGTAAAACAGCATGCTTTGTAAAAGCTCCAGTATATAGTGATATAGTAATAATTTGAATTCATTGTTAGGTTAAGGGAGAGAGAAACACATCTGCAAAAAAGGGCTATTTTAGTGAGGGTGAGGTCTAATACTGTAGATAAGCTGATCTAACTCCTGCTTTCTGATCTTAGACTTTATGCCCCACCTCCAGTGTGGTACTGGCTTATTGGCTTTTGTTGTTGTTGTTGTTTGTTTGCTTTCTTGACTGTGTGAGAAAGATTTTTGCATTTTTGTGGATTAGTTTACTTTTTTCCTCCTACTTTTTAAAATTCAATAGGCCCCTGAAAACTGTAGAATTAGTAAAGAGCATGAAGCAGAATTGGGAGTTCCATGCTGAAATCTATGAGATCATTTTATCTTCAGACACATTTTGAATTTTAATTTCTTTTTTGTTTTTTCCTCTATCAAATATAAAAATTTGAGAGAGAAGGGTTGAGTCTTAAACTAGACATGTGCCCCCTTTTAAAGAGACAAAGAAAAACAGGAAATAGTACGAGTATTAGGAAACAATAGGAAGTGTCCAGTGCTTCTATTCCCTTGATATTTAGTCCATCTAAGGACGTAATTATTGATGTTCATACAAGATGAAATGCAGGGTGTATCACCTTCATAACAGATTCTAAGATCTTCATTCTTCATTCCTTTTCTTAAAATTGAGCTGGTACCATTATGTCTGTGGACATAAGAAAGAGAAGAGAAAGACTGGCTGTACTGGTTATTAGGACACTCAGCTAGGAGTGAGGAACGTAATTGTAGCATTTTAAGCTATGCATATTAAGCATGATAGGCAACTGGAGTGCCATCTGAGATGTACCTAAGTTTTAGAGGAACACACTGCATACCTACAAGGTGGTAAAACACTCCTTTTCTGCACACTTTTATTTGGTTTCTTTTCAAAGACCTGCATACTGTAGAGCAGAAGTTCTAAGCAATACAGAGTATCTTTCCAAGACATCACTAACAGAAGAGGTAGTACATCAACAGATTATGAAACAGAGAAGACAGCTTAATTATCCTGGAATACATGTAATAAAAATAGTCCTATAGTGCTTGAAAGATACCTCTCAATGATAATTTAGGTAGATTGGTGACATTTAGTATTCTAAAAAGTTCAAGAGCGTGCTGAACAGATTCTTCAGTAGCTAGATTTCACTGGGTGGAGATGATCACAAAGAATTTGTACAACTATGGTAAAAAAATATCATCCCCTAGCTACTGAAAAAGAAATTTTGTGGTGAAAAAAGTGTGTTTAATATTCTGTGCTGATTCTGATAATTTCTTTTTCTTTAAAAAGAAGTTTGTTTTGTTTGGAGAATTGTGGCTCTGCTGGCTTACATTTGGACTTAGCTTTGTGGCTGAAGTACAGTCCCAAATAATATAAATATTTAAAGCTGTCCAGACTGTTAATGTGTAACACAGAAGATAGTCTAAGGTAAGATGAAACAATGTAGGAACATAACTAGACATTCAGATAAGTTCTGAAATTAGTTCATGTAGCAGATTTAAAACACAAGAAATTCAACGCTAAAGAAAGCGTATTATTAGGACAAGTGTGTGGTTGTGGGATGTTCCAATAATTTAAATGTGATTTCTTGACCTATAGAAAGAAAATTATGTACAAAAATTTGTGGAAAAGTATATTTGGGGGAAAAATTTTACCTGTCCATTGCTTTCTTAAGGGCATTTCTTAATAAAAGTTCAGAACAGGAAAGAGATACCATCAAAGCATGGAGTTTGAAATTCTTACACAATTCCAACAGAAGACAACTGCCCTGACATTCAAGCACAGTAAGTTCCAGACAAAGCTGTCACCTGACACTTGTAAGCAGGGCCTTGGGGGCACACGTGTACAAAGGCAGAGTGATCTCTTCAGACGTGAGCATATGCTTCCAAGCATGGATAAACTGAGTGCTAGTGTGCAAAAGTAGAAAAAGGTTCTCAAGCTTTACAGCATGCAAGGAAGGAAATATCTTTCTTCTTTTTCCTCAGGGAGACCAGGTATGGTAGAAAAAGGTCATGAGTTTTGATAGACGACCACAAAAAAGAAGTTAGAAAAGGCTTCTGAATTTTGGAAACTTTCCTTTTTAAGTTTCAATTGTATGATTTACAAGCAGAGATGGAAGAGGAAAGACTTTGTGGGAACAAAAAACTTGTTTTAAGGTTGGGATAGAAATTAAGTAGGAAGACATGAGTATGATACTGGAGCTAGATGAGCCTGTTCAGAAAAAATGCTTCTCAAGCTTTGACAGTCCTCTCTCAGAGGATATGATCTGTCACTGCAGAAGCCACAACATAAAATCAAACTGCCAAAGATAGTGATGGCTATTAATACCTTGCTCTTATAATAACTTTGAAGCATATCTTTGTGAAACAGATGATACTGTGTTTAAAAACAACAGGTTTTATTCTATGTTGATTTCAGGTTATTGGTTACTATTTTCTATATGTGGTAGTACCAGAAATACACATTTGAAACATAAAATTAGGTCAGCTAAATTTGTGGTTGAGTAGTATCCTTGAATCTGATCCTTTAATTTGTTCTAGTGTTGTTCAAGTGAAATCAGAAATCAGACCATTTTACTATTTAGCCAAAAATAATGTTATCGTATGGTGTTTTAAATACTATAAGAGATTGGAGGGTGTGCTGTATATATATGTGTATGCAAATATAATAAGTGAGGATAAATATTGTCAGAGACAGCTAGGCCTGATGTATAAATTCAGTTAACACCACAGAACTCGGTTTATGTGCATATTATTTAAATTCAAATAAAATGTAACAAGATGGGCAAAAAAACCAGGGATCTTTGAATAAATTTGCCTTATTCTAGAGAGGTGGTGTCTAAGCAAAAGTAATGCATAAAGAATAGAAAATATATTTTCAGAGCCTTCATCAAGAAAAGACAGGAATTAGGTGGACCTGTGTTCCTGTCTTCTGAAAAGAAAAAAGCTAGAGAGAAAAAAAATCAAAGGATGCCTGAGCAACAAAATACAGAGAAAATATGTAGTAGTTTGCATTGTCTCTCTGTAAAGGGTTGTTGAAGGGCAAGCAATGTGTAACTTGGTGTTGCAAGGCAACACCTTTGGAACATTCTCGTAAAACTGGTTTGATGCCTGTACACAAGGAAAGCCAATTTGGATACAAGGACAGCTTCAGACCTTTCTTCTTCCTTCTCAGACCTTAGAAAAATATTTATAGATTTCTTGATAAATAACAGAGGTTTGCCTTAGAAATTAGTCCAGGGCAGAAATTTCACTACCTGCAAGTTAGCTGCAAAGGCTGGTTCCTGGATCCATGGAGGCTGCAGAAAGCTGTTGTACCCACTGCAGCTCTTGCCCTGTTGAGGTGGCTGACTTTCATGTCAGGGAAACCTAGGTGTATCTGGTGTGTGGCCAGGTCTTCTCTTGGATATATATTGGGGGAAATGGAAACTTGGAGTGAGCAATGGGCACACCAACCCTTGAGGGCCGGTGCTTATTCTGAGATATTAACAGCCACCTAACAGTGTTAATTTGCCCTGGAGGGTGTTCAGTTTCTGTCTGCTTAGCCTGGTCCTTAATTTCTGATCTAGTTCTGGTGAACTTAATCTGACAGCACCTATATTATTTCTTCTGTTCCATTACCAAATGTGCTCTTCTCAGCTCAGCAACTCTATTCCTGAAAGCCCTACTAATTGCCAGTCCTTTTCTCCTTGTTTTCTTTTTCCCACTTGGGATATTTTTCAGTCTTGTTTTCTTCTCTACAAGATCCGTACTACAATCTGCTCTATCATCCATTTATTATTATCCCTTTTTACCTTGATGAGCCTTAGATTTGGATCCTCTCTCCTCTTTAGATCAACACTTGTGTTTCCTCTTCTGTATTTCTTGCAGGCTGGAGAAGCAGGGTGTACCACAGACAGCCAGGAAGGGACAGATTCTCTTTCACTTTTTTCAGTTCTAGCATCTGTGCCATCCCACTCCTACTTCCCTTGCTGTGAAAACTGTTAAATGAAAAGTCTGACTTTTCATATAGTAACTCCATAACTTTAGTGTACATTTGGGTTATACAAACCCATTGCCAAGCCTGTGAGTCACTCCAGAAGGTATGGAAGAACATATGGTCTAGAAGCACTCTGAAGGTATGAGGGGACTGAGCACAGTAAGCTGCCCCACAGGTCTGGTACCCACACTGGCTGGTTCTGAAACTGTGATAAATATGCTAGGAATCTTTGTTTCCTCTGGCAAGTTATTCTTCAGCTTCTATAGGTTTTGTCAGGCTCCTGAGAGCTCTAAGAGGTCTTAAATGCCCTAGCCAACCTCACCTGGGGCCCCTCACCCACACCCTGCCTGTTGCTCCAGCGCTGTCATTTAAGCTCAGGCTGAGAATCCTGGTTTAAGATATGACATAGCTGTACCTGTGTTAAGACATTCTTCTGGTCTTGTCTCCTGACTGGAACTCTTATACAGACCTCTCAGCCCTAATTCATCACTTGCCTTGTCTGTGTCTGTCTGAAGACCCTATTAGCAACCCTGGCTAACATAGAGCAACCACTGTGACCAATACCACTCATGGCTTCTCAGTCCTGAGAGAGCAGCCATATGTTGCTGAGCCCTGACACCCATTTGGCTAGCTTGAAGGCCAGAAAAAAAAAAATCTATATCCTTATCTATATATCTGTATGCCAGTGTTAAAACAGAGCAATGATACTAAAAAAGTACAGAATTATCTTCAGTTATCCTTTCTTCTGACAGAGCTTCACAGTGTGCAGCTCCATGGCTGCTGTAACATCACGAGAAAGTTATTTATGGAAGGCACTGTAGGTGGGAAAAAGAAAATTCCATCCCTTGGAAGAGCTGGCTGCTTATGCAGTTCCTCTCTGTGCTAGATATGTCTGGTAGGTGTTTGTCTTCATAGCAGATTTCTGTTTAATATTGTACTACTTCCTGCAGTGCACTGACTCTTTCAGCCCTGCACTTTACTTTTCTGACCTTGATTGTACACTCCTTTTTATTGATAATAAGTGCAGACTTAAAAAAAAAAAAAAAAAAAAACATAAAATAAAAAAATGAAAAAAGAGAGAAGAAGAAGGAAAAACCACATCATCGTACTTCTTAATTCCCTAACCACTTCAAGATCCTTTCTCTCACAAAAAACGTTTGAGATTAGTATGTGGCTTTCGGGTTTGCTTGAAAAAGTAATGAAGCATTTGGACCTTTGGCTTATGGGTCTTTTTAATTTCATTCCTCTCTCACATCTTGGATGATGGAGCTGGACCTGCGGGAAAAGGCAGGCATGCCTTCAAATTGTAATTTGCCTTCAGCTGTAGCTTTTCTTGGCACAGGAACCCAGTCCCTGAGTGTCACTTCTGAAGTGCTCCCATTCATGTTGTGTCTGTAACTGAGCACTTATGGCATACTGATAGAGGCTCCTTTCTTTGTTTAGGAACATGTACACTATAGTTTTGTACAAAAGCTAATCCTCTAGGTAACTACGGATTGTCTGAGGGGCTGGATGAGGTCATATCTAAAGACACTTTTCTTCTTTCTAGTTGCAAAATTTTCATTCCTTACACTTCTTACTCTTATTCTTGCCATCTTCCTCTGTTCCCTGATTGTTGTTTTGCCTGCTTATTATGAATAGGAGGTTATTAGTATATTGTTAGTAAATGATGAGTTTTCAAAATAGGAAAATTTTGGATTTTTTTTTCATTTTGATGATTTGCCTCAGTTGCTAATTATATCAGCTAATCTTTCCAACCATATGATTCTACTGCGTGTCTGAATATATGACTGGATTAGTTTACAAATCTGTGATCCTTTTCTCCTTAAACACAAGAAGGATAGCGTCCAGCATTTAGTTGTCATCTGGGGTATTTTACCTTGCCTTTCCCCCCCACTCTTTCACGCTGAAATAGCAACAGATGTTGAAGCATAACTTCTCTTTCCATACTTTTTTTTCTTTATAATTAAAATTGATTTGAGCATTCCATATTTATATCTGAATTTCACTTTCTATTGTGGAATTCCACCTCAGAATGGAATGATCTCAGGTGGAAGACTACAGCAATGCAGATTTCACCTAGTATAAAACACATCTTTTATTATGTGTTAGGAGGGAGTGGGGTTTGTAGATCTCAGTGAAATACTTCCAGACAATAAGATGCGCCCTTGCTAATGACTGCTTATGAATTATCACATTGGGTTCTAGGGGAGAAGAAGCCTTATAAATTTTGGGAGGGGGAAGTACAGATATTGTTGAATATCTTTTTTTTTTTTTTTTTTGCTTACATTACATTTTATTATATTTACAATCAGTTAGTTTTACTTATGAGAATGATAGAAGAGCCATTAAAATTAGAAATTGCAGTGATTCAGGTTTCTTCCCAATGTGAGTGGGATAGAAATGTTGAATACATCTGAATGCAGTGATAGCTACATCAGTTCTTTGCAATCTGTTGCATGTGAAACTCAAATGTGCTTTCATTACACTGGTCTATTGTGACATCTTTAATATGGCAGGTAGTATGTTGTACAACATGTTATTCACCCTCCTTCACTGTTAATTCTATTCAACCCAGTGCTCCAGATCGCAGAGCCTAGGAAATTATGTGATAGTAGCATCTCAATGAAGAATTTCAGAAGATCCTAGGGATGATATCTTTTAGAGAGATTGGGAACTTCAAACTTTACTAGATTACTGGAATAAAGCCAGTTACTAGCATTGACATCTGACCTCCCAAAAAAGTGTGTTTCTCAAACTATTTACTTTCATTTCTCACATTTCTGAATCACCTGGTTTCTCACAGTGCTTTTGTAGTGGCAGCTGTAATGAGTAACTGGAATGGTTTGAACTATGTACATTAGAGATAGCTGACTCTTAAGCTTTTATATTTGCAGAGGATAAAAGATTTAAAAGTAGTTGCCCCCATCCAGTTTCCTAGTTGCTTTTCCCATATTTATTCTCATAGCATTACCTCCTGCTGTTTCTATTTACACTGCCACTTATGGCAATTTATGTTTCTTTGTAAAACTCCTGTAAGCCTGGCCCATGTATTTGCCACATAAATAGAGCATTTATGAAGCTGAATGGCTACTGTGGTAGTAGTTATTTGTATTTGATTTTGTCTGAATATCAGAGTCACACTGAGCTAGGTGGGAGAGTGAATCTATCCTGTGCATATGTAATGGTTTGCAAATACAGTCATATTCTCTTTCATTTACAGAGCTGGGGGGTTTTTTTGGCATGGATTGCAGAAGGGAAGCTGCTGTTCCCGTAACACGTAGAAACAGCAACAGAAACTCAAAGGAGTAATTTATACCCTATTTCCACTATATCATGCAAACCGGAAAGCTTCAAAAGCCTTATCAATCTGATGCAAATGGTAAGATTATTTTTGGATGCTGATTTTCATGTGTATATTATGTATGCATGCCTTAAGACAATGTACAGTCATCTACTAGCAAAATGAAGCTGTATGCATTTATTAATGACTAAGGACAACCTTGTTGTCAGAGGGAAAGGAAAGAAATAACTTTGCCATGAGCATGGGTGGGGATAAAAAGAAAAAAAAACATTAATTGATCATTTACTGCATGATGTATTCATGGGTTTTCAGAAAGAAATCAAAAGAACGTATCTAACAAGCCCTGCATAC
Organism: Acropternis orthonyx; assembly: GCA_035583155.1. Lineage (NCBI taxonomy): Eukaryota > Metazoa > Chordata > Aves > Passeriformes > Rhinocryptidae > Acropternis > Acropternis orthonyx. Next base: position 31,033,523 of record JAWWEU010000040.1, on the reverse strand, counting down.
TAAACAGGATTAAAACTGACTGTTGTGATTTAACTCCCGCCAACAACTAAGCATCATCAACTGCTCAGAAGGCGTTGAGAATTAGAACAGTAAAAGTGAGAAAACTCTTGGCTGAGATAAAGACAGTTTAATAGGTAAAGCAAAAGCCATGAGCACAAGCAAAGCAAAATAAAGAAGTCATCCACCACTTCCTATGAGCTGGAAGGTTTTCAGCCATCTCCAGGAAAGCAGGGTTCCATCACTCATAACTGTTACTTGGAAAGAACAATGCCATCACTCTGAACATTGCCCCCTTCCTTCTTCTTTTCATGGCTTTATATGCTGAGCATGACACCACATGGAATGGAATATCCTTGGGTCAGTTGGGGTAAGCAGTCCCAACTGTGTCTCATACCAACTTATGCACTTCCAGCTCCCTGACTGGTGAAGTGAGGGGCAGGGAAGGCCTTGGCTCCATGTAAGCATTTCTCACCAATAACAAAGGCATCTGTGTTATCAGCATTTTCCAGCACAAATCCCCATACCAGCTGCTGTGAAGAAAAGGAGTTCTATCCCAGGTAAAACCAACACAATGACCTAGAAATATTCAAAATGCATATTATGAAATGCATATTATGTGGCTGAGGCAGCTGGGGTTGTTTATTCTGGAGAAGAGAGGGCTCAGGGAGCGGGATCTTATTACTCTCTATTGTTGAGGGGTACACTCAGTGCTGGTAGCTTGGTGTGCAGCTGCAGTGCAAGCTGTAGGTTGAGCTCAAGGCAAGAAGCTGTGAACTACTGACCCTTTACACAGAGACTTGTGGCCCAGCCAGGTGAGTGGACACTCAGAGACACCACAGGAGCAGATGACTCCAAACTTGTGCTTAGACTATAGGGGTATAAAATCCCAGGGTTTCCTTTGTTCAGTTGATACTGATCTTGTTCCTTGCTCTAGCAGACCTCACACTGTTATTCTTTCTCTTGCCCCGTGTAATATCTTACATATAACTGTTTTAAATGTCAGCTATCCACATACAATGCACACAGTGCAATCCCTACTTTAACATAGGAGTATTATAAAATTAGCATAAAAGCATAACAACATTGCAGCACTACTCATACTACAACTAATTAAGTTCTCATTCTGGATTTATAGTCAAGACTAAAGTGCACTAGAAAGAAGACTGCTTTCTAAGCAGGGTCATCTGTAGAATCAAGGCAAGAGTAGAAGACTGTTTCGGAAAGCTAGTCACTGATTGACAAAGAAAGGGTGAAGTGCCCTTCAGATGGATATGCAGATGGAAATCAGAAAAGTAATCAGACTTCAAGAGGAAGTCTTCATTGTGCTTAGAGGCTTTGCTCACATCAGTAAATAAAACAGAATTACCTTGTGGTATCAAGCACTAGTGTGTGACCGTATGTACATTTTTTTTGTTAGCACAATGACTAACTAGCAAGATTTTTGATCTAATAGAAATATTTCAGAAATTTGATAGATTTGCTTCTCTCTCTTTTTGATAGGAGAGTATTTAAGCAGATGAATATGAACTAGAGCATAGTGGCACTTATGGTTTCAGGGTTAGAAAATTACCACAGTCTCTTTTATTTTCTTTTGTAGATGTAATCGCAGACTTCAGAAATGGGACAGAACATAGATAATCCTGTGACAAGATCATTGTATTGAAAAATGGGTAGTGAACACTGTAGTCAGTTAGGGTAAAGTGTTGATTAAAGATCTGATTGCAAGCTTATTCTGCATGTGCATCACTTCTATGAAATTCCCAGGGGACATTAGACATGCCTTTCTATGCAGTCCCTAAGGGGAACAAACAGCTGCTTTCCCTTACAGTGCATCACTTCTAAGGACTAATGGGATTTGCTGACAGGAGAAAAATAATTTGCACCTGACTATGCCATCTTCAGAGCATCTGGTTAATTTAAACCAATTTGCATCAATATTCAAAAGTGTGAATATTGATGTAATATTACACTTTGAAATTGGTCCATTCATTATCTATAATGGATGTTAGTGTGTGTCAGTTTCTTTTAGTACAGGCTAGAAAGAGGGTTACTTGTTTTTATTGACCAAAAGTAGTGTGGAAATTCTGGATTTTGCTACAAACATGCATGAACAACAGAATTCCCCACTGAAAAAAAAAAAAAGTTGCTGATATATAGATCAAATAAAAATTCCAATTCTAAACTACTTTTGTGCCTACAATTTTTAGTAGGACATAAATAGTCCAGAAATATTTTATGAAGTTACGTTTCACAAATATTTCAATAGCTTGGCTTCAATTTCTCACAACTTTGCCAAATTCTAAGTCTGGAATGAAACTTTCCATCTGAGAGACTTGCCTTGGCCTAAATTCCACTGGAAACCACCGTTAACAGTGTGTGACCATCTTGTAGAATAAGGCTGAAGAAAACTGCATTGTCCTTTCAAGCTAAAAACAAGTCAAAGAATTGTGGTGGCTCTGCTGTCAAGCTGTAGTAACTCAGTATGGAACAGGTGACTTGACATTTGGTAACAGAGGAGGACTCTGCATTTTGAGTATCCCATTTACCAGCAAGTATTTGTGAAATCTACTGGCATGACTTGACTCTGTGGGGTGGATCAACATGCTGGATGAAAAGTTGGTGATAGTTTCTATGATGTTCAAGAGCAGCAGGCTGTGCCATGGATGAGTTGTCTATCTTTTCTTCGATGCTCTTTAGCATCAGGAGTATGTTTAATGGTTCCTTGATTTTTGTTTGATTTGCTTTGGGGGTTTTTTAATCAGAAGGCATGTGCCTCACTAAGACAGCAAAGACAGGTGCAGAAAAGTTAGGAAATGAAAGGGTTTATGTTTATTTGAGGCCTTAACCAAATGCATATGTAGTAGGATAGAATTTTGTTTTGTGTGCTTACAGTGTTTTGTTTTGGTGGGATATTTCATTCAGTGCTCCTGATAGCCTGATGAATCTTCAGAGTGATTGGGAACTCTAACATACAGAATCACTACTAAACTTAGAAGATACATAGTGACAAGACAGGGGACAGGAGAAGTATTTAATGCTTATGGCCTTAGAACTATAGTGTAATTTTAGACAACTCAATGAAACCAAATTTTTTTCATTTGTGATCCCTGTGAGTACCTGGACTTTTGGTCAAGATCAAGTCTGAGCTTGTGTTAAGGTCCACAGAGATCTGTGAGATCTTCAAAGCATCCTAATCACTTCCTGGAAATTTCACAGACAAAACTGCTGACAAAGAACTTGAGATCAAGTTTTGACTTACTCATTATCTGGTTGTCTAGCTGCTTGCCTACTGTGAGCCAAGAGCAGGAAATCATACATTGAAGAATGGAGCACTGCCCCCTCAGAGGGGTCTTGTCTTAAGTGTGATCATTGCATGGAAGAATCTATTGTAATGTACTTCCAGTAGGAGACTGACTCTGGCATTTTCTAGCTCACCAGGGTTTAATTTTGGAACTGTTGAATTTCATGAGCATTCTGAAACTGAGAAGTAGCCTGGAGCTTTATAACGAAAGGGTAAAACATACTCAAATGAAAGATTTTATAATAATCTACATTTTATACAATGGGGGTTTTTTTCATTTTTTTGCAGGTTTTTTTTTTGTGTTTTTTTTTTTTGTTTGTTTGTTTTGGTTTTTTTGTTTGTTTGTTGTTTTTTGGTGTTTTTTTGTTTTTTTTTTTTTTTTGGTTTGGTTTGGTGTCTTTTCTTTTTTTCAGAAGTAGGAGATTGATCACTTTTTTTTCTTTTATCTTCTTTTACTTGTTTTCACATTTAAGTTCAGACACCATGTGGGATATCTTAGGTTTCCATTTATTTGGTGCCATTCACAGTTGGTTGTCCTGACCCTTTGTCCCTTCAAGCCTTTCAACTATCTAACAGTATCCATTTTCTGAATGAGATGGCACAGCTTCTACTCTGCAGCGTTAAGCAGTGGCACTACAGAAGGATATCAAGAGAACGTCAGTGAAGAGAAGGTGAAAATAGTGAAGGGGAGAAGGGACAGAAAGATGAGGCAGCTGGTGTCTGCCACTGTCTTGGTCCTTCTCAGTCTGCCTGGATGCTAATGCATCAGTGCCAGGCAGTGAAATATTGCAGTCTTGGGCAGGTCCCCCACTTCCCTAATGATTGTTGACTCTGTGTAAAAACAAAGGCTTTACTTAAGGTGCACTGGCCTTGCTAGCTGGTGACCTTGTCTCCCTTTGTCTGAACAATGGATTTGCGGCTTGATATTTGTCTGCATTTCAACAGATTCTCGAATTTGAATTTTTCCCATCACTAATTAGAAAGCGTACAGACTGAAGCACATAAGGTGAAAACTCATCTTTAACAGTTACTGGGAGACTTTCAGTAGTTCTCCTTAGTAGGTCTTTGTGTGAGCATGATCATCCCACTATAAAGAGCCCTGGCAGGTTACAATAGCTACTGTCTCTAATTCATGCCTGCCAAGCCTGTTCACTTAGCAGCAGGCCATGTTTCAATGAGAGTTTTAACGAGTCTCACCATTAGGCAGCGCCTTGTTGGTTCCCTCATTATAGCAAGATCTGATTTCTTTCATTAGCTAGAAGACTTTTGCCTGTGATACAAATATACAAGAACTGGCAATGACTTTGGACTTTCTAAACCGGCTTTCAAGCCCAGTTAGAGTTAGTTAGATTCCTTACTGGGAGAAAGAAAAGAAATTTTAAGATTTCTCAAGCAAATGAAAATCCAACCAACCAGTAAGCCAAACAAAATTGCCCTCCAACTAATTTAAATCCAGGACTTGCTTTTTCCATTTACTGTTATGGTTTCTACATGTTATCCCGTCAGTGAAGCAAATGTAAAGAATGTATTTGCCAAGAGTCCTTTTATCCTGATGAAGTTTTTGTTAAAAAAGCTTACTCGTAGGTAGAAAAAAAAAAAAAAGCCACAGATTTTCCACTTATATATGGCAAGTTGATTCCTGTTTTATTGATCGAGAGTAAATGTAACTAGGTTGCTGTTCCACCTTGAGTTTTCTCATGGTGCTTTTTCCAGGTATGGCAAGGCAGGTGCAGATCCTGAGTTCTGATCCCTGGTTTATTTTATATGCTACTGCTTCATAAAAAAATGAACATGAAGTAGATCAGAAATAACATGTTCAATAGGAGATATTTTTTAGAGGACAATCTATTCTGGACCAGGATCCCATGCTAGAGTTAACTATAGGATATCAACTGTGGGCTTAGGACTTCCTTATGAAGAAAGAAACAATTTTAATAATGTTTAATAAAGTTTAATAATGGATTATCATCTTTGGGAAATCACTGTTTGCCACCTGCTTTAGACATAATGGGGGTTCTATGACAGAATCCATATGAACAAAGAACACTGTTGAAAGGATTCCCAAGGCCCATCAGAGTGAATTATATAGCCTAAGATTAATGTATCTTGAGATGCAATCACCTATATAAATATACTCAGTGTCCGGCCACTATTCCAAACAAACTTTGCTATACATTCAGAATACTGCTACTTTATTGTTCCGGGCCTTATAGATTTCTGAGAAGGAAGATATCTGGGAAGAATAAAGAGTGCAGTGAATTCAGTAAGTGTTGCTTGTATGGAACTGGGAAAGTCTGCACATCAATTTCTTAAGAATCTCCCACACTTTATATGATATTCACCAAGAGGACTGAAGGTATTTTAGGAGGCTGGTGTGTGTTTGATAGTCAGTGATGTTAGAGGGAAAACCCTGAGCTGCCTCACACTGCAGATAGGAAATATCATATGTAAACTAGCAAAATCAGCAAACTCTTTAAAAAAATATTAGTGAATAGGGAGGATTTCCAAAGCATCATATATTAATTAGATTTAATTTTGTTGAAAAAGTTGAAATAGCTAGTCTAAATCATATGGTTGTGTGGTAAATAAAACACTGGTTGAATAAAACACTAGTCCTGTTGTCTTACATAGCATTATATACTTCAACAATAAATGAAGAAAAACAACTCAATCCCTTCTTTTTATTTATATGCTTGAGTTTATTTTATTTTTATACATGACTACCAGTGGCTGTATCAGTCACGGCTGGTGGATGATCCTCTTGTTTGTATGGTATTCTTTGGCTTAATGTGTCTCTCTCACAGAAATTGTTTTTTTCAATTTACAGAGCATGATTTGTGGGTTTTCATGGAGGCATCAGGACTTTGGATATTCTTGGGAAGACACTCTTGTGAAATACCACAGCCTATTCATTTCATAGTCTTGAGACTGATTTTGTGGCATTAGCCTAAGATTCTCACTTTTTAATGATCTATTCAAATTCTACTCAAATATATATTTGCAAACACCCAGATGCTAAAGTGACTGAAAATATATAAGGTTCTCATAATATCTGATCCACAAACTTATTGTAAATAATAAAATAGACAATAGCAGATTATTTATCTTAAGGCTGCTCAAAATGTTTAATTTAGTTTGTAGATCTTTTTTCTGTATGTATTTGGAAATAACAATATCTTTAGTGGAAAATTGTGAATAAAAATTATGGTATTTTCAAGATATGAAAATTTTAAACTTAATTTTGTATTGGTGATCAGGTGATGGTTATGCAGATATTCATAAACATGTATGTCAGTGAAATTCCCTACTTTTGTTTCCTGGAATATTTCAGAATTTGTTCACTCATATGTCTCTATTTGCTTACACCTTAATGATCCTTTGTTTAATATTAGGTTATAGAAATTGTGTAATAGGAACAAACTGGGCAAGGTATTCATAGTCAGAATATTGGCCTTTCTTTTTGTCATATGCACTCATATTCCCAGTAACCTGAGAAGGATGACATATTCAGTTGTATTGCTAAGGCTACATCCTTGCTTAGTCTTATTTGATGTATTTAGTTCCTTGCTTTGCTTTCTGAACAGAGAAAAGAATGCTTAACTTTAAATTAGTTGTTCAAGTTTTAACTTGAAATTCTTCCTGATATACTGCATTCATTCTCATTACCAACTGCAGTGTCATAAGTCTCCAGAACCAATTCAGGTGAGGCTGGATAGTCTTACACCTTGCTGAGGCCTGGTGCTGTAACATTAAATTATTGCACTCTGCTGCTTTGTGGTTTGAAGGTACTTTAATTTTCCTGCTGACAGGGAATGATGAAGGCAGGAATGTATTAAAAGCTTTTAGTTCCTCATAATTAAGATGCATTGCTATAGCTGAGTTAATCCCTACATAACCTCCGGTTTTGGACATACTTTTATTTCAATGTTATTCCATTCTTGTCCTCTGGAACACTGTGGTTGATGACAGTAGGATGAATCCTTGCACATTTTTATTTGATATAGTTAAAACCTATGTAGCCTACATTTGTTCTTAAGACAGGTTGTTATACAAACGTGGTAGAGAAACAGTCTGAGTATGGAAGAGTTAGGTTCTGTATTGTATCACAATATTATATTTTTTCAGAACAAGTCACTCCTACTTCACCATCTTGATGTGACTTTCAATAAAAAGCTTGCAGGAACTGTAACTTGCAGGAATGAAACACAATGCACAGAGATTGTCTGCATTACACTCTGTGTAAGTTGAAATGCAGATATTTAATGTCTTCTGAATCACATTTGCTCAAAAAATATATTAAAATTAGCAAAAAACTTAACATGGCAAGGTTGCTTCTTTATGAATATGTTAAGGCATGTGGAAATTGAACTAAAATGTCTCATTAACTCTATTCATAGAACAGTTTATGAACTTTTTTACCACAGAGAATGAAGAGGTTGCTTGTAAAATTTGTCATAATAAAATTCTGGTGAATTCTAGTGATGAAAAATTACATTACTTTTACTAAAAAAAGTCCTCCTTGTTTCCTCACAGGATTGCAAAAATGAAAGCAACTGAGGGGGGGGGGGGGGGGGGGGGGGGTGGGGAAATGACATGTGGCAGGCAAAAACTACAGTATAAAACAATTCCTGGAATGTTACAGTTTTCTTGGATATTTAGTTTAAATTTCATTGTTAGTTACTCCCTGGAATGTCATTCATCCCAGGATCTCAAAAGGATCTCCTTCTTTAGATTTGGTTTTGACAAAGCTACAAGCAGTATGATGCACTTGTTCATATTTCCAGGGAATTGTTTAAATTCTCAAGAGTTCTCCAACTATTTAAAAGCACTTAATATTTTTAATCACAGAATTCAATATGTGTCTTGGCTTTTATTTTGTGAGCATAACATACCCATTTACTTGAAGGAATCCTCCTAAATGAATATAGAAGATAAATGTTAAATACTTTCAGTGCCACCTATTGGCTGACAAATTGTTTCAAATAAACATTAGCTTCATAATTGTGGACAAAGTGAGGTAGGACTACTTATAGTAGTATCTCTAATTTATATTGCAGGTAAAGCCAGCATCTGGGTCTACAATCACATTTGAAGACATTACCCCATCTCAAAGAATTTAAACTCTAACCACTTTTTCTTCTTGTTTACGTAAAACAACACACGAAATCCACACATCCTGTGGGATGCTTCAAATGTACTATGGTGGTAACAATGTTCTGAAGCATTTAGTGAATAAGTAAGGTGGTGGGAGATATAAGAGATCAGGACGGGATTGAAACTGCTTTTGGCCTGAAAATGTTTTGTTTTTTCTTTTTGTCTGAGCAATGATCTAATCAATTTAACTACAATTACCTTCTCCTGTGTAAAATTTAAAGCCAAAGATACTCTTCACGATATCTCAGATTCTGTTTCTGGAATACATTGAGTTCTGTGACATCTCTCAGCACTTAAGCATGTCCTTAGCTTTCCACATTCATAATTTCCTCAGAATCATGAGGAATACCATCCAATTCACTTGAACTGCACACACAGTTTAAGGCAATCTCATGTTTGTTTCTTACAGCAAAGCAAAGTTTGCCATTTTGCATAAACAAGGCTTGTATATATTTTATTATCTTTAAAATATGCATGATTCTTAACTTTCCTAATGGCTTTGAGTTTAGGATTTCAGGTAAATTCTGTAGAGTTTGTGTTTATACAGGGAAAGCTTATTTGTTGCATAGATACTTATGAAGCTTGATATTTCATTGCAGAAATTATAATTGAATATTACAATTATTTCTTAATTCTAAGAATACTACTCTTAAATATGATTTATACTTTATTTCCTCTGGTTTTTTGTTTGCTTCTGGATAAATTATGCCACAGTAAAGAGGTGAAATTATGCCTAAAAATTTCAAAGAACCTAACTGCTTTGAAAATTGGGCTTGATTATAGTGCCCTATGTCAGAAAGGGACATAGTATTCCATACAGATCTTTCTTTGTATTTTGCTGACACCTATTTTAAGAAGGTGTCAGGTTTTTGTTATTTAATTGGAGAATATGATCAAGATCTTTTTTAACCAGTGAAATACTTGGGGTGGCAGAGTCATCTTATCTCTTTGATAAACTAAATGGTTTAGATCAGGTGCTTGGGAAAAGAGCAGAGATGCACCTATGCTGGTATAGTCCAACCACTGCAAACAGAGAATGGCCAGTCCTATCCTGGGAAAGTTATCTTAAAACCTCTTTAACTACCTGAGAGTTTGCAGTCTACCTAAGCAGGCTCTCTAAGTTCCTTCTAAAGTGAAAGACAACCTTTCCAGGCTGGCAGCTTAGAGAGAAATCCTAATTACTGGACAATGAAGCAGAACAATAAAGTATCTAAGAGGTGCCTGTCCCATATCAGGAACTATACAAGGAGTGCAGGTGACCTTAAATTTAACACTAAAACTCTTTAGGATGCTGATATTTTGGACAGGTTATACTCTTACTGTCAAACCTTTTGATTTTGAGTAGGCCCTTTGCAAGCATTTCCAGTTGTCTCAGTTTCTTTAAAAGAAAAAAAAAAGTCAGGTCTATGTTACAAAAGTAATCTCTAGATAGTATCCCTGGGGGCAGGCAGGGCAGGACCTTTCTGGCTGAGGTCCCAGAAGTCATAGAACTGGCCCTGGCTGTGGAGCTCCACCCTGCCTGGCCCACAGACAGCTTCCACCATTCCTGTCCTCATAATGCACTGACACTGTCAACATTTTGTCACTGATTTACTCCATTCTTTCAGGTCTTTTCTACTCCTGGCATTAATTTCTGCTTCTCCTTTCCCCTTATGCCCTCACTGAATCAGACTGCCCTTTTTTGGCACTGAAATGCAGCAAAGCAGCCTGAAGGCTATGAACTTTTGGCCACAGATTCAGAAGCCATGACAGAGGGTGAGTCAACAAAGTGATTGAATGCCTGAAACACATTTGAAAAAAAAAAAAAAACAAACAAGAAAAAAAAAAAAAAAAAAAAAAAACCCCAAAAAAAAACCCAAAAAAGCAGGGGAAAAAATCTGTCCCATAAGATTTGAAATAATTTAAGTTTTTAACATATGACAACACAATCCTTGGTCAAAGGAGAAAAATCCCAGAATAGAAGCAGGGGTTTTTTTCAGGCTAATGTGGTGCAAATAACATGAGCTCCAGTGCTAAATTATATCCTGTCAGTGAGAGAAGAATGTGACACTGCAATAATCATTTAAAGAAAATGATCCTCTGAATCCCATCTTACTGCACTGGTGGTCCTACTTTAATTCCCATATCCAAACCTGATACTATATAGGCTGAACCAGAAATTACCCTTAGCTGTGGAAGCTTATTTCCTGGCTAGGGGTGAAATCATATGAGGACACCTAATCTTGCTAAATGTGAGCTGTGTAGAGGACTAGAAAAATAGGTATAGTAGCTGATTTGCAATACTGATGTTAAAGGCTTTTGCTTACATGAGTCACAAGACTGTGGTGTTTTCACATTCAAAACAAAACTCACATTTTAGTTAGTCTTCTGGATAAAACCAAATGTGGATCTGGAAAATAACCTGTACTTTTTAATACTAAAAATCCACTCATCACTTATGTAGCTTTTTTGATAAATTCTTTGGTTACTAGTAGATAAATTTTTTCAGCTTGATCAGTCTCTAATTCCACAAATAAAACAATTTTTTCCTATTACATTGTCAAGAACACATATGTTGAAATAAATTTAGCCACAGAATTGCCTTTGGCATCATCCTCATTTTGGTACTTCCCTTTTCCAAACAGAAATCATATAAGACTTACCGTTCAGATAAGTTGTTCAAAATTTTTTAATGTGTAAATCATTTGACTTAGAAATGGACTCCTGGTCCATATTCAAATAATTATTAATAATGTTCTAAGTGAAAAACATGTCATTACTATGATTAATTGCAATTGATGACAGCACACTGCACAACTAAATTGTCAGTCTAGAAAGAAAATAACAACTATACTTAATGTGCTTTTTTGCATCATGATGCTTGTTCAAGTATCACAAAGTTCATAGTAAATTATCTCCATATGTTATTAACCATGTTAATGTCAAAGACATAGGTCTCAAGGGTGATGATTTAAAATTTCTACAAACAAATATTTGGTAGAGTCAATCCCTTGAGAAACAGTAGCAGTATCATTTCAGCACTAATTTGCTATCATCAAGACTGTCTAAACATATGCACTGAGCCACTACTTTCTTTAAACACTGGTTATGGGTTGTGTCTCTCCACCAAGTATTTAAAATTACAGTTCACTCTTTGTTAAAGATCCCTCAATCAACCAATGTACTACTTAGAAATAGAGTAATAACAATTGAGTAAGACTTTTGTACACACCAAACTGTTACTCGTTTGTTCTCTCTGCAGTTCTTCACAAAGCTAATTGCTACACAAATTAAGCTCAACTACAGTGGAATGTCAGGAGAGAAAAAATAAAATTGTGGATTTATATTGTTAAAGATTCGTATCTATGGGATACCTTTGTATGATTATTATGATTTCATGCTATTTAAGTCCCAATTAATTACTGAAATAACTCTGTGAATCCTTTTACTAAAAACTATACTTCTCAGTTACAGCCTAGTACTTGTATTTTATCCAGAAGATTTTCACAATGTCATAGAATCATAGAATCACAGAATGGCCAGAGTTGTAACGGACCTTAAAGATCATGCAGTTCCAACCCCCCTGCCATGGACAGTCTATCACTGTTTATTAAGCAGAGAAAACTACTCTTATATTTATTCCTGAATGTTTTATAAGAGTTGAGTTGGAGTTTCAAGTTTTCAGAAATTGGTAAGTGCATTAAAAGTTGAACTAGACTCAGTTTGAGAGGGATTTTTAGGGGTTTATTTTCAGTTTGTTTGTTTTGGGGTTTTTTTTAAAGTAACTAGATTTTGGGGGTTAAATGAGAATATTATAACTTTATGTCTGTTTGAAGTCAGCTGAAAACAATTATCTTTCTTGGCAAATCAAATAATGTATCTGCTTTAGGTTAAGACATTGCTGTGTTTGTAGTCCAAAATTATGTGATGATGTTGGCTTGTTAAATACATCCTGAAAGGAGTTGAGAAAAAAGAAAAATCATAGCAATCTTTCATAAAACAGCTAATAACACAGTTTCATGGTAATCTAAAATAAATATTTACTACAATTTTAGAAGGTTATGTCAGGAAAAAATTCAAATGCATAAGTGTGTTTCTGGACAACTTGATTCTTGATGTCTCTCACCTGTGTCACTTACATTTTTGTGTACAGAGTGATCTGAAAAAAATTCAAAATAAGCAAGGTTCCAGACCAAGTGGATACAATACAAAGATGCATTCAGGGAGTGGTACAGTTCCTTTAATTCTTCTTTAAAAAGACTTCTCAGTCTTCTGAGTACTGTCAGAGAGAGTGGACTCCCTCCTTATTGCTGAAGCATCAGGTTGCTTAGTATGAATACCTCATGGTGTCATTAGGATGATGTACAATTTGCTATGCTCACAAGCTCTTTAAAGTGGGAATTATTTGGTTATTTAAGTAATAGCTTGTTTTTCTGTAGAAGATTAATAATAATGACTGTTCTCTAGGAAAAAAAGAAAAATCCCTGAACCCTTAGAACTACTTAACTGGCAGCTGGTTTAGTCAATTAACTTGCAGCATAATTTTCCACTGTCAGAGTGTTCTTATGAGGCTTGAGTATCTTTTATGCCTTATTCTGGACAGCAAAATCGAAATGTTTATTTTATTAATTTGTTATGACACAGATTACCCATGAAAATTCTCACAAAATTTGTTGATAATAATATACTCTTCTTGGATCTTTTTAAAAATGTGTCTTGGTGTAATGATTTAGCAGCTAAAAGGGACATGAAAAGTCCACAAAAGTGAAAGCAAGCCCTAGGAGGGAAATAAATACATATTAGGTACAAATATTATTCCTACCTGAATACATGTATCATATTTTCTTCTTTTTTCAGTGTTTGCTTTATAACACTCTAACATTGTCCTGTCATTAACTCAAAGAAAGCCAATGCAAAAAGCTTCAAGACAAATCGTAACATTGTTGCATAAAACCAAATTCATATTACTAAATTTTAGGTTCCTTAAAGTTATTTATATCATCTAAACTTTTCACTGCTTCCCTCCACTCTGTGCTCTTTTAGAGAATTTGAGTGAATTGACATCTGGAAGTAACTGTCTGTCTATTTGTGTTTGCCTCTCAGCTATGGCTAGGTGAGATGGAGTGCCTTTCCCTTACCTCCTCTCCAGTCACTTCAAGGTTATATTGAATGAGTGTAGGAGTGTGATGGGTTTGATAAATCCCAAAAAACTCAGATTAAGGTTTTAGTTTTAGCTAGGCCCCAGTTTCATGGGTCATGTGGTTAGGGACAAGTATCAGCTGACTTAAGTGACCAGTGAGGTATTTCATCCCATCTGACATCAGCTC
>JAWWEU010000040.1:30993161-31019662 GCA_035583155.1 Acropternis orthonyx | reverse complement strand
ACTTCTTTTAACTGAAACTCTGTCGCATTGGGAGGTGGTTGGCATTTTGCCAAGAGTCAAACCAAAACAATAACAAGGAGAAATTAATGTGCGCTCCTCTTTTTAATCACACATTTTATGGAAAAACATTTCATGGTTCTGTCTTATTCTGGTATTAATTATTATTTCCAACTTGCCACTACTTCTCTTAGAACCACTAACTTTTTAAATATTTTCCATTGGAAAAAACCCTTCTGTCATAGTCAGGAGTGTAGATGAGAGCTTTATTCCATTATAAAGGTGAAAGAGAGGCATAAAAGTACTATATATTCACATTCTTTGTTTTTAATAATTGAAAATTTAAAAAAATCTTTTTTTAATAGAATTACAGCAAAAAGATAAAATTATATCTACTGTTATTTTTAAATCGACCATTCAATCCCTTGTTGACTAATTCTTCTATCTAAATAGATCCACAGTGACATATTTGGGAATCAGACTTTTATCTAGCAACCAGTGATGGAGCTTTCACTGTAAAAGCTGTGATTATTAGTGAAGAACAGCCTGACGACTCTTTTCAAATTTTGCATTGCCTTGTAAAATAAAGGAAGATGTAGTCTATGTTTGCACATATACTTTGTAATTATTTAATCAACCAAATCAAAATTTAACAAATAAAAGACATTTTTAATTTCATTATGCATTTTGGAGGGCTGAAAAGGCATTTGATCATCATAATTAAATAATGGATATTAGCTAGTGATAATCAAAATAAACACAAAATATTTATATATCATCTTTTTCAAATTATATAATCCATGTACAAACTGAGCATGAATAAAATGCTAAGGTTAAACATCCAAACCTTCAGCAATCAGTGATGGTGAAGTCAAGCGTTTTCTTTGAGACATATGCCTTCAAAGAGTATAGGACCTCTTAACATTAAAGGCTAAATATTAGGTTTTGTGAATATTAAATATTTCTTGCCTCAGTTCTCTACAGTGCCAAAAATTTTCTTGTTTGAAAATATTTAAAAGCTTAACTTGTCCACTCCCACTCCACAGGGTGCTTCAAAGAATGCCTTCATGTATATCTGAGTTGTTTTCCAGTGATAAGTGTGTGATTAGCATTAAACTCTACTTGGCCTTCTACACAAGCATTAAAGGCACTGTTGTATCAGTCTGCAAAAGTACAAGTTTCTATTAGAAAAAGCTGGTTTAATTATGATGGAATTTCTTACACTAGAACTGTATTGTTCAGCAGTTTTTATCTTTTTATTTCTGATTAAATTGCAATATCAGTGTCTCATTTATGAATTCATTGAAATAAACAAATATAAATTTTTTTGTTTCCAAAAAATTTGTATAAGAAGTTCTTGAATTCCATGCATTTTTAAATAAAAAATAAAAGGGTTGTAATAAAATAATTCATTTTTATTACCCAGAAACATGTTTTCTGATGTTCTCTAAATGCTCCGTAACAGTTCTTTCCAGTACTGTTTGAACCAGATAAAATGTTCCTTCCCTTATAGATGAGACCATGAATCCATTGCAGGCACTGGGAATGTTATGAGATTTGTTTGGGCCGGGTTTGAATACTCAGATTTCCAAGTACCAAGGATTTGAATATCTGTGATATTTGAAGAATATCATGAAATTGTACCTCTATTCTTTGTTTTGTAATACATGCTTATGACCATGGTGAAATGCTTTTCATGTAGTGTGGCCTTCATATTAGCAGTATCTCAGTATTAAGCTTAGTGAGAATGTGTAACCTACAGCCTTTTTTCATACATAAAGTTGGGACACATTTCTATGAGAGACACTGTATTTTAAAGCCTGTGTATACATATATATATGCATGTGTGTATATATATATGCCTCTCTAAAGCAGTCTAGACAATAGTAATCTTTTATTGAGTTTATGCAAACAAATACCCTACACAGAATGAGAAGACAGATTTTTCAGGAAAGCAGTTACTGTCTCCAATATTTCTTTTAATCCTTTTTTATTTGTTTTTCAGAAGTGCCATGACCTTGCACTAAATCTCACTGACCCAGGTATTTAAATCCAGTGGACCTTAGGGTTGACAAAAATTCTAGGGAGAGGCAGGATCTTCAACATATCAATGTAAACTAAAGGACAAGAATACAGGGGGGTTTTAGTCTGAAACTGAATCAGACATTAAACAAAAGGAATGGGTCTACATCTTCTGAGCTAGGTACACTAAAATACTGTTATGGGAATTAAGCAAAATGATAAGTGTTGATTTATTTCTCTCACATGATTTAAGAAACCCCATCTACTTGTTTTTCTGTATTCAAATATATCCAGAGAATGGATAGTCAAATATTATTGATACTTGGTAAATTCCTGAACACTGTTAAAAACACATCATGCATTGCATTCTGTGAATACATTTTCTGCCTATTTGTCCATCTCTATGTAAACCTAATAGTGAAAACAAAACATTCCTGTGTGGGGTGACTGTTAATATGTATTCTCACTATAATCTCAGAAAGGCAGCAAAAAAAAAGAAGAATTTGATTTTTTTTAAGAACTTAAGGCAGTGACAGACAATCTGTAAATAGAGTGAAAGAAGAAGACCTGGCTGGGAAGAAGTGGTGAAGTGTTGCCTATACTTTCCTGATTCCAGTTTAATTTTGGTTTTTTTTTTTTTCCTTTGTGACACTCAAAATAAAAAAATATGCACCTTCTTGCAGGAGGTATTTTGCTATAGTGGGGTCTTTGTTTTAGTAAAAGTGTAATTCAGGAGGGATTTGAAGAAGAAGAAGAAACTTCTCATGATGGTTCTCAAGGCTAATAATTGAGGAAAGTAATGGAAAAGTCTCCAAGAGTGTAGGTCTAGCTTTCTGCCCTTTATAATTCTAGATGTACTTAGTCCTCCTGACAACATAGCTTTTGAGGATATATTTGTCAGAAGTCTCTTATGCTATGCAAGGTTTAACATCAGGACATCTTGCAGATATGTTGCTGAGTCCTTAAAAGGTAATAAATTTAAAAAAAAAAAAAAAAAGTTATTTTTGTGTTGCATCTTATCTAAAGATCACACTACTTTTACATACAAGTTGAAAGAAGCATCTTCATAATTGACAAAAAGATCTTTCCATCATTTTGACTATTTAATGAAATATTTTTTTCCAAATGCCCACAAGGAAATAACAATCCTCATGATGGACATTCACTTTTGTTGTGGATATTAGATCAGGAATAGGGAATTCATGGTTTTCTGTCACAGTTCTTTCAATATAGCACTTATTCCATGAAGGATCTATTGATCAGACTAATTAAACTCTGCCCATGCCTGCTGTCCAAAACATTATAACTCCCCTTGACAGAGGTGTCTGTTTTACTGCCAAATCTTTATCAACCTCCTTTCCTGTTCAGTAATTGAAACTTGACACACATTAAATGCCTTCATTGCCATTAACTCTTATTTTAATTCGGGGTAATGACAGGATTACTCAAGGTAAATCTTTTTGTGAGGCTGATTATTTTAAAATAAATTTTAATATATTTCTTATATTTCTCATAGTGTCTTTTCAAAACTTTTGATGTTAATGAAGGGTCTTAGCAGCCTAACTGACATTTTTAGTTATTTGAATCTCATATTCAAATATGATGAGGTGCAGAAATTTCTGTGTCAGGGCCCTGAGTGCACCAATGTACCAAAAGCAGCCTGGCATGTTTCCCTTGAGGCCTCTGCCCATGCAGCCTTGGCTCACTGATTTGCACACTGCATCAGTCTAGGCTCTTGCCCTTCTTGGTCTTTCCTGAGTAATGCAGTAGGTTTGCTGGCCCTAGTCCTGCCATTCAAGCAGAGATTTGCAAATGGGTCTCTGTTATGCTGCATGGTACCTCTCACCTCTGAGGTACTGGAATGACACTTTCACTTTCATCTGAAGAAAGTGGGACCTACCTCCTGAGAAGGTCTTACAGTTCATAGCCCTGCATGGGGGATTCAAATCTGAGGAGCAGTTATTAAGACTCAAGTCTCTTCTGAAGTGATTCCTCTTCAGTCTAGTATATTTTGTGAATGTTTAGCAACTAATATTTTAGCTTGCTCTGCTTCCCTGGGAGTCTCTTTCTGAACCACTCAGTATGGTTTCCACTCAGAGTGGGAGATGGAAATTGATTCCCTTCCTAAGTGCCCTGAAAGCTGCCAGCAGAAATGGGTGGAGAGGTGTACACAGAAAAAATTCAGGTAACTTTTCTTGTGTAGCATTAAGCAAAATAGGAAAAATGGAATGTGCTGAATATAAATTACTAAAATCATTTGATGTGGTAAATTAATGTGAATATTAAATACTGCACTATACAATTTTCCATTGAGAAAGAAAGGCTGTGACAAAGATGTATAATTTTCAAGCTTAAGCTCTTCTCATTATTCTGCAGCCTCTTTTTTGTTTGCAACATTATCTCACACTAAGCCATGAAAATGTTAAGTGTTGTGCATCATTCTCAAAGAAGTTTCTCTCAAAGCCTGACAGAGTGAGATGAGAACTGTACATGCCTATTAGTTGCCTATAAAGATGAAATAACAGAGACCATTATTCAGGTTTATCTTTTCTGCGTTCTGAACACTGGACATTTGGCAGGATTTACACACATATGGGAGGGATCCTGACTTGTGTGCCAAGTAAGGATCTGTAACCATCACTGAATCCAGCTGCCTTCATTGTACTTCTACTCATAATGGATCACTTTCAGAAAGGCACAGGCAATGAGTTACACTGTTCGTAGAGTGAATTTAAATACAAATACATTTGACTACTTGCTGACCCAAATAAAAAACCTACCAAAGGACAATATAATGGTGAAGAAGAATTAAGAGACAGGACTAAAAATCTCTCAGCAAAGTGAAAGGTAGAAACAAGTGCTTTTCTATCACCAAATGGCATGCTTTGTCCAGGCCAGGAGGTTATCTTATAAAATGGTTCCTTGAAGAAAATGAATACTTTCATCACCAATAATGCTATAGAATTTTTTTCACTCTGTTTTCGCTAGCAAGGGAAAATCCACATCAGAATTTGCTACCCAAATTTGTCTTAGTGTGAAATGACTTCGTACTGTAGGACTAGCAGGTATAATAGCTGCTCCCACAGAAAACTTGTTCTCAAAATGTTATATAAGTTTTCAAAGATTTCTTAGCTCTTATAGCCACAAAAATGGCAGTTAATCCTAACCAGGCTACAAAACATTTAAAAATGTGTAGACCTGGAACTGAATGCTAAGAGGCTATTATGAGGTAAAATACTGGTATCATTGGTCTAATTTCTATAACGTTGACTTCTTCAGCCTTAAAAAGAGCAATTGTTTGTATATTTGCAATATTTTGATCCTAGATTACAGTGGCAAACCAGTTGTTTCAACATAAGAATATAAAAAACTAACTTTTAAAATAAGCTGTCATTCTGAGTACTCTGGAATAGTTGTCACTGTCTTCTACAAAATTAGCATTAATTCCAAAGTTCATTTTTTATTATGCCTACGAAATCACCCAGACATTTGACAGTTGTGTGCTTGCAAAACTACATGAAGATGGATTATTTATGGGAGTTTCTTCAAGACAGCCTTGATAAGATTTTTGTTCTATGCCTAGCAGCATTTCATCAGAATTATATGTTATAATAGAACTGTATCTCTTTACTCTAAGTACCTATGAAATGTTCACATTATCAGAGGTTTCTTTAGTGGGTACAGTTAAACTAGGTCTAGAAATAGACCTTTCCCAAGAAATGCAAAAGGGATCTTGCAGCTTCAGAACTGTTTGAATTTTGGAAAGTTAGTATAGTCTTTTCTCCAGAGTAGTACATCATTCCTACAAATAACTCAGGTATGTTCACCTGAATGTATCTTACTAAGAGTAATGACCAGTATCTTCTGGTCTTCAGCAATGTATGAGATTATACAACTAGGAGAGAGGATCACACAAGTTTCTAAATTTTCTTTTCCTCTTAAATGACATAGAGTAACAAAAGGTCATTATATGAAGTGGAATAAATTTACAGTTGCATGGGTTACATTATGTGGATTACAGTGTATATATGACTACAAAGTACAGTCACATATGAATGAACCTGTATCCACTAATAAAATGCTCTAAAAAGTGATTGTTGCGGAACAATACACCCTTTATACCCCATAGAAAATTCTGATGGTTTAATGTGACACATTGCGGGTAACATGTTGTTTTATTTCAAGAGACAGGTAAGGACTAGATTGTTCCTTGGTGTCACAGAGAGCACACATTTAAGCAGGACCCTTGGCAGAATTCTACTGTAATCTGCTCCCAAGCAGGATTTTTGTGGCTATGTTGCTACAGCCCCAGTTTGAACATGGCTGGAACATTTCCCAGATGAGAGCAAAAGGATGTCATAGCCAGAATTACGATCTGCCTAGCAGACACAAAAATAATTGCAAACAAGCATATACATGTGAGGTCTTTACTAGGTCCAGATTTTGTCTCACTTATTTATATAAATGCCAGGTCTATGGCCAGGCATTGTTGGTATCCACTGGGTATTTTCCCATCCCACTTAAAGTCCCATCTGCTGTTTCATATATCTGCCAAGTATATGGATTAAGTCTGCTGTTTCCCATTTTATGTCATGTTATTAATAATGGTAATGAATGTTTGCTAAATGATAGTTGCACAGACTGTAGTTGTAAAATTCATGGTCACACATTCTTGTCCCTTCCTTATTTGTCTTATGAATGCCAGAACTCTGGACATACTTTTCAACTCTCAAATATTTGTTTCTCCTAATGATTCCTTCTAATGTTCAAATCTATCATCGTGCTTCAGAAAATATTGCTCCCTGATTCTATGAACTGACTACAGGAGGCTGAGCATGCACATATCCATGCATTTTCCTATGCAGGCAGTAAGTACAGAAGTATAACAAGCTGTAAATGCAGAAAGGAATAATATGGTAGGGTTCCTCTGCTTTACATATCATTTGAAGAAGCCCATCCTTTCAGTCACAACAGTCAAGAGCAACCAAAGAGACCTTGTCCCCATGTCTCCTGACATCAAGTTTATTGATATATTATGATATACAGTGTGCAACATGCTTTGATATTTTAAAATATGATAAAATAGAATTAATTTCATATTAAAAAGCCTCACATAAGGACACAATGTATCTTCCTTTTAAATGCCTGAGCTCTGAAGACCCCTCTATCTATAACATAAATGAAGGAAGTTTCAAAAGGACATCCCATGTGCAATTTTTCATGGTATGTAATTCAATTTTATTGTAGCTCTGAATGCTTATGATGGTTGCATGATATATACTTCATATATTGTTTGTAATTATTTTTCCACTGAAATCTGGTATCAGACCTCTGCAGTGGGACAGTACAGAGTAATCAGAAGCAATCATGTCTTTCCCATCAAAACTCTCTCTCCCAATGCTTCCAAGTATGTATAAAAAGGCACTTAATCACTAGGTCTAATATGTTTGTTGGCAATTTCATTTTTTGTTTCACCTTGAGAGCCCCAGTGATGTCATCCTGCTTGAGCACAATTTTATACTCTGCTGTAATAACTTGAATCCTACATTGGATATTTTTAAACTTACATACATTTAAGGTCAGTGCAAACTATAAATATGTCTGTCTTTGGACCAATACTCTAGATTTTGGCCTTGTTTTCTGACAGTTCTAGTAGCTTGTAATCAACTTTCAGATAGGATTTAGTAGCTAATGCAGGCTTAGCTAAGACCAAGTTCCTGAAACCAAAACTGTCGGAATGAAAAATGGTCGTCAACTTCTGCTTAGTCTTGGAGGTCTCACAAGGTCCTCTTTTCATGTGCAAGACTTAGAAGTATTGAGGAAATGATCAAAAAGTTAAGTGTTGATTTTATCTAGTCATTAAGGGTCCTCCACCTTGTTCTGCATTGTGAGCTTTAACCCCATAGCTGTTCCCAGGGCATGCCTTGTGCACTTTGATGTAGAATCATAGAATGGTTTGACTAGGAAAGGAACTTAAAGATCAGATAGTTTCACCCTTCTGCCCTGGGCAGGGACACACCTTCTGCTACACCAGGTTGCTCAAAGCCCCATCCAAGCTGGCCTTGAGCTGTTCCAGGGATGAGACATCCACTACTTCTCTGGGCAACCTGTTCAAGTGCCTCACCACCCTTACAGTAAAGAATTTCTTCCTAACAACTAATCAAAATCTCTCCTCTATTAGTTTAAAACTATTCCTCCTTGTCCTATCAAAATTTGCCCTTGTAAAATGAGAGGATGCTGCACAGATGAAGGGAGCTGTATTTGGCCTGAATTCATGTTCCTCCTTTGACCTCATTGTGAATTGCCCTATTAGGCTGGAAACTACAGGTGATAGAGAAGCTCCTGTTGAAAGCAGAGAAGATGCTGCATTTCACTGGTCAGACTGGTTTCAGAGCTATTTGTATAAAATGCTGAAAAATACTACTACATTCTTAGGGGTAGGCACACTTTCTCCAAAAGAGCAAACACAGGATCTAAAAATCATAATCCTTCTCCTCCTGCTCTTTCCCTTATATTCCTGTCCTTCCAAGGCAGCACAAGGCAGCAGCAGGTGAGGAGGGAATGAACACAACCAAAAAGCAACAATAAGACATCAAGCATTGGTGTAAAAGCCACAGAGGGCAACAACTCTACATCTCACTATCTAAAAACTGGGCTGTAAATGTGAGACCCCTAATCTGCCACTGATGAAAGGATACACTTTTACATCTAGGAGTGTGCTGCAAAATAACTAGATATTTTTTCCATGTATTCAAGGGAGAGAATGAGGGTTGATAACTTGTCTTTGATTTTCTTGTTGAGTGGTGCTCAGTGACAGCTACCAATGATTGCATGCTGCTATTTCACCTCTCATTGTATGTCTGCTTTCCACTTTTTTCCTGAGGCCCTGGATTCTCTTTTGGGATCTAGTAGGGAGAGTAGCCTAATTTTGAACTCCACATCATATTTAATTCTGACATTTTTCCTTTGAGTATTCATCTCATAAAGGATACTAACAAAGTGACACAACATCTTGACTTTGGTGGTTTGGTGTTCTTTGTGTGTGTGTGTGTTTTGTTGCTATTGTTTGTTTGTTTGCTTTAAATAATGGAAACAGTGTATGTCTTTTTAAAATTATAAGAAAGCAAAATAATAAGGGTGGTCTAGATTTTATCTGTCTGTAACTCTATACATGAAGCACACAGAAATATTTATGGGTGTAGTTTATCAGTGTACAACTTTCAGGCAACTAAAGAATAATATAAAATTACATAATAAAAATGCATATGTACATGATATTTAAATCTGAACCTTTAAAAAGCATTAAAAATTCAGATTTGAACCCTGGTTCTTGTTTTTCTATTTTGGATAAAAGACACCATTAGCCTTCAAAATGTGGTTCTCTATATGTAATATATATGTATACATCAAGACACAGAATGGTGATTTCTGAAGTAAGCAGTGACACATTCTACTGTTCATTTCCTCTCCACTTGAAAATTATGTTAATTTGTTAGTTGACTGTCTGTTCTGCATGAGACTGTGTATTCAGAAATGAGCTCAAACTGAAGGTGCAGATGCATTACTCAAACATTTGAAACTATTCAGACTTGGATCTTAACCCAGGTCTACTTCATATAGTTATCTCATTGCCAATTAATACTTGTTTGTTAAAAGGATGTTTTTCACATCTCAGTGTTCATATTTTCAATTATTCCAGTTTTTAAAATTCAGTTACTCACTGATTATCAGAATTTCTACACTGAGTACACTGAATAGAGCATAAAGCCATTTTTGCTTTTGCAAGGGAACATAGGTATTGTTTCTGCAGAAATTCTACATATAATTACTGAATTTGCAAGGTATGTTAGGAAGGATGATATGCTTGGCTCATTTGTCACCCCATTACAGACATGCTAAACACTAGTTCATTTACTCTAAGAATTCATAAAGTGAAAAAAAAAAAAAAAAAAGAACAAAACCATGCACGATGACAGTATAACCATATTCAAGGATATTGGTAATATTATGAATACTTCAGCATGAAAGTCTTAATTAGCTTTCAAACAGGCACACAAAGAGAGGATGATGTTGAAGACAGCTGTGACCAATTCTCAGAAAAGAGAAAGGGGAAAACAAAAAAGAGAAAACAGTGTTCTTGTTTAGTCTAAAAAGGGAACAGAAATTTCCATTTGTGCTATTGTGTCCATAGAGAGCTATTCCACAGCATAGTTACACTCAGACTTACTTGATTTATCAATGCCTGTGTTCCTTTACTAATTTTTGATAGCTCAGGTTTGACAGCAATATTCTCCATACTGACAGACTCTTCTTTTACTCCACGTTTCCTTAGTCTTAATGTATGATCTTTGATGTAGTCCCAAATGCATGTAAAAATGCCATTCACAAGTTTTTATATTTCTCTTTACAAAATTATTGCTACAAACCCAACTAATTTATTTAATCCATTCAGATGAAAATAAATTTGTGTGTGTGTGTGTCTGTGTGTGTGTCTGTGTCTGTGTGTGTGTGTGTTAAAATGTTACAGGGGATGCAGAAACAGCTGATTAACGAAGCTAAGAAAGAAGGAAGTGTTTCTTGTCCACACTTCTTGTGGAATCAGGATTTGACTGTGCAGTTTCCTGAGTTACAATACCGTGTATTGGTCTCTGTGCCATGGAGAGAGGGAAGGGAGGAATCCTCACATCCTTTCTTTATGTAACAGATTCATTCTGTAGAAAGTGACCCTTGAAAGCAGGAGTTGGTCCCTGCAAGTTCCACTTCCAGGACATGTACTCTGACTACCAGGCTCATTCATGCTTCAATCCAGGCTAACTATTAATTTTAACTGTAGAGTGAATTTAGAAACTGAGATCTACTTTATATTTTTCCACTTGTCCAGGGAATTTGATGATGTCCTGAAAAATGAGTTTCTGGGTCTGTCCTTAGAAAAGGAAATTTATCTTCTGGGTGGCATGGGAGCATGGCTCAGGCTTACAGGACAGATCAACAGCTTTTCTAAAAGGGATATTATCCTCTCAGGCACTTGTCATTGCCTGCAGTCAGTAATAAGTCAGTGAACAAAACCAAGGTTCTAGTTCAGTGGACTTCCAGCGACCTGAGAGAGGTAGAAGAGCTGACCAGGGGACAAGCTATTGTAATTTTATACTTCACCAATTTTCTCTTGTTTGCATATTCTCCTGTGGAAAGCTCCTTTATACTTACGGCTTGTGGCTGTGAACAGCAAGACTCAGTTTATCTAGTTTTAGTCATCTAAAAGTTAGTGGTCTAGTCTGAGAGAGATATGTCAGCTACTCCTACATACAGTGAGAAAGAGAGTCACTAAATAAGCACATAATCCCATCCTAAAATAGATATACCATATAAATAGGATAATCTTCCTGGTTGAAGGCACTTCCTTCTCTTTCTTTCTCTTGGACTGCAGAGGAAACAAAGACAAAAATATTTCAAGCAGCTAAAGCTAGATGATTTAGTTTCCATCATCAGTAACTGAAGTTCCCTGGTCCAGATACTCCTAACAAAATATTATGTGTACCTGTAATTATATGTTCCCTTTGACTTTATTTCTATCTTATTGGCTGAGCAAGGTACTGTCTCCATCTAGCTGTTGTTTTATTTGGAAGAATGCTTGTCAGCTCATATCCTGGGTACCTGGCTGCATTACTGTTGATCAACAGCCTGGCATCATGGAACACTCTAGCAGTAGAAATATATTTTTTCTTTTCTGTTTTCTGTTCTTCTATTATGGTTTTAATAATTAAAAAAAATATATTTGTTTATCTCTGCATCTGGGGAGATGGTTACTTACAATTGTATTTACGCTGTCCTTGCAGCACCTCTAATTCCTGCAACATAAAATCTCTGCCATAAAATCAGTGAAGCTAATTTTTTAATCAGGGAATGGATTGAAAGCTGGGAAACTAACACTTCTTTTACTCTTCTAACACAGTTTCAAGATTCACAGTGTGAAAGATGTATATCTTACTGAATCCTGAAAAATATTGTTTTAGTATTTCATAATCAAATAAAGAGCAATATTTCTGTTTTTCCTTAAATAACCTTAAAGGTTGCTTTGCAGGGACTCATAAAATGACCAGAAGCATTTGAGAATGTCTGGTTCACTGCAGATTCTGTTACTGGTGTGGATAAGCTCAGTACTCAAAGATGCATATGGCTGGTGCATATTCTTTCTTTAGGGAGTTGGCATTAGATCAAGGAAGTGAAGTCATGAGTTAATCCAAATTAAAAACCAAAATGAAACAAAACAGAACAAAACCAAACCAACAGTAGCAACAGAAAAATCAATGGGGTAAAAAAACCAAAAACTCCAGAATACTGTAACACCTGCTTATAACACTTTTCTTTAAAATAATTTTATCTATTTTCCCTAGTTGTGTGCTTTTCAGTCAGCTCTTCCAGTTAATATGATGAAACCATAAAATTACAACTGTTTCTTTCTCCTTCTTATTCCTGCTTTCAGAGGTCTACTAAACAATTCAGAGGACCACACATACTTCTCTCCCTAGCTGTCCTTATAAGAGTGAGAAAAGAGAGCCTGACTTCAGCACGCTTAGCATGTTCTGCCTATAAACCCAAGAAAATGTATCTTCTGGTATCACAGCCTTCTTTTCTCAAGAAAATATATATTTCTATGACTGAAAAATAACAGTCGCAAAAAGAAGCAATTTGACTGTAGTATTAACATCCAATTCCACACATGCAGGACACCTCACCTTCATTCTAGCTCTGTCACAGATATGCACTGTGACTGTGGAAATCCACGTATGCTTCAGTTCTATGTCTGTAAATGGGATTAATAACTTTCTCTCCTATATGCTAAGTTCTTGTTTTTGTGGGTTTTTTATTTGTTGGTTTTCTCTTTTTTTTTTTTTTTTTTTTGTGATTTTGTTTTGTTTTGGGTTTTTTAGTGATTTATCTTGTATATATTGATTGAGACCGTGCCAGTTTTTCATAGTAAGGCATCAGCTTAATGTCATACCCAATAACATTATTGTAATTCAAGTCAAAGGTAAGACAGATACAAACTTCAAGACAGGAACGCATGGTGACTACTTTTTATCCAGAGGACACAAATATATAGGAAGTGTTTCCTTATGCAACTCTTCATTACCACAGATGGGCAAAGATTTGGTTTTTGACTGTTAACCAAACTGATTAAATAACTACTGTCTTGACCACTGATTGTGGATTAGGGGAAGTATCCTTCCCTGATTGATTCTGCTCAGTCATGGTCCTATCTGGAAGATATGAGCTTTCAAAATATTTGATTAGATTCCTGAAGTGAATCAAATCTAGTCTTGTTTTTTCTCTGCTTTTCTGTATGATTCTTTTTCATGTCTTTTAACTTCAGCTTCCTACAATTGCTTTGCTTCTCTGCACAAGTTGAGTTGGCTGGCTTGAGTTCCCAATGACTGCCATGTTTTTTATCACCTGGTTTTGGCTCTTGGCTTCCACATAGAAATCTGGTGCTAGCTCCTGACCTTGAAAGCAAGTCACTGCCTCTAGCTTTCTGCTAGTGCTGGCCCTATCCACCAGGCAAGTCTATCCATGCCTTTGGTCCTATTAAGTCGGTGTCTAAAACCAACCAGCCAGAAAGAAGAGCACAGATCATGTAACTAATCAGATATAGCTTACACTTGTATTAAGGTAGAATATTCTGACAAAATATTTTAATCTCTACCAGCATATCTCTTCTGCTTGCCTTTCTCTTTTAACTTCCTCTTCTCAGCATCAGTTTGACAAATGTTTCATAGGTCCCTTCTGTGCCAGTGAGTCATTCACTGCAGAATTACTCAGCTTCTGTTTGCTTTCAGCTGGGCTCCACTCCAGATATATGGAAATATGTTCCTCTGATGCAATAATGATTTGTTTTTTCTGGGCATCTTATTTGAACTATTGGTCATTTGTTTTCTCGTGATTTCTGGATAAATCTACCTCTTTGCTAAAGTAGCCAATGAGAATTTATGAAGCCTAATGGTAAGACAATAAGGCTCAGCATACTAAAACAGAAGCAGATGCTACTTCTGCAATGCTCATACTTTGCTTGTATACTAGCTGATTATGATCAGACTCTGCCCTAATGCAACAACCTGTTGTCATCTCAGAAAGTACCAAGTGTGTTTCACCTCCTTATCAGTTGTAGAATAGACCAAATACAGTCTGTATATCTTTAGTTTTGTGAGTGCATCTATTGCACAGGTTCAGGACTAAAGTTAACAGAAGAGCTTTAGAAGTTCTAGGGTAAACCATATTACCATTCAGTGTAAACCCCTCTTTGAAGAATTCTCCTTATATATGGAAAATTTATACCAGGGTTCAAAATTTACTGTACAGAAAATGATTAAAAAAATATTGCCACAGTTTTCAAAGTGTTTCAAAGAAGTCACAAAGATCCATCTTATTTATTTAACATGGTCATTGGTTTTACATCCTATTTTCCTTTTTCTAGACCATATCCAGTGTTCATAATTTTAAAATCAAAGGTCCTTAATCAGTTTAAAGCTCATCTTGTTATCTTCCCTTGAAAAAGAATCATAATTTTTTTTTATGACTAAGTTTTAATTTTCAGCACAACACAGGGTATGTAGCACTTGCTTTGGGAAAGGTGATGGCAGAAGTCTGTAGCTGGGTCTTCAGTAAAATTTGTTTTCAGAATATCAGCACATCTTTCAAATTAATCCCCAGTCTGTATTTATCTATTTAATATGTCTTGCTTTAGTTTCCAAGGTGTTTTTAGTTAGCAAAACCTAGATATTTTTTCTGGAGAAAATTAATCTAGAATATGTTTTCATGCTTTACTTTACTATCTCTCCTTTTTGTTTTCCATATTGTATTTGAATGATATAAACAACTCAAGGAAATAAATAGGAGGCCCAAGAGTATGATTTATGCTGACAATTTTCTTCCTGAAAAAGATAGAAGAAAAGACTATGCTAAGTTACCAGTTTCATTCACCTCTTCAATTCTTTTGGCTTTTCACCATACAGTTCTTTGGCCTTCCCTCAAGAGCTCCAACTCCCAGGTGACTTCTGTGATTACAAATAGCTCTGATGTTTGTGTAGTTCATTATTTATGCATAGCAGATAGTGAAACAGAAACAGATCAAATGCAGCAAGGGTTAGAACTTTTCCCTCTGTTTCTGACTTATCTGTACATCCTATCAAAAATCATGATATTAAGTTGACCAGATCATGGGAAATGACACTTGGTTTATAAAATTAAAAGCATAATTTCAGATTCATTACTTCATGTGAATGATTAATGACAGTAAGTGACAGGAAGCAGTATGACTTTCCCTTCTCAGAATGCTTTTTTACCTTTTCATGAAATTTTAGTGTATACACTTCTTTGGCATCCTTGACCTTAATGTTGGATCTAGCAATATCTCTATTCTCAGATACAGGAACATACCTACACCATGGCTTTGCTCCAGGTCTGAATATGACCTCCACAACTGCTTCCCACACTCCCCTTTCTTCCTGACTCTCTGCTTTGGGAAGGAACTCTAGATAGATGGTGGAAGGCAATTTCTGTGCCTGCCAAAAATCCCCTGGTTGGAGCTATCAAAAGATAAGGACAGGGCAATATACTGTGAGGCACGGCTGTCTGTGTAAGTGTTGCCATCATCTTCCATTGATCAGACATATTCAACACAGCCTTTGTTTTTGCCCATTTTCTGTTCTCCCTACTGTATAGGCACTGTGATTCCTTTCCGGCAGAGCAGAACCCACGTGAATATAAACGTGAAAAGAGGGTCATGACATCTGTGCCTTCATCGCTCTAATAAGAATTTGGCTAATCAGGTTACTGTACTTGGACTAGACCATTCTTGAGTTTGAAGAATTTGAAGGTGGAAATATTCTTCAATTTTTCTCTCAAGTTAGTATTTTTTTCTAGCTAAGTTTTATTTGTTCTTTCAGTTAAAGATTGATAAAAACTGGAGAGATCCTCTTGTGGTATACATATGCCTGATGATTCAATTCATACAATGTTTGACTCACTGTTTCTCAGTCCATGCAAAAGTTTGTCAATTCAATGAATTAAGAGTAATAATTTTCAGTCAGATATATTTAATGATATTTTAAAAATTAATATATTTGAAAAATCTACTATTGCACTTTTAAAAATTTTTTTAGTATGATTTCATGTCTCACATGATTCCCTTCTATAAGAGGACAATGTGTGTTGTGCCACCATTGCTTTACATAAGCTGCAAGATTTATTTAAACAACAGATAAAAGGGAATCCCTAGTAAGTCCTCTGCTCTGATCTGCTGTAGACTTTGCAAAGCATTGGTTTAGGAATCTTTTCCTAATAAAATGCACCCTATTTTTTTTTTTTTCCTTAATAAGATTGTTCTTGATGCTCAGATGGTGATTAGAATTCCATATCTAAAGAGTGTGTATGACTGGCTATTTATCTTTTTTGCTCTAATGCATAATGTAGTGAAATTAAATAAAGAGGTGAAAAAAACCCAGGCAGTTTATTTTTTCATAAAGTTGCTGGGACATGCTGACATCCAAAGGACATGTTCCAGGAGTTGTGCTAAGGAAGCAGCTCGCTGATGTGAGTGATGATGATGCAAAGACTTGGAAGGAAGAACTGATCATGAAAAAAAAAAAAATCAGGGAAAGGAAAGAGATTATGGGAGCGAATGTACCCACTTTTGTGGCTTTGCTTCTTCATGTCAGCTTAACAAAAGGCAATAGCTGGTCTAAGACAAAACACTTAGGAGCTGAAATGAAATGTGGAACTGAAGACCAAAATGTCCAGTTTTATAGGTAGTTTTACTGTTTCAAAATGACTGCAGCTGTTCTAACACAGTGGCATTTGTTGCTACAGAGCAACACTATAGCTGTTTTACAGCTTTTGGTTCCCTTCAGTACTGACCATTTTCCTAGCTGTGTAAATATTAATTAGCAAAACTCAGTCCTCTTCATTTTCCTTCTTGATTTAAATAAACTCAGAAGGAAAACAAGGACTATAAGCAATTTAGCCCTTAGGATGAAAGTTAGTTTGGCTATCTTTGGCTATCTTTGGCTATCTAATGAACAAGTTTAAATTATAGTCACTATTAATAGTTGCCTTCTTCAGCAGGAAATGACAGCACATAAACAAACACTGCACTTTCAGAAGATTGATGAAAGGTCACAACACCAACACATTTTAGCACTGACCAGTCCTTAGATTAAATACAAGTATTAAGTCCAAGTTGTGCAGTCAATCAGCTGGATAATTTTCTTTTAAAATTGACAACCATTCATAGTACAAACTGAGTTGACAGAAGTAATAATGAGAATAAAAATAACAATAACATTGTGTTGGATGCAGACTGGATGAAAAAAAAATATAGATATTTTCTATTTAAGATATCTCTTTTGAGGTATTTAATATCTGCTTACGAAGAAATGTGTGTCTTATAGAATTATGATGCTTCAATAAAACATTTTTTGCCTGTAAAGATTCAGTGTTACTCTTCATTATCATACAGGCAAATTAGCTCACAGCATCACATTGTAAGATGGTACTGTTGTCTTGTTTCATAGGGAAAGAATTTTAAAATATTTAGTCAGGATCACACAATCTGTGGCAGTATCCAGAATTCTTGGATCCTGATGTAATACTTCACTTTTTTTTAACTTTCTTTTTCCCCTGCTCTGACACTTTGAATACCCAAGGCATAAAAGAAAAAAAAAAAAAGGACCACCCCCCCCCAAAAAAAACCCAAAACCAAACCCCAACAAACAAACAAAAGAAAAAAACAAACCCAACAACTCAAAAACCCAACTAACCAAAAAAATAAAAAAACCCCAACAATCCAAATAAACCAAAAAGACAATGACCAAGAATCCCACACATTATGCAGTAGTGGTGGCACAACTAGTAGCTAGCTGATTTTTCAATTCCATTTAAATCAAGATCATAAATCTAAAAATGTATAATTTATAAATAATTTAAAGGCTGGTTTATGTTTTCTCTTTTCCCATTCTGTTATATACCAAGGGACATTACAAGTACACATTGTTTGCAAATTTTAACTGTCTAGTAAGTTTCTTCTGTGCGCGATTTGATTCTGTATGCAATTTTTAGAGTTAGCAGCCAAAAGACTCATAAAGCATCTGACCATATGTTCTCCTGCTCTTCAACTTTTAGTACAAAATTTGAAGTATGTATTTTAAAAATATTTTTAGACTCCTAAACAAATGTTGTTGCTAAGCTATGAATAGGCCATGAAAACATTGAAAAGTTTTTTTAAAGCTGTCTAAAATTTTCATTGCAATAGAGCAACAGCAGTGAAATAGCAAAAGTGAAGAAAAAAATAAATGTATTTTCCTTCACTTATGCACCACTTACTTTTCCAATTTTCACACCATTATGAACTAGGATTATATCATATTTCATAAATTAAACAGTGTCAGACTCAATCAAGTCTTCAAAGGGAATGAGCAAATAAGATCTAAAAATCATAAGTAGTTTGATAATAATTCAAGATTTCTTATTTTTCTTCTTTATTCATTCCCTGGCACAATGCTCTATGCCAATGACATGAGTATCTAATAAATTCCATGTCCAAATCACTTAGAGCTATCAGAGTTAATGTATTTTTTATATATATATCATGAAAGAATTTCTTCAGAACACATTCTAGCTTACATCATCTGTATTCTCTAGAGATGTCATTTATTTCCTATAGATTTCTTTCTCAGAAAAACCCATGTAGTATTGACCTATGGTGATGGAAAGATCTTTCGTATTAAGTTAAATAGTAGTATTAGTATTAAACATAAAATTTGTG
Organism: Acropternis orthonyx; assembly: GCA_035583155.1. Lineage (NCBI taxonomy): Eukaryota > Metazoa > Chordata > Aves > Passeriformes > Rhinocryptidae > Acropternis > Acropternis orthonyx. The sequence continues at coordinate 31,000,827 of JAWWEU010000040.1, read as the reverse complement.
CTACTCAAACAAGTGTTCAACTATATCTCAGTCAGAAATGACCCTACCTAAGTCTTATTACCTAAGTCTTCACTATCTAGATATTCAATGCCTTTTTTTTTCTTTGATTTCTCTTGTTGCTATTGTCCTAGATATAGCAAAAGACTAAAGGGAATTATGATCTGTGGACGATCATGACACAGTTCCTTCATCCTTGCTGAGTAAAATATAGGCACAAAAAATAAAAATTAAAATAATCTCATAGCTTAAGTCAAAGCAGAAGACCTAAGAATAAGACATGGACAGTATAAAGTGCATCTAAATTTTAGAGAAGAAATGTAAAACCTTTTTTCACCATCAGAGACTCTTTTACCAGATTGCTACACTACATCTGTGGATACTTTTCAGCCTTCAATTCTGCACTCCAGCATCACATTGTGGAAGAAGAGCACCAATGAGAAGAGTCTTGCAGCAACGCTCAGAAATCATGGTATGGAACACAGTGTGCATCTACACTCTGTGTTCTGGAGCACATAAGTGCCCATATTGCCCTAACTATCTCCACAGGATATGTACATTTCACGTAGGAGATGTGTGCATGTTTCTAGTAAAACTCTCATGTGGGACTGGAATAATCATGAGCATCTGGGCTTAATGTAGAGTTGTTTATTGACCTTCTGCTGATTTCCCACACTTCTGTTCTGTACCTTACCAAAATATTCCCATCTCCCTCTTTCCTAGAAAAGGTTTGACACATTTTCTTTATTTTCAAAGCAATTTGGTACAAATCTCAGGTTTACTGTTCTTTTTATCCTGTTCTTAGAAATCTTATGTGTCAGTGGTGCTTCTAAACATTTATATACAAAGTTAATGTGGTTTTAAAAGACCCTGATTTATAACTCCTATAAAATTTTGATATTAGGGTTTTTATCAGCAGGGGTTTTTGTTTTGTTTTGGGGTTTTTTTAAGCTACAATCTATAGTACTCTTTTAGTAGTCTTGACTATTTTCAATGGCTGAGTCTTTTCTAGGAATGATAAGGGTTTCAAACTTGTATTTTTCTTCAAAACACAGGAAATATATTCTGTAGAAATAAAAGATAAGAAAATAGAACCTGCTAACAATAAATTCTCTCCAAGAATAATTCTTACTCAGATAAACTAATTGGACACTCCAGATATTTATGTATTCACAATGTGTGCTTGAAATGACAACAGGACTAATGATTTTCTTAAACATAAACACAGCTAAAATGGGTACCAAAATATTTTTTATTGCTATGTGATATCCTATCAACTTTACATTTCTGATCTTAACAGGATAAAATCTGCTCAACTCCACTGAATAATACACATTTTAACTTCATTGAAGGTATTTCAAATATGTATTGATGGTGACCAAAAATCCCTTAAATATCCACTGTGTTGAATAATAAGCATGAAATATAGCTGAGGTTTTTAAAATTTCCTGATGTATTCTCAAAGCCCTTATCCTTCATACATAGCTGCTGGCTGACAGCTTCTACCACGATAAATCAAAAATCTCGGAGAAATGCCTGCCCCAACTGTAGTCCACAGGCAAAATAACAAATACGAACTTTACATTCTTTTGCTTTTTTGCTATCTCTTTCCTAAAGACTATTTTTAAGAGAGTTCATGCCAGGCTAAGCTATTAGTGTCATCTATTAGTAACCCATGAAGCAGTTTGTGTCCTCTTTTTGGAGAAGGTGGCACTTTTTTTCTGTATTCGATTGAACTTGAGTCAGGTCAGATAATTAAGCAACTCATTTTCTGTGGTTGGTTTGTTTATATTTTTTTTAAACTTTGCTCTTCTTTAACTACCAATTGGGATATTCACTACAGTTTCCCAGTTACTGTGCTGATTAATAGGAAAAAACCTTACAAGCCTATGTCTAAGACTGACCTCAATCAAAGCTGGATTGCAGTATATTTCTGTCATAAAATTTATAAGAGAACAATATACATTTTTCTTCTTTCAGAGCAGAAATCTGTTTGGTCATGACTTATAGCGACATCTGATTGTGGCTGTATAGAGGTTCATAAGCTGTGCTCCAGTGTCAGACAGTACTATAGAAACCAAACCTAGTAGAAATGTCTGTACAAAATTAACAAATTTGTTGTTATATACTTCTTTTATTTAAGAAACAAGGAGGCATGACTGAATTTGTTACTGTCACCACCCACCCCATAGCTGGCACAGGCTAACTAACGCCTGGTGAGAAGAGCTTAGTGAAATGTACCTATGGTACTGTTTCTTCTCAGAATGCATTACATTTTCCTTTTCATATTCACATTCAATATACTCATGTTCACTACAAACACAGTTCTGTTCCTTTATTTATGTTATGACTGTCTTGTGCTCTAGCAAAAATATACCTCAAGCCAAGAGTTTTAAAAATTTTAGGCTATTTTAAGAGTTTTGTCTGCTCCTTAAAGCATACCTGTAGCTGCAAGTAGCAAGGCTATTTATTGCAAAGGTGCCTGATATGGTTATAATAGAAAGAGCAAGGATGCTTTGAGTCATTGTTTTAAAATGCTTTCAAATCACATACCACAGTGTAGGCTATGAAAGTAGTCAAGAAGCAACTTCTTAGCTTCACAACTCTCTTGTCCAATTCTCTTAGTGGGTGACAGCATCAGAGTACTATTAGATGTTTACAAGGAGACATAGCTTAAGTTCTGGGTAACGGATAGTTGCAACTTTGTGGTTTTCTTCTACCCTTGGTTTTGTCCATCTGCTCTGTTCCCTGAGATGTGAGCTATGTATTTTGTAAAATCTACATTCTGGTTGTTTTTTACGGGTTACCATCCTCTAGATTCTCCAGACTACTTTACAGTCTGGGCCTAAATTCCCTTACTACTGTTTCATTTTTAGTACTGCCAGCAAATTTTGATTGATTATGGTTGGAACATTATCTATCAGTGAGAGAGATTTGTTCAGCAAACTTCAAACTGCATAGCCATTCCAATAGCCAAATTTGCACCATGTGAATATGAGAGAGCTCTCCTTGGAAACTGAATATATGACTGAAAATGCCTAGTGTGGTGACCACATCCTAGTTAATTTGAGAATTCTCAGGCTTTATTGTACTCTGCTCTAAGGACCTCCTGGAAAAGCTTTTTAAGACACCACCTAAGAATTGAGAATCTGACTATCACTGCACAAAGAACATCAGTCATTATACTACCTTTATTCTGAGTAGTAAAACTCTCAAGTCAGGTTTGGTGCAGGATGGTATGATTTTCTCTCATGGAAGATACTGTGACGCTCTCTTATGGGGATCTTATTTTTTTATTCATGAAGACTTTTGAGCAGTTTTCATGAGAATGGTTAGTGTGTTTCCTCCAGGTCTTGTCATGAGGTCCAACAGATCTGTACTGACCAGAAGGGGAAATGCTACAGGGATAATCCACACCAACACACATACTCATGACCACATTGCACAGCATGTCCCACACTGCTCTGTGGCAAGGATGGCTCAGGGAGAGCCAGTGCCAGGAGGAAACTGAATGCCCTCCACAAAGAGCCAAGAAACAAACTAATAACTGTACAACAGAGACAACCAGACTTTTAGCTCTTTAACTGGCTCCAGACCACTTTGCTCAACAGTGCAGACATGCAGTAGTGCCTGGAATAAGGTGTTCCCAGGCCATATTAAGACTTGGAAATCAACTGGCAGCATCTGTTCAAACACAGCCCCTCATCCTGCTTTGCTTTTGCTAAATGTCTTACTTAATTCTCTATTCCTGAGTCTATTCCAACCCCTGTACTTTATAACTGGAAGTAACTTGCTTAATTTATTTCAATGTCCTTAGAAGAGAAAACTATGGGAGCAATTGTGACTCAGATAATGCTGGTGGAGTGACACACATATTCATTTATATCTTTTATTCAAGATTCAATATTACAGTTAAAGTTACAGCCTTTTAGTTAATCTGGTATTTTGGTCTTCTGTAATATATTAGTTTGATTACTTATACACACCCCAGTATCAGTCCCAGAGAGGGACAGTTTTTTTCACTTCTCAAAATCTCTATGAAACCAAAGCTTGTGAGAAAACAAGAAGGGAAAAACTTCATCAGCTCTTATCAGATGGTAGATCGTCCATTTGGCATTCTGCCTGAAAACTTGCAAACTCCATTAAATGCACATATGGTCCGTAGCAGGCAGAATCAGTCTTTGCCAACACACATCCCTCTTACAGAACTTCCAAACTGTACCCACACTAGATAGCTTTTTCCACATAGATGACTTTTTCCACTTCTCCAGCAGCATGAGCTCAGCATATTGTCTTCTCTGCCCTGGAAGAATACAGGGAAGAATGCCAGGATGAGCATCAGTTTGAACTCCACAGGGGTGATTTTGCTATCAAGGACCTTTAGTTGAGGAAGACAGGTATGGGGGCACCTAGATTTAATGAGCAGTGCTGGTAGAATTACTAAATTTTCTCAATAGTCCCTGAAGCAGCTGCTCTATTTTGACATAATGAGCATATGGTTTCATTATATTTCATTGATTTGATCCCCTTCAGCTAAAGGAATATTTCAGGGGAATGCAAACAACTTACAGAATTTCTGCATATTTCTCACTCTTTCTATTTTTCCTGGCTAAATGGAAAGCTGACTAGCATGTAAAAAGAAGAGCCAGAGGCAGCATTCAGACTTCTTAATAGGGGTTCTGTGAGGGGCAGTGGGGCTTCTAACCATAATGAGGACTTGTGTGTGCCTTGAAGTTGCAGTGCTTGGGGGTACCCTTAGAGGTTTTGGTTCTGTGAAAGAAACTGAAAGAAATAAACTCAGGCTCGACTATCATGACTTATAATCTGTATTCTTTATTTAAAATTTCTCTCCATAAGCAGGGGATGGGCAGGAAAGAAGGTGGGAAAACATCAAAGCAGCTTGTTAATCTAAAATGCTCAAGATTTAAAGAAAGAAAGGAAGTTATGAGATAATTTTCAATTATCTACAGAAACAAACCTTTCAAAGCAAAGCAAAACATGTTTTACTTTCTCAGTTGCTAGAGCCATTTGCCTGCCCAGCTGTTTAGAGTGGAAACTGTATTCAATATTTTATCCACTGTGCATCCTACTGGTGACATTAGAAAACCAAATTCTGAAATGAAAGTCACTTGCAATTTCTTTTTTATAAGATGCTTCTGGAAACTTGTTTCTGGCAGCTGCAAGTTCACAGACTATCTTTTTAAATGAGTCAAAAGAAATAAGGAAAACTTACATAAGTTTTAATTAGGTAACTGGATACTCTTGGCAGCTTTGGTGTCTGGAGAGCAGGAGCCATTCCTGGAAAGTCTGGTGACTGACTGGGAGGTACCATGTTCTGTTCAGTCAGCTGTAGGGAAGATGTATATTCTGCTTCTGATTACTTGTCTCCCTTCCCCATTCATTGCCACTACAGAATTCTTCAATATACATATATTAGTATGGTCTACCTGTGCATATATATATATATATACATACATACATACATATATATATATTTGTGCTATACATATGTATAGATATACAGTATACATTACAGCTTTTGTGAACAGCAAATTGTGTAGAAGCCGTTGTCAAGATTCTGTTTCTTTACTTGAAAAAGCATTACAATATTGATGAAAGTACTTCAATTTTCCTTTTTTTATTTAATTACATCTGATTCTAAGAATCCCTTTGAGACTTACAGACATTTTCCCATGCTGGTATTTTAAAAGGGAAAAAAAAAATCTGTTTTTAATGCTATAACAGCTTTCTCACTTGCTTCAAATGCCTAGTATTGTATCATGTAATTATTGACATTGTGAAACCAAAGCAAAAGGATTAATTTCCAGGTCTTTACCACATTTGAAACAGTGATGTCTAATTGTGGATCCAGGCCTACAAATGACAAGACTGAAAGGAAAACCTGTGGTGGCATTTTTCATACAAAAGAATTCAATGATTCTTAGAACAAGAAGTTGTGTGCTTCAATTAATTTCCAGCAGAAATAAAAGTGGTCTGTGTTTTGATGGATTGCAAATTGATACTAGGATCAGCCATTTCTCTGTTAGTGCAAGCAAAATAAGCTTGGACATCACATAAAGTGAAACAACACCTTCACAGAATACCAGTCTTTAGAAAAAAAATTAATCTCCCCTGCCCTCAAAATGTTACATTTGCTATCAAATTCAGTTGCAAAATGTATTTCAGCCCCTCTGCTCCTGCAGAGGTTCTGGTATAGTGATGTTTGCTCTTTGTTTCTGGCATGCAAGTGACAGGGAGACAGATGAGTGCAGCACCTCTCTTTCTGTGACATAATCCATACACTATTAATTTTTGTTGTTGTTGCTCTAAAGCTGTGGAACAGATGCCATTCTGAACTGAAAATCACCTTTCTGATATGAGCAGACACAATCCCTAAATCACCCAGTCAACTAATTAATCCTGCATAATTTAATAAAGTATGGTAATTACTCAGTTTCCCCCATCTTGTTCCCCTCCCCGCTAATGATAACATTATTGAGCTCAGACAGGGGGTAGTGAGCAGGTATGTGTGTGTCTGGAGATAATTTATAATGAAAGAGAATGAGTAAGCAGATGAAGCAGCAAATGGCTCAATCCAAGAAGAGTTCTTATATAGGGGGGAACTGCAGAATGGCAAAGTGTTAAGCAGAATAATAGTGACAACCGAATTGTTAAAAGAGGTAGAGGGAAAGTAGAGAAAAAATTGAATCTTCATGCATTTATTTATAAAATTTCATTTTTATTGAAATCTCCGTTAGTAGAAAAAATTATATTTGTGGACAGAAAGATAAAGTTTCCTCCACAGGCTTTTTCTTTTCTCCCCTGCTACATCTGAGTGGGCAATGGATGATGTCAATAACAGCAAGACCAGTCTTGGAAGCAGATATATTTCCTTTAGGCATTCTTCAGTAGTTCCACCATATGGTGCAAGATTTTCCTCATTTGAAGAAAGGTGCCAAAAGGTGTTGCAAGCATCAATACATTAATCCAAACTTCTGAAATTTTATCCTAGCACATAAATACTCTTTTGCATAAAATATCTCGGAAGAGTCCTAGCATACATATATATCCTCTGTCCAACTAACAGATTATTTAAGTCATTAAAATCTGGTCATATTTTCCCTCTTCTCATTCCATCTATGCTCAAAGATTTCTCAAAATAAAACAAAAAAATAGATTTTTTTAAAGTAAAAAGATGATAAACAACAGCAAGTTGTATAATAACTGCATTCCTGGAAAAATTTGTTAAGAAGAAAAGAGATTTTTCTGAGTTAGTAAATTTCTCCTGTTTAAAATACATATTAATTGAATTATCATCCTAGAATCTGAATTACTGCATTATTGTTTTTAATGTCCGAGTTTTTAGCTTGATTTGGAACCTAAATGCCTTAACTGAGGCTAAGGTTTTAAATAGGGATAATTAATAGAATTTATTTATTGTTAATTTGTAGAACTTTTGTGCTGGTTTAAGGTAAACTGGCAGGAGAAAAGAACCCAACTCACAAAAATACTGCAAGTCAGAACTACAATTTAATAAAAAGATCACAATAAATACAAGGTTACAGAGGAAATAGCCTGTTTGACCCACAGACACAGGTGTGCAACCCAGCACTCTGGGGCACAAACAGGAGGGTGTTCGTCAGCCCCTGTGCTGAGCCCCACCTGGCCC
>JAWWEU010000040.1:30969375-30983399 GCA_035583155.1 Acropternis orthonyx | reverse complement strand
GGATACAAGGATAGTAAAATTACAAATCCATCTGTAAAATATATTCATACTACAGTAAAAGTTTCAGTTTCTAAAGCTTTGCATTTGTCTCTTCATTCTCATTGATATTCCATCTTTGACAAGACTTTTTCCATTCCTTAAAGTGTGTGTTGATTACTACATCACACAGTCTCGTTTATTTTAATTACACAGAGTTCTCTGTATCACTTGCCAGTGAGTCCACAAATTTATTAGGCTTGTTCTTCAATAAGGCCCAGTAAGCACTCATAGCATGGTTATGAACGGATCTGTTCTCAGGATTTGGCTTCAGTTCAGAAAGCATTAAGACAGTACTGTGAATGAGAGTTCTCAAAGTCTTTCCAACACCAATATAACTGATAATTTCTCACAGTGTAAGAAACTGTACTTCATCATCTATTACCTTGCTTCACACACTGAAATGCCAAGGCTTTCAGTTCTGTCCCTCTCACTAAGAGTCAACAGCAAGTGGGGTGTCAAGCAGAGAAAATAGGGTGCCAGCAATGGGATACTGGCAACACAAAGAGGTGATATTAACAAATGTGCAAATGTGCAGTTGTTAATGTTAGAGATGCAGTAAAGCCCAAAGACTGACTGGATTACTGTGTTCTGTAGCAGACGAATGAACAGGTAATGCATCAGGCATGAGCAGCCCTGCTCTGTAACGGAGGAGTCTTCACATTTTCAAATATCTAAGTTTCCTAAAAGAGCAGGAATGTGTCACTGGGGAGAATTTTCCTTTCATTTTTCAAATCCTCATTTAGTTTGCACTACAACTTGAAGATAGACCCAAGAAGTTCTGTCTTGAATTGTGAGCACAGATACAGAGATTTCAAGAAATTTTCTCAGATTCAGTCCAGACTGGAAATCTTCTGGTGTTCTCTCCTTGCACTTTCATATAAATAAAAATTACACCAAGTTCTTCATGAGATGACCTACTGTATGCTTTATGAGACCATTTTTGTAACTTGATGGTATGATTCAACCACTTGAACATCTCAGAAACTTTTCAGATATTGTTCTGTGTAATCCCGCCTGACTTTTAATACATTCCAGGATTTATTGGACTGCAGGAAAGCAGAGAAATAACCACTCTTCTGGAGTATTTCTCCTTCTAATATACTAAAGAGACCAAGTACAGCAAATTGAGCACATTAATCATCTGGAAAAGTAGGAAACAGAGCTTAGGCCAACACTGGAAATTATGAGATCTGGGTCATATAACCCTTGACAAACTGTGTTCCTGTTGACAAAACAGAGATCTAACTGCTGGTTTTGGGGTGGTGAAACAGAAACAAGGTCATACAGCTGATCTATCATGTGCTTTCCAACTCTTATTTTCACAAATGATAATCAGCTGAAAGGATTTGAGTGTATTTTCGAAAATGGAAAACTTCAGGCCCTTCACCTCAGGATAATACATAAAACATTAAGGTATTTGGTTGAGGGAAGCATGCTGTAAGTGAACAGAGCAGGCTGTGGAAGGATTAGCAATAGGGGCTCATTTGCATTTCAGAGCACTTCCCCTTCTCAGAAGTCAGAGTTTACCCAAGAATTTCTGCAGACACCCTGCCTTGCCAGGATGAACGTGAGCAGGAAAGGATTGGACTGAAGCACTGGGACAGAGATGTAGGGCATGGCTGTGGCACAGAGGGGTTGTCAGTGTATAAATGAAACCAAATAAATGCAATGGAGGTGGTATGAGAGACGAGTATCTCTTAGTGTCATCCTAAGAGTGGCTGAATGAAGCATTATACTTCAAACCAAGAAAGTTTAGGCATTATTTTGATTTGGTAATTTGGCTGATTTTTTTACTGCTCCATAGTAAGTTGTGATGACAACTTAAAATTGGAAACCTTCACAGAAATAAGAATCTCCTTACTCAAAAAATGAAAATTATTATGATACCATACAACATCATCAATAGTTCGGTTTTGTTTAGAACTACAAACTTGGGGAACAGCACTAACTTGCAAAAATAGTTCCCATAACCCTTTCAGATATAAACAAAGCATGTTTCTATACTGATAATGGAGTAGGCAGATGATCAACAGGTTTGGCACCTTTTAAATAGAATCACTAATGCTTTTTGTGTTGCAGTGATGTTGTAGCCCTATTGGAATTGCAAAGAAGATGAAGAAGGGCGGGAGAGGTGAACAAAGTGATAAAGGATTTAAAATGATCCCTTTGTGCAATATGCAAACTCCTCTTTACTGCATTTGTTAGATCTGGCTGAATTACTTGGGGTGAATAATTTGTGTCACTACTTCTGGATTTTTTTTCCATCAAAGGGATTATTTCAAGGTCTACATGAAATTGAATCATACATGATAAATATTTTGGTAATCTTAACTTGTATTTACACATTATATCAAATAACAAGTTATTTGTAACCATATCTTCATATGAGTTAAATCAATCAAAACAGGAGAGAAAAAGCAGCTAAAAATAATAAAATGTATAAAAACACAAAAACGGCCCCTTTAAAAACATACTTTTAATTTTAGAAGGCACTTATAAATTAATCAGCAATAAGATTATTTTTTTTAAATGCTCTTCAAGGAGTGTATGAGACATGGTCAACATAGTGAAAGTTTCTTTGGAACTCCCTGTCTTCATAGTTAATTTAAGATTCAAAAATAAAATTTTCTTCTGATTGCATGGATTACATAGCTAAGAACGTACAGGCAGGATTTAGAGCTTCATTTCAAATGGTCCACAGAGAGACAATTTCTGGGACTTTGAAGCCAGTATGATTACACAGAAGTCATAGCTACAGAAGCAAGAATTATTCCTCAATGGATGATTTGAATCAAGAAGGTAAGACAGAAACAAAGCACTTGCACATAGATGTCCCTTCTCTCTTTTCTTCAAACATGTGAGCTGCATGCATTACAGTCCTGCCACAATTTGTCTTCTGCAGGAACCATGCAGAATTAACATTTTGCTTAACATCAGTTTCTCGGACGTATCCTGAAATAAGGGAATGGGAATCCACAGAGGTCCACAATCTGGAGACTTTTCAATTTACAGCCTCAATTATTTGCAGGGAAAACCCCCTTGCAGCCTACACATGCTGAAATAAATTAAAGTGTCTTAGCTCTAATTGTTCAGCCTGCAACTTTGATTCTGTGGGTGGATATGAATTCAGAATTCTTGATGATGTTATATGGATAACCAAACATCTGTATCTGCTCTTATTTTATGGAAATATCACTATCTTAAGAAAGGATTTACTGATAACAAAGGAACTGAAAAAAATTGCACTTTAACAATGATGTTGACTCTGCAGTGACATGAACTGCAAAAGTAGGTATTCTAAAAGTACAAAGAGGAGTCCTGGACTAAATCCAGAACACTGGGTTGTTAACTGGAATGACATTTTATAAAATCACTCTTCATTATTATGATTCCTCTTTGAAATAGATGAAACTGTTGAGTTGTTTTGATTCTTTTACTGAAAACATGATCAGAATTTTAGAGTTGACAGAACAATACTAATAATTCAGAACTTTCAAAAATTGTATTTATTACTTGTTGTGAGAGACTGAAATTGGTTAATGCCTTAAACATTGTTAAAATCACTGATGGACTTTTGTCCACTGCAAGGAACTGTGCAAGACAGCAACTGCTCACTGAAGCCCACCCCTTCCAGAATATGCCTACTAATTTGGACTGTGAGGGGATCTTGAGGTGAGATAAAGTGTCCAATTATTCCAGGAGAAGAATGTATCCACAAGCGTGAAAGAGTGGAATGCTGATGGCTGAGGCAATCAAGATGTGCAAAGTAACCACCCAGGTGCTGAGAGCTGCACACCCGCCACCTCAGGCTACAAACTGGGTGTTGAACAGGATAAGAAAAGACAGAAATCCTACAAAGTGAGGTGTGTTTGTCCTTATACAAATGACTTATCTGTGATAACTCCCCTCCAGGGGAACTACCAGAACAATTCCCACAGTAGTCTGAAGATATTCCTCTCTGCTAATAGGCCACAAGGTCCATAACGGACTCACCTGCGCTGAAGTAATGGGCAACTGTAACATCTTAAAAGGTGTCAGACACTCCTGAAATGTCCCATGATCCAGCACTACATCATCCAGGTAAAACTCTCTACCCCAGGGGAGATACTGGGGGGTGTTTCTGCCTAACCTAAGCATAACAAATATATTGTGCTTCTTTGCTCACCTGGACACTTTCCTTACCACCAGAGAATTTTTCCTTCTTCACACAGGCTTCTTCCCTCACCACCCAGGTCTTCCCTTGATGGCTCCAGACTGCAACCATCACCCACTCAAGACTGGGACTCTCACCACTGAGAAGGCAACAAGAGGATCACTGGGGAGTTGGTGGAATTCATGAAGTGGTGATATTTTTTCTATTTAATCTGTCTCCCAGTCATTCTCTTTCTTGTCATCTCTCTTTTCCCTATTTCTTTCTCTATCTCTCTCTCTATATATATCATATTTACTGTTAAATAAAAATCTGTACTATTGACTTAGGCATATGGTCTCATTTACACCTTGATTTGGACATGGGTATCTCTCTAATAATGTTAAAGACACTGTTCATAACATTTGTACTTTTAAATTTTTGTTTATTTATTTTTGCCTATGTGAATTGTACCTAGCAGATGACAAATACTTTTTAACATAGGTTTTAAGAGAAAGGTAATATAAACTGCTTAGAGGTAAGAAAGTGCTAAAATGACTTAAATACAGTGCATCCATTATTGAAGAGATTTGACCCCTACTTTCCCATTTCAAATAATGATCTACAGTGGACGTAGAGTTTTAAAAAAAAAATCACAAATATCTGTTAGATGTATTGTTTTGGGAGAAAAGTAATTTTGAATAGGAACATATTTCACAACTAACTCAATTAACTTCAGAGAACAATGACTTTGTCAAAGCTTTGTCTGAGGCATTGTAATCTGTTTTGTTGTTAAAATTTTTACATGAAGACTGCATTCATGTTACTTTACTCTTCATCTAGATAGTTCACTAGAAAAGAATGTACTGCATGCACAGGGAAATAGGAAATACATTCTCTAAACAATTTCAGTAAATTATGTCCTGGCTTGTTTGGTATTGTTTTGCTGGAAAGAAACCCAAACTATAGGTCCAAAATAAATTGATGTTTATCGTAATACTTTAAATGCCAATAGACTTCTATTGTTATTGTAGTAAGAACAAACTATTGTATTTGGTAGTTGTGTCATTAAAGAGAGCATCAGCAGAACTGAGAATACAATATTCATATTTAATTGTTGTCCTTGGGGCAAACAAGTCTTTCTGCAACCAGGTCTGGTGTCTGACATCTTAACATGATAACATGTTAAGTCTTGATTCTGGAAATAAGTAAAGTAAATTTGACTGCACAGGGACAGTCAGTCTGTGTGTGACCAGCTCAAAGACTGGATCTTATTTTTTATTACATATGACAAGAAATTTTATATCTCTTCCTTGCATAGCATTTGCCTGCCTTTCTTGTTTTTGTACTCACAGAACCACAAAATCCCAGAATCATCAAGGTTGGAAGAGAACTCCCAGATCATCTAGTCCAACTGTCAAGTAGCACCATCATAATCACCCCTAAACCATATCCCCGTGTGCCACATCCAGATGCCTCTTGAACACTTCTAGAGATGGTGACTCCACCACCTCCCTGGGTAACTTACTCTAATGCCTGACTGGTTTCACTGATGTTTCAGTGAATTTTTTTTTCTAATAACTAATCTGAACCTCCCCATGTGCAACTTAAGGCCTTTTCCTTTTTTAATTTCATGTGACACAACAGAAGAGACTGACCCTCATCTCACTATAACTTTCTATGTCTTTCTACTACAAATATTATTTCTTTGGGGGAAACAAAAGATACCAAAGTTTTAAGGTGTATCAGGACTAATACTGCTTGCAATGGAATGTACCACAGAAAATTATGTATAGCTGAGACAAGCAATTTAAAGAAACTAGCCAAAAAAAGTAAAGAAATAATGAAGAAGGAACCAAAGCAGACAAGCAGGCAACATCAAATTGCTCTATAACTGGGTGTATTGTCTTAAAGAAGTTTATAAGGTGGTCATTTAGAACTTTGAGGGCTCCAGACAGAAATGACCACCAGAGACCCCCAGTGAAGCGCCGCAGAGACCTTGTAAGGATAAGCAGATATGCTAATAAGTCTTGGGAAATGTCATGAATATGTAACAGGAATGTGGAGAATTAAAATTAATAATCTTGTAATGCAAACATATAACCTGTAGCAAAGATACCTTTGTATATGCTTTTGGTTAAATGATTACCAGGGCACCTGGTGTGCCATAATAAAGGAATTCCTGCCTGCTAGAACTCACAAATTGAGTCTTACAGGGGTTTTTTCAGTGCCAGATTTAGGCAACATAAAGATAGGACCATGGTCAGTTGTCTATGGAAAACTATCTCACTCCCAACTGGATATACACTAGTGTAGTGCTACTATTAGTTAAAAATCTCATTTGGTTTTCTAGCCTTTCTCTTTGATTATTCTTAGTTACTCTTACATGCTCACTGCCCTTTATGTTCAAGTTTATATTGGTCTTAATTTTCCTAAATTCTGTCTTGCAGTCCTTTGCTCAAATGTCTGGGTTTGAGGATGCTTTGGAGGGGCAACCAGTTTTAACATCACAGGGTCTTGTTGACTGATTTTTAGAAAGTCTTTCTCTCAAGAACAAGCATAACAATTTTTCATTTGTAAGATTTGGATGTACTCACAGGAGTGAAACAGTTGAGGTTCTGTAACTCCTGTGTTGCTTATGGCTTTGAATCATGACATTGAATCACAACATGTAATCACATGCTACATGTGACTTTCTGATTGCAAGACTTACTCTCCACCCCCCCTCTTTGGTAGACTGCAGCTCTAACCATTCTTGGATATCACATAAGATCCAGCAGTGGGTGTTTGGGAATAGAGCAAGAGTAGGAAAAGTGCACTTCTTCCTGTACATTCTGTGATAATTTGAGTGTTAGGTAATGATAGGGGTTATAGTCATCTTCAGGAGTACTGCACTCGCTGTGTAAAAATTTTTAATTTCACTCTGAAAAAGCCTTTTATAATCTGCACTTCACCATATCCTGTGGAAAGAACTTCACAGATTCATTTATATACATTTCCTTTTCACCTAAGTTCTCAGTACTTCCTCTCTTGGTAAGACACTAATGATTTTTTATATCTTTTTCATAACACTCTTTTTTTCTCTCTTCTCCAGCTCATAAGTCCTAATCCATTTAATTCTTTTACAGAAGCAGTTTCATATCTCCAATCATCCTTTCCTTGCTTCTCTGTGTTGTTCTCGATTCTACTACATTTTCTTGACATGGAAGCAGTCAAAATAACCCACACAGAATTCAAGATGTAGATACAATACTGATTTTTTCAGAGGTAGATTGTTATTCTTGTCTCATTTTGTATGTCTCTCACCACCATTTCAGCACCAAATATGTGTTTGTAACTCTGTTGAACAGTGAGATGATGAACTGTCCGCAGCAGTTCCAAAATCTCTTTCCCAAGCAACAGGAACAAGCTCAGTGTCCATAAGGGTGTAGAAGCAGGCAGGATGGTTTTCCTACATAAGTTTTTTTGTATTTTTTTGTACTTTTGTATCACATTTCTCTCAGAGAAATCAACAGGTATCTATTTGCAGGGTAAGTCCTTCTGTTAATAACATTACTTTATTCATTGTATATATCCCATGATTATTTCCCATGTATGACTGACCAGCAGATGCACGGACTTCAGTTGCAACTCTGTCTTAAGCTGTGATAAAAGTACTTGTCTGAGAACATTCATTCCTAAATCTATTGGTTTTGTTTTTTATTTGTTCCCCATCACAGAAAAAGCTTCTCCCTGATTTTTTTCTTTTAGCTTTGTATATTCCCTGAAGCACTTTTCTCTTTCTTGAGCTGAACTGTTTCATTGCTTGTTACTTTGCATCTTGTTTGCTGCTTTGTTAGTTTGCCTGGGGCTTTTCAAACTTATTGTAGCATGTTAATAAATGCCATCTGCTTTTGTGTATTATATGATGAAGGATACGGGTCTTCACAGTGTATCTGCCATCTGACTTTCAAAGAAGATACTTTCTCTTAAGAAAGTAAAATTGTATTTTTGCTAGTATTTTTTTGCAGCAACTTGAATGTAGATTTATCTCATTTAACTTCAGGGACCTACCTGAGGTACCTGTAATAAGAACACAGTAGTCTTTGGTTCATTGTGGAACCAGTGCAGTGGAAGTATGTATATGATGATTCATCCCATGTAAGAGTTGGTTCATCTTCTCAGAAATACCTGTCTTTCCCTAGCTGACACTCATACACAGAGCCTCAAATTGTTGTGCAGATAATTGAGATACTCAAATTGCATGCCGATGTCAGACAAATTAATTTCAGGCTGTAATATTCTAAAATGTGAATTTTTCAGAGACACAAATTATTGAAAATCTAAGTCTTCAATTAAAAAAAAAAAATTAAAAAAATAAAGGAAAAATAAAGAAAAATAAATAAAGGGGGAAATCAGAAAATGTATAAAATACTCTCAGAATGATCTTGACAAAGATCAGTCATTGTTTTTGTGAGCAGCTTCTACAACATTTATTGCTGATACCTCCAGACAATACAAATACATTGAGTATAAATATGGTTGACATGGATAAAAGAGCACAAAAAGAGCTCAAGTATCACTTAAATGAAGCATTCTAAAAAGAAGAGGAATAATTATTTTGCCATATCCTTCCCTTACTAAAAGTCATCAGTCTCACCTGGCCTTGACTCTTGAAGAGAAAGATAAAGGGCAATTGGGAGAGAACAGGTTTTCTAGAACACTTCCTTCAGCAGAGAAAATTAGGTAATTCTGCTGGATAGAGTAATAGGGATTTTTCTATTCCAAGTACAGATGAATGCCCTGTAAGGTTCTTGTTTAGGTATAACTATACATATTAAATTATTCAATAGACTACCATGAACTGTGAAAAGGGCTGTATATGCTACCTGATGATACAGAACTGAGAACATTCCCAGCCACATACTATTTAGCTCAGTAAGGTCTGAACCTGCATAGGACAACCTTTGTACCTTAGTAGAGGGAAACGCTCAAGAATAAGGCCCTTAAAGGATGATTGTTGTAGCCTGGAACAAAAATGTCTGGGAATATCATAAAGGGGCCTAGTTTTCTGTAGAAATTACTTTCTTTTCTCTGTTTTGAATTCCCTGTGCACACTTGAGACTAAAGGAGATAATAAATAGGTTGCTTCCTGCATTAAAGCAAAAGGGGATTTCATTAAATAACTAATCAAAGTTTTCCCCTCTAGTATGTAAAACACCTTTGCTGACCTATTACAGAATTCAACAATTACTGACTAAAAGGAGCCTAGCTCCTCATTACAGAATATAACCTGATATGTCTGCTATTGTTATCATTCTCTGATGAGGGCAAGGACTGCACAGAGCCCCTGAAACCATCTCTACCTCAATTTTGAAACATGAGACATCTAACCTAGAAGAGCAGGTCCTCTAGACCTCTTATTTATTCAGCAGAGAGATACAGATACAATTAAAAAGAGTGATTCAAACAACCTAGGACCTTTCATCAGTTATTTTCTGGAGGTACCAGCTTCATTCCTTCTTCTGGTTAGCAGCTTAAGGTGATCATATTCAGAAGAGTACTTAGACTAAATATATCTGAGCTAAAAATGCTATTTCTTTATTCTTGAAATGAAACGTTTCTGGGAATGCTTTGCTTCTCTTTCATGTGTAACAATAACGTATGAGGTAGGTGTCTCTCCTACCTAATCCCTATCTGCATTACAAAGGGACAGATGACCATTAAGGCTGGTAAGTTTTCTGTATTTGCTTTTTGTGGTGTTTAATGTAAAAAGGATATAAATATGAATATAGAAAAATGTATTAAATGAGTGAAAATGTACAGGAGCTTTTATTATTTTTAAATTAGAGAAGTCAGAAGCTGCACAAACATACAGAAACTCAAGAAATTGCTGTCCAGCCAACCCAGTATTAAGAGTGTGGAGGAATAGGAACATTTCAGCAGACCTCTGAACAGAGAGAGACAAAAGAGAATAAAGGGGAGATGGAGAGCTGACTGTCGAATATGATTTAGTGTCTAAAGTTATGAAAAGAGCTATTGTCTTTTAAATAATCCCTTCTGAATGTACCAAAAAATAAGCTAGCCAGATGCTGGCTTCAGTGTACAACAGCCTTTTTATACTGGCAACACTAGAAATAATTGGTATTTCTATAGCATCAGGCAAATGGGCTCTATTCAATAGTCAGATACAAAACTGTGTGGGAATCCGTTGTCAGGGAGAATCTTCAACCATTGTGTTCTCTAATAGCAATGAACTGGATGGCGCAAAATGATTCTTGCTCAGATCTATTATAAGTGATTTGGCATGGATGAGGTTAGGCAGAAGGGAAGGAGGTAAATTTCTTTCTCATTGCTCAGAGCATCCCTTAGATACTAAGGAGGGAGTCTGAATTCTCGGGCTCCAGAGACTTTATGACTATGCTGGAGTATATACAGTAGAGGATTCAGAGGCCATTCATTTTATGAGTACATGCACACATAAACTCAAACTGTCAAAACTGTGAGGGATCTGGACTCTGGTGAGACAATACACATAGAAACATATACTTGGTTTTAAACACTGCAGGCACACTTTGTAGCTGTTGTTATTACTGTTTTAAATATCTAAGCACAGAAAAGACAAGGGATGTCTATAAAATATGTGCCAATAATAAAAGTACAGCTTTAATGGAGTTTTCTTGATTTTATATTATTTAATTATGGGTGTGGGATTAAGAACCAAAGCCATTTTAACATTTATTGCCTAGAATATGTTTTACGTGTTTTCTCCTGGTCATTGTCCATGAAGAATATTTAATATAAATGTTTAACTTTACAAAGCATTAGATTTTGATCCTAATCATGTCAGAAAATTTATTTAAAGGACTTAAAATTTGTCTCCCTGTTCTTTTTTTTTTTTTTAATATGGGAATTATGTATGACTATGGATGAGAAGCATGGGCTGCAAAATATTTAGCTCTCTTTTGAGTGGAGTATAAAAATATGTAATTTTGGTTCACTAACTGTCCAATGAATTTTGTATTTAGTTTTCTAAGTTTCATGAATTGTATTAGCTGAAAGAGCCCTAAAAGGATAAAATAAGAGTACTGAGGTTTAGGAGACATGAGGGTGAAAGAAATTCTTACTATTCCTTACCGGAACTGAAAACTAAATCCAAGATAGTAACATGTTTCAGTACTCACCAGTATCAAATACACATAAAAGTAACAGTCTGTGATTAGTTAGTGGCAATATAAACCAGGGACAAATTGGAGACCCACTCAAATGGTATCACTCACATCACAGGTTTAAACTTCTTCCTCACATTCCTTCTCCAAGAGCAGAGTGATTCTGTTAAAATTGCTTAGTGGGATACTTTTGTAGTTTTTCCCTAACTGCAAGTTCTTTTTCCCTAGCTGAGTATGGGAATTGTCTAAGAAGCTACTAATTGCCCCTGGGCAAAACCAGTGGGGAATGCATTAAAATTAAACAGTATGGGTGCCAGTGTCCTCGCCTTAATTTGTTCACTAACACAGATTAAGCCAAAGGTTCTTAATACTGAATTGGCAGTATATATTTTAATAGGGAATTGGTAGTGTATTTTTATATAAAGCAGCTTTTCTTGTTCAGTTTTCATTTTGATATTTATAGGAAATTATATAGAAAAAGAGCTGTTATAGGTTATGCACTAAAGTCTAGGAAGTACAAGTTAGGGTTCAAGTAGTGAAGGTAGCATAACTGACAGCGATTTAGGCATTTTTTCATCCTTTGTGTGATATAAAGCAGAGGTTCTTGGAAAAAAATCCTGATGGTGAATTTAAAGACTGATGTAGTGGATATATCCAGAACTGTGAGTTACAATTGCACAGGTAGTCCTACTGGTAGTATCTCACTTAGTTTGTACATTTTCATGTATAAATAAAGTATTTCTAACTCAATTGGAGTAAAACACACTGACTAGTCTCCATATGAACACAAGGCAAGACATAAAGTATTTTGAAGCTAATTTCTATCATTCTACTTTTTTATTCACCAGAGTAGGGTTTTTTTGTTTTGTTTGTTTGTTTTGACAAAAGAATAGGTTTTTTCTTATGCTTTCTCATAGTTCAACCAATCTTTGGCTCTTTTTGTTAGTTAAGTGGTAAGTTTCTTGGAAAAAGACTGTTTTCTGATGTGTTCCTTTCCATCTGTGTTTAACTTTCACTGTAAGGCTCACTAGAAATCCAGTTAATCAAGGCACTGGAATCTAAAAAGATGTTCTTCTGACCAAGCTGTGAAAGAGGACTCTCTTTCACTGATGTTCAATACTTTTTGTAAGCTCTTTGGCTGTCCAAAACATCTCACAGGAGTAGACTTCCTATTAGGATAAGATTTTTAAGGCACACCCACTCATCTCTAGAGCTAGTTGGAGGCCAGGCTAAATACTCTTAATAAAATGGAACTGGTCAACAGAAAATTAAACCTAGGCATTGTCTTATGGGTCACACAGTCCTGTACAGGAGTCACAGGACCCGTAGTCACATATTGAGTAGGTTTCTGTTGCCTAGGGAGAGCCATATGAAGCTCAGACACATGCACATGCAGAGGCCACAAATATTTAATAGGGAGATAAATCCCGGCCTCTGGGCCTAATTCAGCTGCCAACACAGACACTCAGTATCACAGGCAATGTCCTGCATTTGCTGCTACTTTACATGGACTTGGGTGTCCTGCACATCCTGTGTCATAACTGCCAGCTATATGTGAACAGGTCTGGTAGCTTCCATCTTGTGTTAAGAAAGGTCTACACCTTTGAAATCATTGCTAAAAACTCAGGTTGCTTCTCAGTTTATCCAAACCCAGGAAATAAGGAAAGACTTAGGCACTGCATGAATCACCAGTATTTAGTACTCCCAAGCATTAATAACAACACCGGCTGATATTTCATTGATTAATTCTCATGGGGAAGGTTGCAGAAGAATTGCAACAAGAGTTTTGGTAAACATAGTTTTATTTTAAAAAATAAATCAATTCATATCAGAATGTGGGGTTATTTTAATAGATGTATTTTTAATCAATATAAAAGAATAGTTTGTTTTGATCCAGTTCTTACAGTCCTGCAGGTACTCACTGCTTTCTGAGACAGCCTGACTCTTAGAGTAGGGAGCCATCTGGAGAATTGGCCTGGGTCTTCCATGAGATGACTTGCTCCGAGGCTGCTAGACAAAAATAGCTAAATAAAATTAATAAATATA
The DNA here is from genome assembly GCA_035583155.1 of Acropternis orthonyx. Lineage (NCBI taxonomy): Eukaryota > Metazoa > Chordata > Aves > Passeriformes > Rhinocryptidae > Acropternis > Acropternis orthonyx. The sequence continues at coordinate 30,970,037 of JAWWEU010000040.1, read as the reverse complement.
AACAGGACACAATTATATCCCACTGGAAAATGCAGTTACATCACACTTGGAATAACCCGTGGGAATGTGGTAGTAGGTTAATATTTCTCTGGGGCAAAAGAATTTACCTGATTACCTTGATTTTCCTATAATGGCAACGTTAAAACATATCTTGTGAATCAGTCCTTGTTTACATTCAGGCAATTTGAAAGTGTATTTGATGTTTAAATTATTTTCTTCTCATATTATAGAAATTAAATAATATTTCGATTACATCACATTTAGCATTAGGAAATTTTACTATTGTCAACATGCAGGATTCTAAGAAGTCCAACTTCATTCTCTTGGGGGAACTGAGGGAAGTGTTCTTTTCACTGATAATTACAGAAATCAGGCCTTTATGCTAATCTGGAAAGAAAAACAATCTTAAATACTGGATTTCCCTTTCAGAATGTGAGATTTGTTTGAAATGTGAAAATACAGTTTCCAGCCAGCTATCTAACTATTAGTGCTGTGCCCTTTCTACAGCAGATAAGACAATGAGCAAGAGACAGGAACTGTATCACTGTTATGTTCTCTACTAATTGTCAGTCCCCTGTTCCAGGCTGTGCTGGTTTAATGGTAAACCAGCAGGAGGAATGAGTCTAACTCACAAACAGATTACAAGTCAGAATTACAGTTTA
>JAWWEU010000040.1:30934375-30951510 GCA_035583155.1 Acropternis orthonyx | reverse complement strand
CCCTCAGCCTTGGCCATATTGACCACCATCAGTGGTCCACTCTGGCCTCCAATCGGGAGACATGGAGACACACCATTTGTAATGCTGCTGCTTCCTTTGAGAGCACATGCAGGATCAGTGTTGAAGAAAAAAGACAACACAGAAAAAAACGTGACTTGCCAACACTGCCTTTGGAGACTTTCCACTGTGCCTTTTGCAACCGGACTTGCCTATCTCTCATTGGCCTTTTTAGCCATCATCGTGCTTGCAGCAAGTGTGGGTAGAGCCCTTCCCAAATCTTCGTTTGTGAAGCCTAGCCATGATGACATGGTGCTTTATTTATAGTATACACCAGACCCATATTCAGCAGACTAGACTGGCTTTCAGTTAGTTTCTGGGAACACATATATTTTGTCAGAGTGTTTTCTTTCACAGTGTGACAGAACTTGAGGACCTGTGGGTCTTGTTGCAAAACTCTATTTCTTGCTTAAGCCTTTTTTTGTTTTTTTCCTTTTAATTAATTTTTTTTACTTGTCTGTGAAAGGTTAAAACTTGTCAGAAGAGAAAGTTTTTATTGGGTCAGTGACATGGTCCTGATCATACTGAGAAATTTAAGGAGAAGAATAATTGTGGTTTGGGAGAAATCACTGAATACTAATATTGACTAAATTATTATTTTTTGAAAGGTGTTTAGAATTTGGGTGAGGACTTAATATCTTGGGTAGGAGTGCAGAAATGTTTTCTTAATATAGTGAATTTGTTAGGTTTAACACCTTTCTTCTGCCTTCAAACAGATCAGGTATATTTCAGAAAACTTTAACACAAAACTATCATACTGTGATCTGATTCTGGTGTGAGTCTTATGCAGTACAGATAACCCAGACAGCAGACAGGCACAGGGTTTGTATTTCTCATACAGTTTCTCCTCGTTTTGTGTTTGTGATTGTTTAGGTAGAATATATCTCTAACTACTTGATTTACTTACACTGTCACATAAATCAGCTTGTCATGTAATTTATCTTTTAAATTATTCAAGGATACAGAAATTGAAATGCAAGCAGGCCATCCACCCAGTTCAAGGTTCCTTTAAAATACTCAGAAAGAAAAAAGTAGTTAATGTCGCTGAATCAATTGAAACTCTTTTACAAAATCTTGTTGCCTTAACTTTTAGAAACACAGCAAGACAGAGAATGGGAGAACCTTGACTTGAACCTCGAAGATCTGTCACTTAAAAGCTTCTGTTTTCCTGAGCTGTGTGAAATGAAAAAGCATTCCAGAATGTGGATGGTCCCCCAGAAGGTTTTTTAAGTTCTTCTCTTGGCTGTCAGAGAGAGAATAAGCAGAGAGACACAGAGTATCATTTTAGTCCCAAAGAAAATTTATAATTCTCTATTTGTTACTGAATATTAGACTTACTGGGCTGATTCATACAACCTTAACTTAACTTCCCCCAGGTAGGCTTTAAAGTGGTGGCTCCAAACTTACCTGATATTAAAAGAGAAATTTGCCAGTGAAATTAAGTCTGTCTGTAAGTTATAACAGCCTTGAGACAGTCTCAAATTCCACGCTGGTAATTAAGGTTAGTTTATAAACCTGTTTATTCTGGTTCAGTGGAAAAATACATTGTTATTTCCCTCGATAAATATTTGAGGTACTCATAATCTTTAAAAAGCACCTTATCTAAAACCAGAAAAAGCAAAATAATATAGTTTGTACAATACTCCCTTTGTTTCTCTTCTGTGTTTTTGAGAAGGGTGATATTTTCACATAGCAGAAGGCTACATCACCCAGGGTGCCAAACTCTGTGCATGCCTAAAGTAGACTGACGATCTGCAGAACAGGCTTTGCAACATAAACTTCTTCAGTCAGCACTGGTAGGCAGTCAACACAGGGCCACAATGCTACTTCTCCTTTTTCTCTTCAGATATTTTAAAATAGTCTTTTTTAAAACCAATTCACATTATATGTACTTTGGATTATTTTATTTGTTTTTAAGTTACCAAGATAAGTGACATAAAATGTGTCTTTTGTTTGGAATTTTTTCCCACCAGTTATTCCTTATATGATGATGTGGTTTATGAAAGGAAATGCCTCTGTACAGAAATAGGTTGATGTGTTTCCATCTCTAGACTAGGAGACAGTTTGTGCTGAAGTGTAGGAGGAAATCTGAGATATTGCCCTTAAAGGATTACAGAACAGAGTTTCATTCAGGCTCATGTAACATAGCGGTACAATTAATAAACATGCAAATTGAGTTCTTCTGCACATTTAGTGCGCATATGCCTGTGCTACCAACATAAGTTAATGTGTTTTTTTAAATATTTTTAAATATGGCTCTTCTAACCAGAACAAGATAGTGGGAAAGGTCAACTGCATTCTCCACTCAGACTTCACAGAAAAGGTATTCAGAACTCTACTAATGCAAATAAATAATAATAAACTAGTATCCACTGCCCCAAAGATGTATGGGTGCTTTTTTTTGAAATGTAAAGGAAAGCAATCCTATTATAGCAATAACAATTATGACAATAACAGTAATAATAACAGTAAAAATAATAATCCTAACTAAATGTGGACAAAATACACTGTGAAAATCCAGCAATGCAAATAGTACTCTTTTACAGTGATAAACAAACACAGGTTAATTTTTTTCTTTGTGAAGGTGCAACATTACTAATTGCACTAAAGTACATACACTATTGCAAATATAAAAATCTGCTTCTGGCTGGAATATTTTTTTTTCCTAAAATAGACATCAATGAATCAACATCATCTCCTAAAAGCAAAATCCTAAAAAACTAAAAGATTTTTGTATGCAAGCAATATCAAATATTAACAAACAAAAAGGAAAAGTGAGATCAGACTGAAAATTCTACCGTAGGTCAGCGTTCTTCATTTAATCCAGACCTTTTCTGGCAATTAGAGCTCTTCTGTGACCTGTCACTGGCAGAGAAATGAGTCTCAGCTAAGCAGCATTCAAACTGCTTTGGAAAAGGTTAAGGCCAAATCTATAAATTACCCTTGGAAACTGACTGCTAGATGTTGTGGATGAAATAACAGGGTTAAAAAGTACACATTCTAAAAGAAAGTACCATTAGGTAAAAACTGTTGAATGGTTTTGAGGTACCCAACCTGATGCGGGGTCAGAAACGTGAATGATGGAGCCAAGAGTAAGAAGTTGAAACCTTGGCAAGGTGAAAGGTAAATATTGTAAGAATTTCAATCAGAGTTCAGGGCAACAAACAACTGGACTATCCAGCATCAGCTAGCCTGGAAAAAACCTACAGATCACTTCAGACAAAGGAAGTTGTAATAGCATCTGCTATTTTTTCTTTTTGCTTCCCTTATTTTTGCAAATCAGCTTTCAAATGTACTGAATGTGCCTCCCTTTACTTTTGTATATGAAATATGTCTAGGAATATTTTTGGCATAAAGACCAGCTGACATAAGACAACCTATGTTTATGCAAGTCTTTGAGTTTTCAAAGTGGGGGTGGCAAAGCTACCTTTTGAGAATATTTTCTGGGACCTCACAAGTGCTGAATCATACCCAGTTTTGTCTGGGACAGTAATGGTAAGCCTGAGCCCACGGCATGTCAGAGACCAATCTCGTGGTTCAGTTGAATAGACTCTTAGGTTCTGGTGGCTGGTAAAGTCCCTGGATGCTCTTCAGTTTGCTTGGCTGTCACACACACAGCTTCATCCAGCGTACTCAGGACAATCGTCCATCCTAAACTAATGCTGGAAAAAACCCACAACAATTTGTACACACTTATACACAGGCACTTGCTGCTTGCTATGATAGATTAAGATTTTGGAGTTCCTACATGCCAACATTTTCTCTGTAAAAGGCTTCAATCTGATCCTAAGTATATGAGGGACCATTTTTTGTATCTGCATTACAACAGTACTCAGTTGAAAAAAAAATTCAAGTGACAATGCTTCCAGTTGTTTGATTTTGGGGTGTAGTTATCTGACTAAATGTTTACCATTAGCTATCCCGCTATCATCACGTAAAGGTACTTACATGTAGTTACTTGCATGTCTAGGTTTGCGTATGCAGAAGTAAAAGTACTAAACTACACCATTAATTTTTTCTTGGTAACAATACAAGCTTGTGCTAATCTAAGATATTGTCTCTGTTTATATATAACACATTCAAACCTATCACTTTTCACCTAAATTCATAGTCATGTGTCCATTCAAAACAGCCTAATTTTCTTTCACTGCTTCTGTCCCAACTGCATGAATTCACAACGAAGAAGTGTAATTGTCCTACATAACATGTATCATGTGTGGCATACAGATAATATAGATATTGAATAAATAGTGTTTCTCCATTGTCTCTGCCTGTCAAAACATCCTACCAAAAAATTCTCTGTCAGCCTTCTGCCAGAAGTTCTCACAAGAGCTTCCTTCTGGAGTCTTCCTGATGTAAGACCTGCTATCATTATCTCTGCAAAGTATCTGAATAAAACTACGTGCCAGGAAACCACTACCACCTCCTTAGAAAACACTATACAATTAAAGAGAAACTTTGGAAAATCAGGGAGTGAGAAAAGAGAGAGAAAACTGGTTACTGTAACCAGAATTATCTCTCTACCTCTCCCTCATCTTTTTTTTCTATGCCACCATCTGCTGCCTACCTACCACCAGGGACTGAAACTCTACCGGCCTGGAGAGAACTGAAACCCACCATGCCACATGCATGAGTTATGTCTTATCCTTCTACCCTTATCCTATTTTTGAAAGCTGCTAAATTGGGAATCTGTATAGCCAGTGACACAGCTCCTTGTGAACGACAAAACCAAACATCCTAGCTGCATTCTAGAGAACTAGAGCTGCTAAACATCAAAAAAAGTGGCAAAGACAGAGAGAAAAAAAAGGCAGAAACTGCTTCTCTTCCCCCACACATCAGCTTGGCAAAAGGTAGTTTTTTGGTGGCAACTTCGCTCTGCTTCTAAAAGTAATCTTAGCTTTTTACAACTTGTTCTTGTTTCTTCTCTTTGTATCTCTTAACAATTAATAAAAATCTGGGTTTGATATCAACAGATAACTTGTGTGAATTTTAATTTTGCTCAGGGGAATATTTGACTCTGAAGGTCTTTCTGCAATATTTAAGCAGACTATAAGATCATGGAAGTGGTTCACAGGCCCAAGTAGCAAAAAGATAAGAAACTAACATCAGTAACTCCAACTTCTAAAAACAACTGTAGCACATTTACTAGTAAGAGCTGCATTTCTCTTGGCCAGCATGCCAAGCAGCTTCAACTTTTAAACTGAATTGGAATAAGCAACAAAACATACAGTATTTAATTATTCAGCCAATAAATATCTTATTTTCCTGACTGTACTCATAGATATGAAAGAGGAAAAATCCAAATAAACTTATTTTCATTATGAACAGAATTGTTTTCAAAAAGAATGATTTCCATGAATCATCAGGAAAACTTCAGCTTTTATGCCAGAATTATTCAGCCCAAGACTCTCTACTTAAGAAACTATTTTTTTCCATTAATTGGTTGATGCAAATGTTTTTAAAACTATCATTTTGGAATAATTAAATGGAATATTGGACTCAATTCATAATGTTGCTTTTCAAGCTTTCTTTAACAGAACTTCCTCTCCTGTTCCAAAATAGGCAATTAGATAAGAGTGACAGCTGTTGGGGTGGCAGATGCCAGTGTCAAACTGATGATTAAAATACAGATTTTTCTTTATTGAAAAAGAAACCTTTTCAAACAGTGTGGTGGAAAAGATGCAACAAATCAGCTTGAAGTGGCAGACTGGCATTTCTTAGCCTTCCAGTGCTAAACACTTGCTTTAGCTTTGTGATGGTATCTAGCGACCCAGAAAAGCTAGACCAAGGAAAATAGATATACCTACCAGTATAGTTCTCAACATGATTTGCAACATATTCATAGAATAGCTGATGTGTGTTTGCAAAAACACTTATTTAAGAGTTGGCATAAACTGGAAGAGAAGGAATATTGTGGAGAGAAGGTACAAGACTGGCTGCTGCTAGGAACACAGAAGGGATATCCATGAGTGTCCTCAATATATTAAAATAAAATAAATCTGAATCTATCTAGTGGCTAGTTTTCCCACCATATCTCCCTGAAGAAAAAGGACTAAATTTTCTTAGCTTAGAGTTTATGTGAGCATGTTGTAAAAGACGGATAGCCTTCTTGTCTGACAGTGCACACTGCTGGCTCACACTGCTCCTGCTGCCAACCAGTATCCCCAGATCCCTTTCTGCAGGGCTGAGAAAGAAGGACTGAAAAGACAGGGGGAAAAAAGGGTTGTTTTAGTCTTGACTACACAAAAGATACCCAGATATATTTCAGGGATTAGTAAATTCATGCAGTAGTTTCAAAGCAAGCTGTGAGTGTGAAACGTTGTTTAGTCTCCCTGTGGGGAGTGAGAGGTGTGGACCGACCATGCCTGTACTCCTCTCATGATGCAGTCCTCCTGCTCACCCTACTTCAGGACTGAGTCTCAGTTCACAACTCTCCTGTTCCTCTGTCTAATCCTTGGCAGACAGAGCTGGGTTTTCACCCTACTACAGGCTTTCCTGACTGTGCCCAGTTGGCTGTATCTTAAAATGCATCACTAAAGGAAAAGATCAGTTTACTGCTTGTGGGAGCAAGTGCTACAGCCCATCACACTAGCGTGGCTGAATTCTCATCTTCCAAAATGGGTTGTCTGTATCTGTTCTGCCTGCCAGGAGCAGCCCCCTCTATTCCGACATCCATGGCTGGGGAGCACGACATACCAGGTTACCAATCGGCACAGGCTAGCAGAATGCCAGGGAGGGAATTAATGCTATCTCCATGATCTGCTCAAATTGTACTACAGTCATAACTTCTGTGAATTTCTTAAAAACTGTATGAAAGAGAACAGTTAGTTCTGAAGTAGGACTGAGGGAATTTTTACTTTCTGAGACTTAAGGGGGACTTGTAAGTGAATTCTTAAATGTTTAAATTTTATTCAGAAATAATATGAGGAAAAAGTGTCCTGGCTATGAAGCATATGATATGAAATTGAAGGCTATGGTCCTGCAATGTGTCTAAATAAGATGTTCTTTATTTTCCCACAGGATAATAAAAGTTAGTAAATCAATAAAATAATCAATTCTTAATTTTGGGATTAAGATGGACTGTTTTGTCTCAGGCACTCTTAGTATTTGGACTGGTTCCCTCCATGTCCTACTTTACCTTATAAGACTTCATTCCAGAAGTGAAAATCAGACCTTAATTTTTTCAAATGCTTCCTGTTGCCCAATTGCTTTGCTTCCAAGCAAAAGGGGCAAATGAGTTCAATTAATTAAACTCTTCAGGTAGGTAGGAAATAGGTACTGGTTTTGTGTGTTTTCCATCTGACTTTCTCAACTGGTGTTACAGCAAAATAGAGTTAATTAAATTTAATTAACATCTTCTTGACCCTTTGAGCCCCTTAACATCTAGCTCACAGAAGGAAAACATTGATAAAATAAAGACAACTATAAAAGTGATAGCTCCTAATGTGTCAATAAAATGTGATCCAGAGCATATAACACCTCTCCTTGGATTTTAGGATTAAGTAGTCACATTGGAAAGCATTGCAAATAGCTTTTTAGATGAGGCTATTTATATGACCATGGGAATGTAAGAAGTGTAATAAGGGATCAGATCAAAGATTGGTTTTAATAATAACCATGTATAAGAATGGCCATTACTGACTGCCTAAAGAAAATTGGACTAGAAAGCATTGATATTTACCTGAAATACTCATACTGTTACAGATCTATGGCTCAGAGAGTTTCTGAGCTCCAAACGGCTTATCATACACAAATAACCAATTTTAGTATTATTGTTATTATTTGCTCATTACTTAGAAGACAACATGAAGACAGAAAAAGTCTGGCTCTACTAGCTAAATAATGTATGGTTTGTGTATATGCCATCTGGTCAAAGAACTTGAGGTGATGCACCAGCTTCTAGATTTTTTCAATCAAAATTGCTAGCTGATACCAGTACAAGGACAATATTGTCAGCAGGTGAATCTTTTTCATTTTGGTTTAGTTGTGGTTCTGAGACCCAATCTCAGAAATGATGGACTGTTTGTATAAAGACAGCAGCAGTATGATGTTTTCTGTACATTACGCACATCTTATTGGTGGGCAGACAGAAAGGGAGGGGAACAGGATGTGTTTGCTTTGTAGATTTTTTTTTAGTATTACAAAAAATGCAAACATTTCAGAAATGCCCAGTTTAAAGTTTCTTTACATTTCATGAAAAAATTTTGACAGTTTAACATTTTTGTTTCAGCTATTAATTAATTGTTTGCCTTGAAGTTGCATTTTTCATTAAATAAGTAGCTTATTTGCAACTGTAGCCATTATTTGACATTTCCTCCCCATGCTTAGAGGTATTAGTACTACTTTGAAGGCCTGCATAATGAAATGGTAATGTGTGACTGAAACAGAGACACTGCTGTTATAAGTCAAGAATAAAACAATCACATTACCTCCTAGGGCACTGGTTTATATTTTAGCAAAACCTTTATTTTAACTTTGTCCCCTTCTACATTATCATAGGACTAGAGTGGTCTTCCAGCAAATAAAGGAAATTATGAGGTGGTATCTTCATTATCTATCATTTTCACATACACACATATCATTTAAGATACATATATCCATGTAAAGCAAACAAGGATACAAGAAACAGCAGAGTAAGACATTAATCTTACACTTACAGTTGACTGTCCACACAGACAGCTTGCTGAATGGCTTCTACTCGATGAAACACATTTATTTTGAGCAAACAGATATGATCTGGAGAAAAAAACAACCACATGATCAAAGGAAAAAGTTTGGCAAGTATGTGGTTTGTCTTTTGGTTTTTTTATAAATGTTGGGTTACTGAAGTAGTTAATTAATAAAGTATAAAGCAACCTTTATCATGATAGTTTAAAGAACCTATTATTCAGTTTTGCTAGAGTCTCAAAATAACCTAATACCTGCCTTCTTTCACTGTTTTAAGGATTAAGGGTAACTGATAATGACATGGGCAAATTAACTCTGTCACAGAGTCACAGAATATTCTGAGTTGGAAGGGATCCACAAGGATCATCAAGTCCAACTCTTAAGTGAATGGCCTGTATAGGGATCAAACCCATGACCTTGGCATTATTAGCACCATGCTCTAACTAACCAAGCTAATCTGCGTTCTAAGGACTGATCCCACTTTTTTTCATGCAAACTGTTCTTTTGTGATTATGGTCCTTTAGCCTTTCTGGTCCTCATCATATTTTAATTTGTATGACTCCTTTGCTTTAATAGTCATTGAACAAAAGGGATTTTATCTAGCTGTTACTTTGACAATATTTCACTTTAAATTTTCTTCAGCCTTAAAATCCATTGCATGTTTCTATCCATGAGCAATGAGTCTTAATATAACAAGCTTATTTTTACATTTGTCAAAGTTCAAGAGAGTCTAGTAGAGAGGATCACCATGGCAGGTCTACTGTGGACATTTTAAACAGACAATGACATCCTATAAAAAGGGAGAACTCACACATGTTCAAAATTTCTATCACGTTCTACTTTTTGAAGAAGGAAACTTTCAAAGATCTTTTTATTGTTTCAAATTAATGGCTGCTTATACTCAAATTAAATTTTCAAAGCATCCATATGCCTGTTAGCTAAAAGCATCTTCTTTAGTCAGAATAGAAGACATTTCTTCCCTGTTTCAGATCAACAGGAAAATTTCAGCATTTCCAGTCAGCCTGTTAGACATCATGCAACATTTATGCCCTCATAAACCTTTCTCTAAGAATTTTAATATATGCTGTTCAGAGTAAGAACTGTGGCAACCGATCAGTCATATAAAACAGTCACAAGACTAGGCAAAATTTTGCTGAATTTGCTGGTAAGAGAAAATTCTTGTGCATGAATAAAATCCAGCACTGAAGTCAGGTGTTTGGAGAGACACTTCTCATGCCACTGACAGCTAAGAAAGATGAAAGAAAAATTGGGATTTCAAAAACTAATTTTTGATTTTAAATTGAAAGAGAGTATGTTTATGTTAGATGTTTGGAAGTAATTCTTTACTCAGGGAGTTGTAAAACACTGGAAGAGGTTGGCAAAGGGGGTTGAAGCTAGGGGATCTTTAAGGTTCCTTGCAACCCAAACCATTCCATGACTCTATGATTATAAGAACAAGGTACTGGAAAGAATCAGCTATCCATTCCTGTCTTTGGCTTCAAGAGTAACTTCTTATGTTAGTAACAGACACTTAAGGCAGGAAAGATGAAGTTTTAACAATCTTCTTCCTGTGTGGTATATGCAGGGCTCTTAGGGTCTGTATTCATTTAACAGTCTAATTATATCCTATTAATTTTTAGATTCCTATTGATCTCTGGACCTTATGGATTACCAATATTTATTTATCCTTGATGGTGGGACATGGAAGTAGGGACATAAATGGTTTCAGAAATTAATCTCCTTAAGAAGTAGGATTGCCTTTGCTATACCATATATCTCAATAGCAAACCTTGAAGGTCAAGGTTCAAACTCTTGCTCCAGTTAACACCATTCAGAAATGTCGTTTTAATAAAGAATTTGGGGCTGGGGGAGAAAGACAGGAAATTTATAGTATACATTTTTCCAAGAACAATGAATGCAAGACTGGAGGGGGGAGTAGTGGTGTTTATTATTTACATGTTTGTGGCAGATTTCTTGTGTGACAATAAACAGTGCAAAGAGAAGGAGGAGACTCCTGATGTGTTGTGAACTTTATAAGAGGTGTAAGTATCAACTGCACTGAGAGGCCTAGACTCAGTCATCCTCTGTCAACTAAAAGTGTTCAGTGGCATCTAGCTCCTGGGAAAGGCAAGATCCCATATATTTTCTTGTGATGATGATTTTGTTAAATAAGAGCAGTCATATCTTGTTACTCAGGAAAAGAACTTTCCTCCTTATTTGAGCACTTAGTAATAACATTTGCCATGCACATACTTTATCTACATTAAATTCTGTACACTATTTTTTTTTCTGAATCTGAAGGCAATTTAGGGTTAACATACTTTACAAAACCCAAAACACTTGTCTGTATGTGTTGCTCATTACAGACTCATTCTCCTAGTCGAACTGGTAGCCTGCGGATGGCAATGTGTAACTTTTCACAATTGTCTGTTTATAGCTGGGCTGAAAGTCATTTTCACATAGTGTAATTTATGGGGAGTGGCAGGCCCCCCCCTTGTCCCTGCTTTGAGCAAGTGTCAATAGCAGTATGTCAATCCTTACAGAATAATCTTTGTGGCTGGAATGTGCTTGTATTGAGAACATCACAGGGACAAAGCTTCACTGCCAAAACTTCATCATGTAGCTTTAATGGATTCTATGCTGTAAAGAAAGCAGTCTCCAGGGTGTATCAGCCAGTGGGGAAGAGGGAAAAAAAAATCAGAAAGCAAGAGATGCAACTTGGCACTTAGAAAAGATGTCTTGTTTTTTTTTTTGTTTTGTTTTGTTTTTTTCTGGAGAGTTTATTTTTTTCACAAGATGGAGGTGGGGAAATTTGTGTAGACAGATATAAGTATATCTCAGGTCTATTTCCAGTACAGACAAGTGAACTTCCTATTAGGAATAAGGTTGAAGGACGCTTAGACATAAATCTTCCCAAGAATTTTTTTTTTAAACATTATAAATCTCCATAGAAAAGTATTTAACAATAACATTATAAGAGCTCTGGGTGAGACTGCCCATTAGATCCCACAGACATGCTTTAGTTCAGTGGTCACCATGCTGACAACCCTACCTTTCTCCCAGTTCTTCCCTATGCCCAACAGCAATATATCAACAATTTCTAAAGTACTTTCAGTGCACTTTTCAATTTATGGTGGGATATCCAGCATTGATGTAAACTACAGATTTCCCGAAGGTACAAAAATAGTAATTCATAATGAACATGAATTGCAAACAATATTGTTATAATTTCAAACTCTTTTTTTTTTTTTTTTTTTTTTTTTTTTTTTTTTTTTTTTTTTCTTGGCCCTTGCCGACAGAACCATTTGGGGTTTGGAAGGCAGAATGAGATGGCTTGCTGAAGCCCAGCCCTCTCAGTACCTGCTCCCGGAGCCAGCTAGCTGTCTAAAGCCTAAACAAAGGGATAGCTGATAGCCTTGCGTTCCAATATGATGGCTGGAGAGAGGATTGGGGGAGGTGTCTTTCCGGGGGAAGGACTTCACTTTTTTCCCTGACTTAGGAGATAGTGAGAGAGATATTTCCCAGTGTTCATTTTTTTGGCCGCTACACTTTTTTTTGGCCACTACACTTTTGTCCTCCAGTTGCTTGGGTTCCCAGTTGCCGCTTGCTGCGTTGGTGGCAGCACTGGGATGGGGGTTCTGGCTCGCCCCACCAATTCCGTGTATCCTGTGCTGTTCTTCTGAGAGCAAAACCGCCATTGCCTGGGTTTGCTACTGAGTCACCGAGGGGCCGATGCCATCTGCAGGGGAGTTGCTACAACCTCCCCAGTGTTTTGGACAAAAGATGGTGAGACGGTCCTTGTACTGCCCATGGAAAATGTTTGAGCCCATCCCTGTGGCCACCATTCCCATGTGAGATTTCAGAACCAGCACCACTCCCTACCCACTGTCTTTCCCTCCCTGGAGCCCGTGAGTCACTGCAGCCCCTCCGGAGGGTCCTGCTCTCTGTGAATAAAACTGCGCCGAAGGGGCAGAGATAGGACTTCATTTGTTTGAAGGTTTTGGTTACAGTGTTGCTGTTTGTCCTTTTCTGGGTTTGGTGGTAAACACATGTATTTGTAGTAAAGAACTGTCACCCTTTTCTTTATATTTTCTGTTTTACAGTCTCTTCGTTTCAAAGGTTGTGTTGGTTTTGAGGAGAGGCCCTCTTTCTAGTCCAGAAGGGTTCCTCACTTTCCTTGATAGACAATTTGGTTTCTTTTTAAGCTGAGACAAAAAGTAAACTGCTCAGTAACATTACTTTAGAATCTCATAAGCTGCTAGAAAATTGTGTTCTAGAGTTTCTGATTTAAAACTTGCATGAAAGGCCTTACATAATTTATAAACTCACAGCTCTGAGGAATATGTCAAGCCATTCTCTATGCTGTTAATGATGATTTATTTATAAATAACTGTTTAATTTCAAATTTCTGTACAAATACTAGTTAATTTGGCATGATAGGAAGGAACATATGTTTTTGCCAGTTTTTAGATGTGTTTCTGAGAGGGCATACTGTCTTGGCTTTTGGCTGTCATGAGTGTGACTGTTAGATGTTCATAAAAATAAACACTATATGAATCAATGTCCATATAAATCAATGTCAATATGCAAAAAACAAACAAAATAAACCACACCAAACAGCCAAAACCATCCTCAGTAGGAAACAGATAAGCTGGAAAGCCTGGTTATGGTTATGTTACCAGGAACACCTGTTCAGGGAGATTGCCTAGTGTGAAGAGCATCTCCAGCATTGTAAATGTCTCTGATAAATTTAGGGGAATTATTGTGCTTTTAAGATCCAAGTTGTTTTCAGAAGGAGTACTGAATCATGAATGAAAGGTTCTACTGCACACAGAAAAAAGGCACCTTATAAATGACCAGGGGTCTCTGAATACTGATATTGGAAGTCTCACATATTCTTATGCTATTTCTCTGTCAGAATAGCTACTACTGTGCATTTCATTGACTCAGATATGAAAAATTTGAAATACTGTACTTTTCATATGCCAGGTTCTTTTTGTGTCATTTTAAAATGTGTAAATATTTCATTTCTAAGGTGACATAATGAGGGTATCACTTAAGACATGAAGATTCAGCATGTGCAAAACTTTATCAAGCTACTGAAGTGTTAGCTGCACTTCGTTGAAGTGCTACACAGTTTGTGACAGGCCTTTTTCAAAAAAAGACTACAGTTGAGTTATTTATTTTTAATACTTCAGGGTTTTTTTTCTTTGTAGACTTTTCACAAGTAGAAAAACTGCATGAGAAACAGGTGCTGTTGAGAATTATGTGCTCCAGCGGAGCCAATATGAATTAACAAATAACCAATTTAATTTCTATTTTAATTCATAATAGCACCAACATCCCATGGGTATTCTTTTTTGCTAACAGTTATTTATCTGAATGGCATTTCTGAACAGCAGAATAATCTGCACAAGAACAATGAAATCTAAAGGCATACAAGTATAAATTAAGGTATTTTCATAAGTGAGAACTCACTTAGAAAATAATTTAATTTCTTTTGTTTCTAGAGAATTGCTCTTCACTGTGTCACTCTGTTCTGTTGGGATAGTGCAGCCAATAGTGGACACCTATTTGAAAGTTGGAAAGTCAAGTGCGTCTGGTCATCTGACTTAGAGTTATAGTTTTTGACATGCCTGGGTCTGCTGGTGCCAAACTAACAATTGCACAGTTTAATCCAAATGTGACAGTTTTTATTACATGCCAAAATATACCTCTGTGTTACTGCCAAAAGTAAAAAAAATCAGTGTATCTGAAGGTAAAAATAAAAACCAATAAACACTTTTAATTGGTAACACAAAAATGAAACATGTTTTATCTCACCGTGAAAGATAGGTACTAGGGTTGCATAAATCTGAAAGAAATCCACACAAATTATTCATATGAAACTCCAGGTTCAAGACAGAGGTTGAATTCAGTGACAGCATGTCCTTCAGTCAGTAACAGAGGTCTTCTTCAGTGCTCACCATGGGCTTGCTGCATCCCAGCTCGTGGAAGCAGCATGTGTCTTCTCCACTTCCACTGACTGGCTGCATTGACAACTTGAAGGAGAGGGGGGTGGGGGGAAAGTTTTTAAGATTTACTTTACTTCTCATTCTCCTGCTCTAATTCTGTTAGTAATAAAGGTAATTAATATCCCTACTTTGAGTCTGTTTTGCCCATGAGGGTGACCAGTAAGTGATCTCTCCTGATCCTTAACTCAGCTCACGAACCCTTCGTTATATTTTCTCTCCTTTGTCCAGTTGCAGAGGGTAATGAAAGAGTAGCTTTAGTGGGTACCTGGCATCCAGCCAAGGTCAACCCACTACAAGGTGAAAGTTAAGATAAAAATCCACCTGGATACAACATTTATAAATCCAGTAAGAAGGAACAGCTTTGATAAAAAGAGTCAGGTTCCTACTGTCAACATTTTGTATTCTTCTACCATGAGCAAAACTGAATCTTATGAAATCTATTGCTGTTTGTTATTCAGTCTACATTCTCTAAAGGGTGGAAAAAAAGAAAAGAGAGTTCACAAATTATTTTATGTGTTGTTCTAAAAATACCTTTTCTGCCCCAAGATATATTGGCAAGGCATAATATAAGACAGGGATTGTTTGTATTTCTTTGCTCTAACATTGTACTCAGTCTCTAGAAACAGTGGAACATGTGGCCATAATTGAATATAAGCATGCATCACCAAAGACTAACCACACTTCCTTTGAGGTCAAAGACATATCTTCAGTGCCATCAACAGGAAATGAATAAGATGCCATGTGCACAACAGTGAAAGACAAGTAAGAAAGACCATTAAAAAACTGTTGCCTCTTGAATTTATATTACCTGCTTGATATGGTCTGACTTGGTGGGGGAAAAAAAAAGTGAGGAACAAAATAAAGAATCCCAAACATTTAATGAAAGATTAATCTGTGCACAGAATACAGAACAAAGGAAAATACTGGATGTTTTAATAATATTAATAATCTCTAAGTAGGTTGAAGGGAATTGTAGGGCATTCAGTCATACCACATATAGACAGGAGAATTGAGCTTCTCATGTAGATGCTGACATGCCTCAGATGAGTGAACAGTGAGGTGGATTTGAAACACCTGAACAGCCAGTCCCAAAATGTACTGATCATTTACACAAAGTTCAGCTCCAGACAAGGCACTAGTGGGTGTACCCTAGAGGTTGTTACTAAGGCCCATACTATAACCTCTTAATTAATTATGTGAATGACGGGACAGTGTGAAACCTCAGGCAGTTTGCAGATGATACAAAACTGGAAGGAGAGGAGGCTACACCAGATGGGTATGCTGTCATTCAGAGGGACCTGGACAAACTGGAGAATTGGGCAGGAATTTTATTAGGTTCAACAAGAGATACAACTAAGTCTTGAACCTGAGATGAATAACCCCAGACACAGTACAGATCTAGAGACAATCCACTGGAAAGCAGCTTGGCAGAGAGTTAAAAGTGAAATGTTACTCTGGCCTTGCTCCCTTCACTCACTGTTCTGTCTTCTTTTAGCCAACTTATATCTCTGAACAGTGAGCTGAGGGACAGATCCATCTGAAAAGAAAGCATATTTTTTACAGAGTAATTTTCATCTAGATCCAGCTCCTTGCTTAGACACACAAAAGCCTAGCATGAGGGAAATTACACCAACAGGCAAAAAGAATGAAGAGGGAACAGGTGGAATCAGAAACTTGTGTTGCATCTAAGTGGCCATGTAGTTATAGACTGAATGTGCATGCCAACTGTAAGAGAAGAAGTTTGCATGTTATCTGCAAAAAAAATACTATTTTTCACACAAATTATAATATCATGAAATTGTCTTTTGCATGGAATTCTTGACAGTGCTTCTCTAGTCAGATAGTTTTTCAATGATAGATTTTCCACTTAAAGGGAATTTAAAATGCTTATAGGTTTTCTAAAACAGAATGTCCCGTGTCCTGGGCTATTTCAAGGCACATAAATTGATGTTTGCAGTCTTTCTAGAATAAAATTGGGCCATAAAATATATACATTTTCAGTTTGTCTTGTTTCCAGAATCATCAACTCAAAGTCCTAATCAGAGCATGTAACTGCCAGGTTTTCACTGGAGGTAAATATTATCTGAATTTGTGGAATCAGAAACACAAATAAAAGATTATTCCAAGAGACATGAGTGTTCCAATAAGGATGAAAAAAAGCTAGTGTGCATCTAGTAAGAAGAAAGAGCCTGGTGTGGATGTTTAGGTCTAAAATATATTACAAAAATATGTTGGATCAAATAGCGCAGTATACCTACCTTAAGTATTCATAAGTTAGATATCTTAGTTTAATTTAGTCATTGTGCTTTCCCTTCCCATCCCATTGTCTTAGTTTGAAAAAGAAAACTAAGATATCTGGGGGCTAATAGAACAGAGGACTCCACACGATTAATCACA
>JAWWEU010000040.1:30893977-30926776 GCA_035583155.1 Acropternis orthonyx | reverse complement strand
CTAATTAAACCTATTCCCTAATTTGAAATCTACACTGAGTCTTGGTGTGATTAATCATGTGGAGTCCTCTGTTCTATCAGCCCCCAGATATCTTAGTTTTCTTTTTCAAACTAAGACAATGCATCAGAAGGAAACAGCCTTTGGAAAAATATTATTCATATTTCACCATGTGTCCTACTATTATTTGGCTCATTAAAGGTGAAGAAAATAAATCTCATCTTTCCATTTTCTTAACATACTATTCAGAAATGAGGCATGCAGTATTCTATTTTGTCTCAGAAAGGTCATTTTATTTTAAAATTGTTTTTTGCTTAGGTGCTTGAAAATATTTTTGACTAAGAAATAATTTCAGATGAAAAATTAGAATAAAAATAACATTTATAATTCACAGAAAATTGTTGAAATTTTAGCTTACATTCTAGTTGGCAGATTCCTGAATACTGGAAGATTCAATAGCTTGTTTGAGCAACTATATAAGCTAAAATTAAAATTAGAGCTCATAATGGACAGAAATAAAATGGACCTGCAGAAGAGGCACAAAAACTCAGGTGAAATTCTTTCAGTCTTTCTGTAGGACCTAATCTAACCTCTAAGGAACACCTAGAGGTTTACACATGTTTGGTTTGAGTGTGCAAGGAAAAGCCAAGAGGTTTTCCTGCCAAGTGAATGTAATTAACTGGAGTAGATTTCTAGAAAAGTTTCACTTTGTGAGAAAGAAAATAACTATTTTTCTCTTCCAGACTAGCTCCTTAAAAACTGAGATGTCAGCAACACATTAAAGTGACAGAGGTCCACCAGACTGAGTGACCAAGAGGCAGAGATTTACCTACCCCTGCCCCTCTATCCCTCTGGTCTCCTACAGACACTGGTCTGCTTGGCTGTTTCTCCATCTTTGCTCTTCTTATTTTGTACCTATTTTTTCTTTATTCTGCAAAGTTAACATCTAACACTGGAAAAAAAAAATTGTTTTCCAGATAGTCTGCAATTCTCAATCAGAAAATTATAGTGTGTTTTGGGAGGAAAAAAGAGGCAGAGTCCTTTGAGAGGCATCTATTAAACAATTGGTTTCTTTTGCAGTTCTTTGATAGAGGATGATTTGCAGTAGTCATTCTTCTGAATCAGTAGAAACAGAAATTACAAACAAAAGCTAATACTTAGAGAAATTCAGTGGAAAGAATCATAGAGAGTCTAAAAGGGAAAATAAAGACTGGACAAAAAAATTACTAGAAGGCTAGCCAATAAGAGAGGGGACTCTTTACATCCATTTTATATATGCATACATTTTTCTGAATCTGAAAATGAAAGGTGACATATTCTTGCCACATGGAGCAAAGAGAGACTTCTTGATTTTTTATCACTGTCAGGAAAGTACAGCAGAATCTGTGCTGGATGTCTCAAGTTCATGTAACTTGTAGCACAAAGAGTTGTCTGAAGAAATAGCTAACTCATTGGTAACTTTTAATTACCTTCAAGCACTTGGCAGTTCCAAAGACTGTAAATCCACTAAAGTTACAACCATATTGATAAAGGCCAGTGAGATGATTCATAGTTACCATAGGTTATGTCTAGTTTTTCATCAATCCACAGAGAGATGATAAGAAAATGGACAGAATTTTTCATTATGTATAGAACTTCTCAAGAAGTATTTTAATAATGCTCATAAGCAGGAATTTAAAGAGCAGAGATACTATCAAAGAAAATTGCTTTCATTCTTTGATGAGATACAAATTTTCAAAAAAAGGTGATTAATGAACTTAGTCTAGAAGAGGTGAAAGGTTTTTCACTACCATGACATTCTAGTTAATAGAGTACACCACACAATCACAATAAGGCATAAGTGAATGAACATTTTCATTCATTTCTTAAATGAATAAGGCAAGAAAATATCAGTGGCACATCAGCATTATATGAGGGCTTCCTTGTAAGTACTTCAGGGACTGACTTTCTCCTGTGAATTGAATTATTTTAATTCAACAACTGCATTAATGAAATCGAGAAAAATACGAAATCACAGACACAGTAAGTATACAGGTAAGAAGGAATGCTTAGAGGATAAATGAGGAAGAGAAAATGGCAACCATAATATATGATGAGATTATTTTCTCTACAGTTGACAGGGTTATTCTTGAAAATGTATTTTAAAATTGCTCAATTAAAATGAAAAAAATAATATAAGCTTTCCTGGCTTTTAGACCTGTTGGAGCAAGTATAGAGAAGAGTCACAAAGATGATCAGAGGGCTGGAGCATCTGCCCTGTGAAGACAGACGGAGAGAATATGGGTTGTTCAGCCTGAGAAGAGAAGGTTCTGGGGAGACCTTAGACCAGCCTTCCAGTATCTAAAGAGAACCAAACAGGAGAGGTGGAGAGAAACTGCTACCAAGGGCAGGTAGCAATAAGACAAGGAGGAATAGCTTTAAACTGAAAGAGACTAGATTTAGATTGGATATTAGGAAGAAATTCTTTACTGTGAGGGTGGTGAGTCCCTGAAGCAGGTTTCCCAGAGAAGATGTAGATGCCCCATCCCTGGAAGTGTTGAAGGCCTGGTTGGATGGGGCTCTGAGCTACCTGGTCTAGTGCATGGGGTTGGAACTAGACGATCTTTAAGGTCCCTTCCAATTCAAACCGTTCTATGATTCTATTATTCTTTAGCCTCTAGGCCAGGGTTCTGTTTTAGTCAGCAAAAATGCATTAAAACAATTCTGTAGGATATATGTCTATATAGGGAAACACAATACTTGTCTAAGGCAACAGTGCTTAGGCCAACATTAAGACACTATGCATTCCATAATAGATATTGTATTTATATTTATTAAAATAACATTTAGAAATACATTGACCTATGCATGTGTATGTTTATATGATTATTAAATAGATTATTATTTAGCTGTCATGCCTCATTAATTAAAAGAAACTACCCAATATGGAAGGAATTTCTAATATGGGGGGCCAATGTATAAGAACAAGTGCTGTGTTGAAATCAAATCAAGATGTGTTTAAAGGAGAAATAAAGCATGATTTCTTAACAGAAAGAACAATTTCTCTACTGAATGCAAACACGAAGACAAGTGCAATTTTTGTGTCTTCAGATCAAGACCAAATGCCATTAGAAAATATTTACTTCAGTTAAATGGAAGTTAATGGAGTTTGATGCAGGTGAAATGCAACTGTCTGATATGTGAGAGGTCAGACTAGATGATCTAGTGGTCTTTGCAGTAACTCAAAGGAAAAAATAACCCCCCTATGACATAGAGGTGATTTTGATAAAATCCAGTATATGTACATATATATATATATATATACATATAACATAAAATCTAAAAGGGCAGCATAGAGCTAACTATGACAGAACCACACACTGAGAGTGAAGTCAGTGTTTTCATAGACTAAACTAATAAAAAACCAAGGCACAGCCCTAAGCAGTGACATGATATATTGCTTAATTACCAGCACACCTGCTGTCATAGTTTAGCTATTTGGTATTGTTTTAGCCTACTTAAGACAGTGCCAGGTACCATTCAAGAGGATTGTGTGACCAGCACTGTTCCCAAAAGGGAACATTATGACTGCAGCCACAGTCTTTCCATAAAAAATTGTTTTGGTTGGTAGAAGTACTGTCATCTGGCCTTGGTGGTTTTTAGTACTATAAACTAGCCTGGGTTTTGATTTTATCTGAGACTCAGAGTTGAACAGGAAAAGGTTACTGTTGACCAATGGTCCTATTAATTGCAGGCTCCAGTGTTCATCACTGAGGTAATGTCTCTTCCAGATGACCACATCAAGCATTTTGCTTGTAGGTAACTGGCAAAGTTTAGTCAAATTGGGTAAATCAGAGCTGTTGCTCTGGCCTTTTGGATCTGCTTACAGGAAAGACAGTAAATCATGAGCACTGCTAACTTGCCAAGAGCTAATTTTGTAGATCAGCATATCTTGATTTTACTTACCTGATTTGTATGCATGTAGTTGCAATTTCTTATATAATCCTCAATCCTGAATGAGGGAAAACTCTAACTACAGAAAGTCCCCACAGTAATTTGTCCTCAGGCTCTTTCAGGAGGCACCCCTGAAGGTAATTTCCATAAAGATACTGTTAAAGTATCAGGGAGGAGTTTACAGAACAAACCTAAATTTTTTGATCTCCCTCCTCATTTTTATGCAATAAAACTGAGTTTAGATTAGAGATGGATTTGAAGTGCTTGTCTGCCTGGGTGTAATCTCAGTCCAAATAACTCACTTCCTCTGACATCATGACCTAAACATCAGTGGGATGAATTCTTGGTTCCATCTGTTGGAGCTGCACACCTACATGTGCAGTATACATCCTGCACATTAACTTGCCCGGGAATGCACACAGCTCAGTAGTGTGTTGCAAAGAAAAGCTGAACACGGGAAAGACTTGGCAAAAATCTTCAGGGCATTTGTCCTGATTTCAGCTGGGATAGAGCTAATTTTCTTCTTAGTAACTGGTACAGTTCTGAGTTTTGGATTTAGTATAAGTTGATAACACACTGATGTTTTAGTTGCTTTTAAGTAGGTCTTACCCTAAAAGAAGAACTTTTCCATTTTCCATTTTCTGCCAGTGAGAAGGTGCACAAGAAGCCATGAGGGAGCACGGACAAGACAGGACTGGCCAAAGGGATATTCCATACCATAGAATATCAAGCTCAGTATATAAAATAGTTGGAGTTGCCTGGGAGGGGTGATTGCTGCTCAGGGATGGGCTGGACTTGCTTCTTTTGCATTTTATTCCTCTCTCCCTGCTTTTAATTACAATAATTCTTTTAAGTTATTATTATATTTCATTTTGCTGCAATTACTATACTGTTCTTTTCTCAACCGACAAGTTTTACATTATTTTTCCAATTCTTTTCCTCACAGAGTAGGGAGGGGAGTGAGTGAGCTGCTGTGTGATACTTATTTGCTGGCTGGGGTTAAACTATGGCAACGTTTCCTGAGAAGTGTGAACTCACACCAGAATGCACTCACCATGGGGTAAAAAACTGAAAACTTCCTTCTGCAATGTTTCACTTTTACTTAGTTTTCTGGTTTCTTATAGAGCTCTTTTCAGTTTAGCTGGACTGGTTTGCATAACAAAAGAGAACATAAAATTAATTTCTGTTTTATAATGGTTAACTCCCAATCCAGAAGGATAATGAAAAAATAAAAAAAAACCAATTTACTTTGGCATTCTAGTGTGAATTCACTTTCCCTATGTCTGTGAAGTAAACTGAGTGGATCAGATAATAATTTAAACAATCATAAAAACTCAAATAACATTTTGAAATAGGATTAAATGTTTAAAAATTAAATTTTATAGATGGAGCTGTGGAAGAATGTAGCCCTTATCAGGAACATGTTAAAAATAAAGCACTTGAATATCCCTTGAAAAAAAAAAATTCTTGGTTAAGAACCAGTAGCAGATGGAAGCATTTATTCACTCAAGACATTACACAGTCATTCATGGAGACACAGATGCTACTCAGACTGATGGGCTATACATTAGCCTTAAATTAGTAAAAATAGATTTAAACACTATTTTTTTCTCCTGTTCAAAAATGCATTGTTGAGTTTAGTTCAGTGACTCGTAAAAAGTGACTGAAAAACATTGCAACTCTGCACTCTGTTTCTTTTTGGACAGCAGGGACAAACCATGGAGAGGAGTGATCAAACTGAGACAAAGTAGAGACAGCTGAAGTGGAAGATCTGTGGCCACAGACCAAGAAAAAAGATAGGGATTTTTACGTGTTCTCGTTGTGCGGCAAACGGGTGGTAGTCTTGAAGTGCCCATAAGCAGTTGTGAAGGTACTTAAGGCTGCCAGTTAATCTCTACTTCTCTGGTATTATGGAGAAAGGAGAGGGAAGTAGAAATTTCTTTTATTTGGCCAAGGACCTGTGGTCCCAGTGTCCAGGCTTATATTAAGAACACCTCAACACAAAGCAAACCACTTAGCAAAAATTAATTTTGCTATAACCCAAGTTTCATAATCTCCTAATTATTTAACTGCAGAAGACATTAGTATATCTATTAATAATTTTCAGCTGAACAAAGGGCATCAGGGAAGAGCAGTGATCATCCTTACAAGGAGGCTTTGATTGCTTCTTTGTTTTCCTCAAGTGAAACAAGATCACTTATTCTGCTGGCTCAGTTGCAGTTAACTGAAACCCATTAAAGAATCATGAGTCATTGTGTTCAACTTCATGGTGAAAATAGATGGAGCATTTTGAATTGTATGTATAGAACAATTTTCCTTTTATATATCAGAAATATAGAAAATCTATATAATTCATTATTTCATACAATTTTTATTACATAGATCTGTATTTTTTCTTGTTAAGATAAAGTTTATACTGCCTCTGGAATATAAGAGAGAGAAAAGAAAAAGAAACCCTTAAAGATAAACCAAAACCAAGCAGAAATCCCTTTGGTAGTGCAATGATGCCATTGACTTGCTACGATGGTTATTTCTTGGAAGATTGCAATATGCAGAAGACTGTGGATACAATATCACAGGATCTAGAGACATTTAGTAATCTCTTTTTCAGTCAATACATCTAAAAAAAATTAAGGTAGTGAGAATACTATTTTAGGTATTATCATCAAGGAGAGCTTATGCATGAAAAAAGCAGAAAAATGCAGTGTGTTTTCACTGTATAGAGGACACTTTTTCCCTGGAAGAAAAGAAAGATTTAATCCCCCTATAACTGGACAGTTGCATTTTGTCTCACTTTTCTTAATAGATGAGTGCAAGAAAAGTTATGCTTTTACAGTATTCAAGAAATGAAGAAAAATTTAAGGATACTCAAGAGGCATCCATGTCTGTCCACATAAGGTCGTTCTGATGCTTGAAGCACAAGAACATCTGGTAAATAGTTATCCAAGTTAGTTCCACACAAGCTAGCTTAGATCCAGAAGCAACACAGCCATGTGCATGCAGCCTAACGTAACTTATGAGCATAGCTCTCCTCCGCTCACTGCTGCTCACAGCTGCTTGCTTTACACATTGTTGTAATGTGCCATTGACCCTAGCAATGTGGCAATGTCAGCATTTGTGGAGAAGTCTACTCAGTGTGCATCTGTGACTGGTATCAACACAAGCTTTATTTACTGAAAGACATTGTCCAATGGACGACCTGGCTTGGGGAGGAAGGCTTGACTTTTGGGGAGTGCTGACTGAAAACTATAATAGATGACTTTCTCTATGAATAAGCAAGAGATAATTGTCTTTATAATATAAAAGGCATTACTGACTAAAGAATTAATATGCTAAATAATCAGGAGTAAAATTAGGTTAGAAAATAGGACAATATTTCTGACCATCAGAGCAGTGGGAATCAGAAACCATCTCTCTGCAGTGATGGGTAAAATTAATTAGCAGATTCCCTCTTCTGTCTTTTATTGGACTGCACAGAAGCACCTGCTCTAATGGAGGCTACTTCCCAGAGACTCTGACATTTGCTATTTCTAAAGGAGAATGAGAGGCAAATGAGAAAAAAAAAAAAAATCTGATTTTTTTTCTTCTGTGTGAAACTATTTACGAATAAGATACATTTATTTCTGTCATTTATTTTCCAGGTAGGTGTAACCTTCTGGTACCTATCTGCCACAAAAGAAAAGGAGGAAAACTCCCCAGCCAGGCTTCAGACTCAACTGGGTGTCAGTGTGGGTACAGCAACAGCTGGAAGGCAAACTTCTTGGTTCAAATCACAGAGGATCAAGATGGACATGGCATGTAATACAGATATTGCTCCAGTATAACAGAATTGCTTCAGTCCTCCTCTATGCAAATTCCCCTAAAAACTTCCCAACAATTTGTGTTTCACACTGAAATCAAACTGTAAATAAAAACACAGCAAATTTATAGCCTTTAAAATAGAGATGCAAAAAGCCTCTGGATTCTTAGGTGCATTGTATCTTCTGTCAGGGACAGCATGAAACATCCAAAGCAGCTAGCAGTTTAAGCAATATCTTGGCATAGAAAACACAACATGGAAAGAGCAACAGAATACTTTGGCTGCAATATTTTCTTTGTAGTATTGTTTTTAGTTCTTTGTAGTATTATTTCTAAAAGTATTTAGAAAAATACCTACACTTAGATTGAGGTGGCCATCAGACTAACACCCTAACAGGTCTGTATGAACCAAAACTTCCCTGAGAGCATGGACACACAATATTGTTTTATTTTCTCTAACTGCTTCAATCCATCATGCTGTGAAAATAACAGACAGAATAAAACATATTTAGGAGGAAAATGGAAAAAGCCTGAGAAAATCACAGGAGCAAGGTTTGTAGTAAAAATCCATTCTATAGTAAATTCTGGACTGTCTGTTGGTAGCTTAAATCATGAGACAATGTTGGCTACAAATTACAGTTTTGATATATGTATCAAACTACTGCAAATTACAGTACTTTAACAGCAGTTCAGTAGGAACAGAAAAGATACAGCTTAGACAGGTTTGAGAGATTATCTTCTCTGAGCTGGTTGCTCCTAAACTTGATTTTATAGAAGCAGAAGCTATGTCATGCAGTAAAGATGAGTGTGGTTTCGGATTGCAAGTATAATGTCCATAGATGAGGAATGAGAAGGAAACACAGGCTCTCTCAGAAAACAACTGGGCCAGTGGGACTTAAATGCTATAGTCCTAATAAGCATTCTGTTGAGTTTATGTGTGAATAAAGATAAGTTTTCAGTTGTGCTTCAATGCATTCCTGAGTAAGGAATATTTTACTTCACACAGACTCACTACTACCACAGTATAATTTTTAGATTGCTGTTATAAAGGGTTCTACTTGTTATAAGAATGCCAGTGATTGTGTGCAGGATTGGAATCATGCAAGTCTATATAAATATTTACAGAACAATGTCTTTATCTTAAAAAAAAATAATCAACCAACCAAACATAAAAAAGCATAGATGATTGTTTTTACATATAGAATAGGCTGATTTTAATCCCATCTGGATGTATTTGCAAAATTAGGAACTAAAAATACATCTGCTGATAATTACTTTCTGAATTTCTTGGCAGTCAGTCACTGTTAAAATATTTTCTTTACATGGCATTTACTAATGTTGCTCTTTATAGCTTACCATTTCACTGACATTTTTTTCCAGACAGGTTTCCTGCTAGCAGAGGAGGAGCACTAGGTAAATGCCATCTGTGGAATATTCACTGACTGTTTTATTGTGAGTGTACTCATCAACAAGACTAATGCAGAAAATTTGAATCACCTTCGTTGTAGAGAAGTTTAAGAAATTCAATAAAAACTAATTATTAATAACTCACAACTTTGAGTTTCTCTTAATCATTGTATGATGTCCACATTATAATATAAAATATCCCCTCAAACTCTTTTTTTCCTAACCTTTAATTTTGTTCAGAGACAATAAAAGTAATTCCCCATTTGTTTGCACTTTGTGACTTGAGAAGTGATTTCCACTGCGATGCTCTTCTTGGTTCTCTGGGATATGCTTTTCCAGATTTGAGTCCTTTTGAGGAGACATTGATTTAATAATTAAAAATCACTGATTTTACTACATTATGATAACAATTTATCTAGGAAACCTGATTTTTAAGGGTCTTTGAATGAAGGTAAATGTCTATTGCTAGATTCAGACTGAATGTTGAAGTATTGCAAATATGCATACAATATAAATAATTCTTGGAGGATAGACTTTTCCCATTGGCTATTTGAACTGTTGAATGCTAACCAAAATAGGATCCTGCTTTCTTAATTTTTTTCTAAGCAGACACATTCTGAACACCCACACTTATTACATATTTTTATTTCATAACTGAGGCATTCACCTATGGAAGTTTTAAATATTTTTATCTATAACATATATAGAGAGACATATATTTATAAATATAGACTTTTTTATATAAAAGTCATGATGTAGAGGGTATTATCTATACCTAACTATGAGATTCTGGGTTTATCCCATGTCATTTATACTAAGACACACAATGTTGCAAGATAATGATTTCTCTAATCAATGAGAGATGAAGATTCAGCTGTTTAGGTCTCTACCTTACCATCTGGAAAACATTCTGCTTCATGGGATCATCACTGAGTATCATTATGTTTTAAGTCTAGGACATTCTTTCCTATTCTTTTCCTATAGCAAATGAGGGACTTTGATCTTTAGTTCCAACTTCACTTGAGGCAATCAATAGGCTCAGGACTCTGCTCTGCAGGGCTCTGCAGACTGGATGCCTTAACAGGCTGTCTGGGTTGCTCTGGCTTCAGCAACTTTTTCCTCTCTGCTTTCTACAGACAACTCTTACCTTTAGTCAAAATAGGAAGATAATGAACTTACTCTCTTAACTGAGCAACAACAATTACAATTCTCAGTAGGATGGTATGTACTTGTATCTAAGGACTGCTAGAATTTGGAGAGCACCTTGGCAATGGCAATTACAGGTTTCAACAATGGACATTTATCCAGAAGATGAAGGCATACCTAACTCTGGGCAACATATAAAGATTCTCATTTCTATTCATTGAGTTTTGTCTGGAAGAGTTATTGTTTCTATCTGTTCATACCCCAGTCTACCTTCATGTCTACCTCCAGACAGACAGCTTGTAAAAGCTGTACTGCTGCCCTTCTAATCCTTTTGTAAGAGTTGGCTAGCAGGATTGTATCAATATTGACAAACCAAAAGTCATGAGTCAGATCAAATATTTAAAACTTTGTAGTTAAAACAAATAGTTTTATTTTGCTTGATTTTAGAGCCATAAGAAATCTCTACAATTTTTGTAAATTCTGTAAAGTTTCATGACTCCGGAAGTTGGGACTTTATGGAAACTATCCCCCAGGCTTGGATATCATAGTGAGAGACAGAGACACTGATACTCTGCAGTTCCTGTACAGTTGCTTTAATCACATATTCTACTTCATCTGGTGAGAGAGCAAATCAACGCTTTTGAATTTAAAAGCAAGAATCGAAAACTCTGCCTATGCACAAATCAAGTCAGCTTTTGTTGGGCATAAGACAAATGCTTATACTACAAGAAACAAGTGATAATATATCATGCTGGCTATCCAGTCTGAAGGAAGTCTTAATAAAAAGGTCAGAGTATATAAAAACATCACAGTAATACAAATCAAAGCAGGCAAGGAAAGACCACAGAAGCTCTTTTTTCAGAGAAGGCAGGGGAAAAGAGAAAGAGAAGTAAAAGCATATTGAAAAGTGCTGCATTTCAACCAAATTATTAACATCAGAGTAATTACTTCATACTTTTCTATCAAGAGCTAGAATAGAGATGGATATGCATAATTAATGAAAATAATAATTTAGGAGTGTTCATCTGTTGAAGACCTCAATATCCCTTTCACCAAAGCAGAAGAGGGTTTCATACTATGCAAAATGCCTTGACAATTCTGACATGTCTAAATCTGATTACAGTTTATACATCAATATAGTCAATTTGGACTTGCAGAACTGGCATCATACATCAAAAAATCACAGGAGAACTGTCCTATAGATTGAAAGATTGAATTATTTTGACAACATATTGATATAATGAACTACAGCTCTACTAAGACGTAAAAATCTACTATTATAAAAGACTTTCTGATACCATATATGCATGAAAATATTTTCATGATTTAACCTTAAAGTCTCCTAAAGGACCCATGAAGCACACTGTCAGAATAATTGCCTTTCTTCCTGAATAAATTAAAAGGAAAGTTACTAACGTTTAATTTTCTACAAATGCCTATAAGTGTAATGAAGAATTTCAACAATGCAATGCAGAGCCTACAAAACCTGTGATCAGGCTGTTTCTGCAGGCAGGTACAGACAAATCAAATCTTCTGACCACATTTTATAACAACGCACAGATGTAGGACATAATCACACTGTCTAAGACAATTAATGAACACAACTTTGTAGTCAATTTAGAATTAGTTTTCGATATGGCTCTGGAGCAGTTACCTACAGGACCACACAAATCATGGTATAGCTCATTTTAAAGCAAAATTCACCCTAAAACAAGGCTCTGAATTATAAGTCTTAAAAAAAAGTTTCTAGGCCTTTGGAGCAACTACTCTCATCATAGAAATTAGGTAATTCTAATTTTTTGTCATGTTGGATATATTGGATATATTTGCCATATTTCCATCAATATGAATTTAGAATTGCCAGTTGTGTATAAAACTGTTTCCCAAGCGGTTAAAAAAAAAAAAAAAAAAAGGCCTAGTACACACTAATCAGTACTTTAGTCTTTAGCATTTGATTTCTTAATATGAATGGCCTGGTCCTGAAAAATACCTGTGCTATTAGCATTGTGACTTCCACATCATTATCTCTCAATAATTTCTGTATCAGATGTGTTTAGTTTAGACATAAAATGGGGTGTTTATGTTTGGTGTCTTTTTGGTTTTGTTTTGTTGTTTGGGTTTTCTCCTGACTGCTTTCTCTGCATTCCCTAGAATCCAGCACAATTTTCTAGGGTGGTTTTCATGTTACTTATCAGTGCCTGATATAAATGTTCTGCAAAGCAAATGAGGTCCTACCTATATCTGTGCTACACTAAATTCCAAATCAAGTTCTCTATGGATAGTACTATCATCCTATTTCCCTCAACAGAATTGCACAGGTGTATTCAGCTGAATGCTATTGAACAGGTCTGTTGATGACATACAAGATGGAACAAAATTTGCAGCTTAGTATTTCCTAGCTGGGCTGGCTTGACAGGAGATAAAACTCATTTATATTCCTGACACAGGCAAGTATTACAGAATGTAGAGAAAGGAGATTTGCTGAATAAAATGGTGTTGTGCGGTAGAAGGAAGGGTACAAACTAGAGCTACGTTTTATGGTCTTTTGTACTAATATACTGTAATCACAATAGTTTTTCTTCTGACATGGTAGAACAGGGTCACACGTCAACAAGAAAAAATTGCTACAAATGAGAACTTCATAACCTTGGAGAGAGGTAATAAACTGTTATGACTTTCTTATTGGCTGCATCTAAAGAAAAGTATATAAGTCAGTTATAGATGACCTTGTTTTGGAGTGATCCTTACAGTCATCATACTCCAATTCTTATTTCAAAAGATACTTCAAAATATTTTTCATGAGATTCTTAAGGTTTTTCTATTTTCATTTATTTGATCCTTCAAATTTTTGAATTTTTGATGTTGTTTGGTGTGTTCCCTTGCAGAGAGGAAATTACTATTTTAGCTTGTAATATGCTCACCAACGTTTGCCACTTGAGATACTCTTGAGAAAGTTTAGCACTCTCAGAAGACTGGGAAAAAAAAAATCCACCACAGAAAAGCACCCTCTTATTTAGTTAAAAAAAGGTAAAAATTAAAAACTTGAAAATATTTTGCTTTAAAACTAGTATGACCTTCCAATATTGGTTTGGGGTTGGTTGTAGTAATTGATAGACACTTTAAAGAATGGAAAAAAATCTTGTCATAGATGGAATCTTAATGCAAATGAAGAGACAAATGCAAATGCCTTAGAAACTGAAGCTTTTACTGTAGTATTACAGGTGGATTTGTACGCTTACTATCCCTGTATCCTCCCTTCCCCAAAACCCCTGTAGTAAAACCCTTCCTCATTGGTCCTTGTAAAACCCCACCCCATTGGTCCTAGCCCAGGTCCTCTCTTATCCTATTGGTCATAGTAAAATGACCCCTACCTTTAAATCTGTGTACCCTACTGCAATAAATCCTCTTTTTCCTCCGCCTCTCCGTGAGTCTCTGTGCGGCCTTCCTGGTCCCTGGGGAACCACATGTTGCGGGGGGCGAGGAGAGAGAGCATCCCCGCCAGGTAATGGAATAAACTCCTGCACCTGGGGAAATTCCACCCAGCCGTAACAGTTGGTCTTTTTCTTCCTGAATCAGTCTCTTTCTTTCCAGCTAAAATACCTATTCTGAATTCTTCTTTCTAAAGCATGTTCAACCTTTAGGTTTATTCAACCTTCTCTTCTATATTTGGAAATTTACATTACACAGGTGTAATTATGCTTAGGGGAAAAAAAAATAACAAAAAAGTGCTATCTGAAAGACCCAAATGAAAACAAACCAGTCCAAAAACCTCACTTCAGAATCTAACAGCATATAGTTCCTATAGTGCTTAGATGGTTATATGTGTAAAATTTAATTAAAGTTCACTATTTGCATTGACATTTTCAGATTTTTTTAGTACAACCACTATAGTCAAAACCTATGTCCATATAAAATTTTCCAATATCCTTCTACAAACAAAAGTTATTGCTTTGGGACCCTTTCCACAGAACAAAATATCTGATAGTAAGCGAGTATTTACAAAACTAACCATCCTAAACTTAGCACAAAAATAATACAAGGAATTGCCGAATCATCTCTGTTGATCCTAAGAACATAAAATGTAATGAGCTGACCTGGCTTTATTTCACTCCATGTTTGCTGACTAATTAGTCTATAACAGAAACATGAATCTGTAACCCTTTGCTTCATTGTGTTGAGACTTTCCATTACTTCACTAATTTCTGGAAGATTTTGTTTATTAAGACCAAAGCAGAGAGCAGCCAACAACTGCCTGGAAAGGAGTCCCACCCCTCACTGCAGCATATAGCTACTGCCTCTTTGTACAAGGACAGCATATTCAAGATCTATCTGTGTGAAAAGAAGAAAAAGACAATATCTTTGGTTCCTGAAGGTTTTCAGGACTACCATTTTTCTAGGATATTTGAAAATAAAAGACAAGATTTGCATACTTGCTTATAATTTCTTTTGTTGTCTTGCCAGAACAGCAGCTTTTTTTAAATTCAGCTTCTTGAGGATCGCTACAACCCACAATTATAATCTGATCTTATATTTTACTATATTGACCCACGTTCTAATTGCCTGCAAACCTGTCATACAACGCCCTTCTTTTATCTCCCCAAACTGCACATGTTTTGGAAGGACTTCACAGCTAAATGCATGAGATCTGATCTCAAGGTGCATAGATGAAGCTCAGGGATCTCCCACCCAGAAAATCTGACAGTTTACTAGTCCAGACCAATGCCTGTGTGTCAGTTAATGAATGCTCCTGTGCAGTTTTAGAACACTGTATGGCATGACAAAGGAGTGGAGTTTATCTTGGTATATCTATGCTTCACCTGAGGCATGATTCCAGCCTAGAAAACAAAACCCTGAATATGTCTATTACCTTAATCAAAGGCCTAATTGATCTATCTTCTGCACAAACCTGATGAATCAGGTAGAATCAAGCACACGTCCTGTTCAGTAGCTGGTACCATGGTTGCTGCGCTTCCTTAGCATAGCATAGTCACTTAGCTTTTGAGCTTAGCCTGTGACAAGAGTAGAAACCACATGGGCTATGGGAGTGCTTAACCTGCTTTCTGGATGATATACTTATAAATGGTTGCTTGTATGCATCTTTATTCCTCCCTTCTCCTCTCCTCCATTGTTTTTGCCATTATTCACCATTCACCTTATCCACTTACATATACACACACAGGTCACTATTTTTATTATGGGCTTGTAATGTACACATTATTATTTCATGAGTTTCCCAACCATTATCTTGGACTTTTATGTGGTTAAATGTGAGACTAACATTGCATTTACTGCATTAAAGTTAATAATCCATTCACTTACCAGATATGACATATCTGAAGTTGAGCTAATTCTCTGTCTCATTAAGCAGTGTGGAGAATACTATAACCATCCCACACTTGTCTCTCCTTTTAAAATTATATAGTTGGAGAACCCACAGTTATTCAGTGAATTAATAATCTAAAAAATTATCTAAGATCAGTTATCTTTTACAGGTGTCTGCATCAAAGGCTAGGAAGCAGTTTCTCAGTCGATTATTATGTTAGTGATGTTGGTCTCAATACACCTTGCAGGAGAATAAATTTTTTTCAATTCGTTTGAGGATTATAGAAAACAACTCTTCACTGTTTTATTCCTGATTCTTTAAATAACAAGTAAAATGAATACTACAGTACTGCTAGCAGTCCCTCCATATTATGTCTGTGTTTGTGTGAGTGAGTGTATGGAGATACCTGAAAAAGTAAATTCCATTAATTTATATTTATAACCATGTTTTATGGCTGCTTGAACATTTCACATTGGAAGCCTTTCAATGGAAAATTGGGCTTTTGACCAAACTTATTTTCTTTTCTTAGCAAAAACTATGTGCATTCCATAGAAAACTGCTTTCTTTTATTTCATTTTCCTCAAAGACCAGAGGCCTGAAAACCAAATATTTTGATTTGGCTGTGTTCCTGTAAAGGCACATAAAATCCCAGCTGAGGATCTTTTTTTTTTCCTCTGCTAGGGGCTGGACTCCTGGTCCACTAGTATAATATGTCACAGCCAAAAGTCATCGAGTAGGAGACTGTGGTACTTCATGAGAAGATACTCACCAAATGAAGATCTAGATAAATGAAAGTATATTTCTTCCTCCCAGTTAAAAGTCGCATGGACCATGAGCAATACTTACTGCTTTAAACTAATCATGTTTTGTACCAAAAGGAAAATGAGGACAAGTTAATATAAGCAAGTCAGATAAACAATTTATAAACTATTCTGAAAATATATATGTCTAGAGAATAAACAATTAAACCTCTACTTAAACCCATATGTTTGCTCTAGAAACCACTAACAATGACCAGTAAAATCTTGAGGCCTCCAAAGTTAAGTTCCATTGTTCAAGCAGCTCTGAGAGGTGCTCATTCAACTTCATTGATAAAATGCACCATGCAAGCAAGACATACAGACAAAATACAGACAAGAAGAAAAAAATGTATTAGTTTAATTGTTCTGTTTTTCTTGACCTACTCATCAAATGTATGTCATAGAAGACAATGCACAAGTTAGAATGCAACTGAAAATATCAGTCTGTATAACGACGTGCATCTGCAGTGCATGAGCCTTCTGTTAAGAATGACCAAAGTTTTATGGTCAAAATATGAACACAAACACAATGTGTGCAGCAGTGCAAAAGCCATTGTGCTGAGCCATATTTTTTACAGGAAATGTGACAAATCATTCACAAGTACGTAACATTCTATAGCTCCCAAAAAAGAATAAGTCTCCATGAAGTCAATACAGGTTTTAACTGAGGAACAAAAGAAAAAGACTTAGGTAGTAGGAGTCTTTCTTTTGGCTGGAAATTATGTGGGTGAAGGTAATAAAATTAAAGCATCACTTTCAAATGTTTCTAGAAGGCTCCACTATGCTTCTCTTCTGGCAAAAATCAATACCCACAGATGCTCTCTTCTCATCTGCGCAACAGAATTGTAACCATCAACTTCTGATTATAGCAGTTGGGAGGTGCAGGACTAGAGCAATGATGGTTGGTTAAAATTTTTCTTGTGAAGTGCTTTCCATCAGCAAGAGTTGATTCATTAAAATGTTGGGGATTTTTTCCCTCTAGAGCATATAAAATTCTATAAAATGTTTTTTCAAGAATTTATGGCTGCAAGATGAGAAACTTCAGAGAACGACCCTGAACACTTAATAGTCCAAAGGTTCAAACATTTTCATTAGATGTTGTTAATTTTGATCAAAAGTCCTTGAACTTGTGGTTAGCTTGTGTGACAAAAAATTTCCCCCCACCCTCTTCCGTCACCAAGGGAGTGCAAAGGGAAACCCCAGTACTCCCCTGTTCTCATGGGGCTTCACAGGCGACATCACACTCTCAAAATCTCATCCCCACAGCCCCAAAGACACGATGGCAAAGGGAACCCCAGTGTCCCAGTTAGAGACAAGATATCTCACTCCAGTCCCACGGCTGTCTTGGAGAAACCTCAGACCCGTATGCCTGGGGGTCACCCAGTGCCAGGAGTCAATGAGGTGACTTTCTGGGTGACACCATGGACACTATCTGGGGTGTGGGGTTTCTTGTGGGGTATAGGGTAGAGTATTTGAGTACTGCAAAGGACCAGGGCAGGCAATGAAGGTAGGGAAAAGGATACATTGGGGTGGCTTGGAAAGAATGGAAAAATAGAGGCAGAAAGGAAGAAAAGGTAACACGTGTAGGTCAGGAAGCTTGTCTGGCCATGCCTGCACATGACCAGTGTAGTCTGTCCCATCTTCTCGATGAACTCTATTTCTACAATTTTCCTGGGTGTAGGTCTCTCTGGACTGTCTGTCTGTGTATATGGGGGTGGACCAGGGGTGAGAGTCCTGTGTTCGCAGTGCCAGCCTGGCCAGCAACAAGCTGGACTAGCTGGCAAAAGGGCATTGTGGCCTGGGAGCCAGAGGGAGCTGCTGGCTGTGGGGTACCTTGAAAAACAATCTGCTGGGAGCAGGGAGTGTGGCCACCTGCTGGAGAGACCCTGGGGGATGTGTGTGTGTATGTGCACATGTGTGTGCCTACCTATGGTACGTGATCAGCCTCAAGTCGGACCTGCAGGCACTGGGGAGCTGCAGCAACCTTGCCCTTCCTGGGTTTCCAGATTTGGCATCTCCTAACAATTTCTGTTTCTGTCAAACAACTCTATCCTAGTGAGTGCCCCAGTCACAGGGCTGCTGACTCTTCCTTGGAACAAAAATCTGTACATTTCCTACATTTGTAGGCTAATAAGCCTTTTTGCTCTAATGAGTATTTAGACCCTAAGGCTCAAACATTTACCACTTAATTGTGATATTTTCTTTGCCTTGTTGTCTCTATATAAAGCCTGTTTTTGGCACACTGGTTGTTCTTGAGACCTGGCAATTAGGCTCTCATTCCAGAAATATTAGGAAGCCTTGATTTATTTTAATGGCTCCTACTTTAAGACAGATACATTTATTTTAAGTAATGCAAGTCATTTTACATATTCTCCTTCAATACAAACTTTCAATGCCCTGAAATCTACTTTCATTAAATTGGGGTACAACAGCCCAGATTCATTCCTACATACAGCTAATTGCTTAAGCATTGTTGAAGCTGTGTTGCCATAGCAACTACGGCCTATACAGAAATTACTTTTAACTTGTGATCCAAGCAACCCCTATATCCATGGTCAGCTCTTGAAAGGTTTGACAACTAAGAAAAGCAAGTTTATTGTCTGCAGGTTTAAAAATAAAATGAAACTCAGTCCGCATCTATACTAGAAGAACCATGATAATACATCCAAAAACTGGTGGGTGAGGGTGAATAAAAATCTCACAGTCAATAGGGGAGAGTAGATATAAAAGGCAACACAGCCCACCATCTGAATTAAGGTCTGGAGTCATCTGTTACTTTCCATCTATGATTAAGGAAGCTTAGTGCGAGCAGATTTTTAATGAAGATATCTTAACATAGCATCTAAAATTAAGTGGGTTGAATATTGTTCTAGACTTCTATGGAAACTTCATGGTACTCCCTATTTAATTCAGAAAAACAAAGTTTCTTAAAACATTTTCCACAACTGAAAACAGTTCTTCACTTAAATTTTTGTTATACTCAGCAAGGGTAAGGAAGAGATATGTATGATATATGTGAAGTATTCCAATATCTTGATTCTCTTGCATCACAGGGGAGAGTGATAGAAAGCTCATTTCAACTTTATTCTCAAGAATCAATTTGCCTTGGGGGGAAAAGTTACATTCATAAGGCATTAGAGTACAGGTCTCTTCATTTTTTCCTGCAGTGGTCAGTAGCCTGGATTGTTATGCAGCCCAAGAGCAAGGAATGTAGGTAATACCAATATATGGCTTATGTTATTTCCAGCACTGAGGACAATTTTTATGATCTCTGCCTTCATTTTATGACATATTTACTACATAAAATAGTTAATAGCATGACCCTAACAGTATTCTCTTTAAAATAATTTTAATTTGTTTGATGCAAACAATATTTGAGGCTCATTATAATGCAACAATTTAAGAACACCACACAATCTTAATGACTCTTAAGAACAGGATGCCCGTAGTAGGTTGTTTAAAACTGTGTCTTTCTTTCAAGCAATTACCCAGATAAATGTACTGAACAGTAAACAAACTCTAAAAATCCTAAAATGAAAGCCAATTACAGCAAATAGCAAATCAAATAAGCTTTCTGAAACCTAAATTCTTCCTTAAGAAAACATTATTTCCAGAAGTATTATTTAGAAAGTAATATTTCCATCAATTATGAGTCTTGTAAGGATAGGTGTTTCACAAAGTCATTTTTATACTATAAGTGTTGGTAAAGCTGTTATGAGTTGTCTTCCATAAACCCAGTGCATGGGTCAAGTGTCTCATGCCTTTTGCATGCACTCATCTTCAATATCCCACCTGGCAATTTTATGTGAGTGAACATAAAATTCATTTGAGGTGTTTGGACATGGAATTTCAAAATCACTAGTCCCTTTTGAAAACCTCAGCCCTGGATTTTTCATTAATGAATCAGCCTTTGGATATAAATGCATAAATACATTCCAATTAAAATAAAAAAAAAAAAAAAAAAAAAAGGCAGATTTACATGTTACAGATATGTGACTAGTCACAGCAACAAGTTTGGAAGAAATTGCCTTCTTCATTGCAGTGTGTATGACATCTGTCTCTACATTCATTTCCTTTGATGTCCTTTTCACATTTTCTGATAAACAGAATACTTGTGTAGCTTTTTTTTTCTTCTTGGAAAAGTTTACAATCCCTTTCAATGTGACAGCTGAAGAGAATTTTACTTTCTTAGCTGCAATAAGAAAGCTCTCATCATCCTGTTTTTTATAAGTTGCTATCTTTTTTTGTAAAAAGAAAGAAGGGTAATATAAGATGTTTGTGAAATGAAGACAGATATGTTGCTAGCTGACTCATCGACCTTTGTAATACATTATTTCATTCCTGGTGTTACCATTTGATTTTCTAATTCTTGTATTTCTGCACATCACCTTGAATGTGTGCAGGTACAAACTTCCTTCAGATAACCCTTCACTGTGACAAGATGCAAGAACAACGTTCACAGTAGGTAAACCCAACCAGCTGATCTTTCTGTTTTTTCTAGCCCTGTCTGAACATGGATTTGACTTGGCCACATCACATGACACAGGCCAGTAAGGATGGAATATGACTATGATCCAGTCCTTGCCAAGACTGTGAACTAATAGATTTATGTAAAGTGTACATCTTTAAGAGCAAATGTGACAGTATCTAGAGTCACAAATGGAAGAGAGATTCTTCAATGTGTCACTTTTTGAGCTGACAAAAGGCATGATTTTCTCTATCTAAATAGTCTTTTTCAAAACATTAATAAACATGAGGATTTCTTCTAGCCTTGGTTTTCAGACAGTTGTCAAACTGTTTTGGAAATAAAGGGCAACAGTGCATTGTGTTTCAGCTTAATGAAGTGTAGGCTGTCATGAGAAAACTTGAGACTGGTATAATCACAACACATTTCTTTCCCAATTTTACATTCTTTTGATTACTAAAAGGCTCCCTACTTATTGTTTAAATTTTAAAAACAAACAAACAAACAGAAAGTCTCTGAGTAGCCATAAAACTGGAAAAACCTCCACTTTCTTTGTCCATCTGAAGTATTCACACATCAGGTTAAACTAGAGGCAGAGCTTTTTAACTAAAGTTTAAAACATCGCTAAGAATCTCATCTCGTACAGGCACAAGCCTGACAAAGGCCTCTTGAAATTCAGACACCAAAAGATATGTGACTCAATATGAGAGTATCATTTTCTTCTACCAGGTGGTGGGGTTTTTTTGGGTTTTTTTTTTGTTTTTTTTTTGTTTGTTTTTTTTTTTGTTGTTGTTGTTGTTGTTTTGTTTTGGTTTTTTTTTTTTGTTTTGTTTTGGTTTGGTTTGGGTTTTTTTTTGGTGATTCACAAGCCTGCATGTCATGTAATAACTAAATTTAGCAGAGTTTTACCACGAGAGGGCAGGAATGCTCATCAAACAGGTTTGCCCACTGGTTGTTTCACCATTTCTTTTCGCGGAGGGTGACCCAATGCGCTTTCCCTCTCTCGGTATTCGGTGTCTAGGAATGTTCCCCGAGCATTTAACAACATGACAAAGTGCTTTGACCCTACACACTGACCTGTCATTAGTACGGCTGATTAATCCCCCTGCATGGTTGTGGGGCTCAGAGTCACAGCTGAACTGCAGCTGTGTAAGGCTCAGCGCAAAATCAGAGCTCCTCACCCTGGGCTGGCAAAGGGAAACAGCAGCGCCAAGGCATCAATCAGGCTTGCCAAGGCAGGCTGGCGGGTAGATAGGGGTGAATCAGTGCCTGCTTTTCTTCCTTATAGAGAGTAACAGGAGCAAGAAAGATCTTTAGAGAGGTCTTTTTTATTATTATCAATATTCAACATTAGCAGTGCTGACTTGTTCATGAACATTATTTAAGCTTTTCTGTAAATGAGACTAATTTTGATCAGATCATAACAGTAGTCAGATCTGAATAGTAGAAGAGTATACTGGACTGAATACTGTGTAGAAAAGTTCCAGACTATTATTAAAGTGAAACAGATTTGTGTGAAAAGTCATGGTTAACTCATAAACAATTTATAAACTGAAGCATTTAGCAGAGCTTGATTAAAGGTTTAAATTCTTGTAACTGTTTGCCAACAAAATACAGTGTTTTACTGTTCCCAAAATCATGTTTTGGAAAAAGAAATCTACTGTGGGGCCACACTCAGAGGTGTAAGATTTTAATCAGCTAACATTAAGCTTGGCAATATACATGAAAATATCCTTTCTTTTGCTTGTTTTGCTGTCATGTTAAGTAGTGTCCTTTTCTAAATGTCAAAGTTTTTCACCATGAAGTAAATAGTTGTGGAGTTGTGACAGTGACTATATTTAATGGTAGCAAATAGAAATAAATGAAAGCGCAACCTTACCCTAGTCATAACGATAGCCTTACTCTAGTAATAAGAAAAAAGATTTATATAAGTTATTTTCCATTAGCTATGTCAATTAAATTATAGTTTTACCATGTTACCATGCCCTCCTCCATAAAAGGAGTGCTCAACAAAATTATCAGTTGTTCAAATCTAAAGATTCTTTGTTAATTCTGTCATTGGGATAGAGGGTTTTCCCCAGCCTTAAGGCAGAAAAGGGCATTGCTTTCCTATTGTGTGGCTTGGCTGTCTCCTATAAGAAGCTCTTGTACTTAGAGGGTTACATACCTGCTAGGAGATCTATATTCTCAGTGTTATTTTGCAAATCTCTGTTTCCCAGAAACTTTCAGGAGCCATGCTGCAACAGCATGCTACCAGAGTGAGTAGGTAGGAAAGCAGGAAACCCTACAAAGTCTTCTCATTTGATGATTTGGGATTTATTTCTTTGGGCTTTTAAATGGCCCTAATGTTTTGTGGCTCTTTTCAAAGTCCTGGCAACATGCAAGAGTGTTTCAGCCCAGACTAAGCAACAGCCAGCCACCTGGATTTTTGCTGAAAAAGGAAAGGGCATGGACAGCAAGCAATAACTTGGAAGTAGGCAAATGGCAGAAGATTAAAAAGCCTCAGTTTTGTGTATTATCAGGATTAACAGAAGAATCAATACAAGAAAGGACTTCTGCAGAAACTATGCAACCCCTGTGCAGATGGTTCATCCTATAATTTTCTTCATTGAGACTTTGAAGCTATGAAGGATGTTCTTTAAGATGTCCGGTATTCATCTGCATGAACTTTCAAAGGAGTGGTGCACAGGGTGTCTTGTCCAGGGCCTCACAGATTTACACATGTGGAAAATCTGTGTCATGCTTTGGTCAAGGAACAGAAGGAATGACTTCCCTTTCCTTTCTGCTGTGTTTTCTGTAGCATAAGAATATAACAGGTGTAGGTCTGTGTGAATCTCATGGTTTTGCTCTTGCTGTTTTAGTTTTCTACTAAGCAAAGAAATGGCAAAGGAAAATTTAGATTATTGTTCTTTGTTTCCCTTTTGTTTAATTTCAAGTGGTACACTGCACAAGCAAGTGAAAATAGAGATGATTTTTGTTCTGGCATTTCCTTTTCTGTTACCTTTTGAATAATGACATTTTGGACACATTTATGGGCTTGTCTTTGAACCCCGATTCATGTAATGAATCTACTCACCTTTACAGCCCTTCTGGTTACAGAAATCACTCCTTGATTTGTTGTTCAATGTCTTTCCCATTAAGTGCAATTCTAGGGAGATCAAATAGGATTTCAGAGGATGAAAATTCTCCTGCAGATGATGACCAGGCAATACCTTATACAGGGAGCAGAGCCTACAAAAAGCTGTCTTGTCATATAGGGCACATATGGTTAATGTTATTAAAATTCTTACTTGCTATTAGACCAACAAGCACACCAGGTGTTTTTCTGTGACAGCAGTCCCTGGTCAGAATTACTCCTCACAACAACTTCACCCCTACCCTTTGCTAATCTTGCAGTCTGCAAAAACATGCTTTGAGATTAAGAAATTTAGTATTTTCTATGCAGTGTGCTGTGCCTTGAAGAGAAATTAGACTACTTTCTAAAATTACAGCAATTTAACAGTAAAAGCAAAGAAAACACAGAACGTATCTGAAGAAATGTCTAAGTTGGCTCTTTTAGGGGATAGAAGCAGTTTAGATATAGGCTTTTTTTTCTCACCTGGGTGTGGCTAGCCTAGTACAGTTCTCTGGGGATATTTATAAAGGGGTAGATTTAGGAAGGCTTTTAAATTCAAAAGTGGAGAGATGTATATTAAGCATCTCTCAGTCTGCTATCAAAGGAAGGCCTGAGCAGGCACCTCTGTTAGGAAGTTGCAGCTGATGATCATGATCAATATGAAATAATCTGAGTTGAAACTTCATTGAAGATGTTATTTAATCATGCTGTACAGGTGTTCAGGGGGGCCCAGAGCAGGGGAGGGAGTGCCTAGTCCAGAACAGCCAGCATGATGGCATTCCTCTTCAGCACTGCACATTTACAGTATTTATTAACTACAGCCTGAGAAATTTGTCAAATTGTTTTGTTTTGCTTTGCTTCTTTTTTTCCTTGAACATGTGTAACTGTCATTTTGAAATAATTACATTGTTCTAAAACCTGGATTTATTATTGAATCTATATTTAATAAAAAATGTAACTTTCTAAAAATATTAGCTCCTCATGTATAATTTCAGTTTGAGGATTTCAGATCAATATATATAGCAATACACTAAGGTTTTATCTCACTGGTTTGTCAGTGATTCACTTGCTTTTCTGAATCAATGTTGAGCTGATGGTTTCAGATATTGATGATCCACAATGACTTTTAGATCTTGTTCTTAAATACTTGTGCTTCTTTATTATGTTGTTATAATTATTATTATATATATGATTTATTATATATATTTTTGAAATATGCTTATCTACTATTTTTAACATTTTAATGAGGTCTTTTATTGGCTTTGTAGTCATAGGTTTTTAGGAGAATTTGAGAATGTTCCTAGAGATAAACATTTGTTAAAATACAGGTACAAAGTGGATGTTCTATGTTTATTTGCCTAGTATATTTTAAGTGAGAGATTTATAACATCTAGTTTTCTTTAAAAAAATTATGCAAATCTTCCCTGTTACATACTATAAATTTTTCCGTCTGAAACTTCAAATTTTTTTTTTTAATGAGTTAGCTTGCATGGAATTTACTGTTTTTATCCCTTTTAAGAGACAAACATTCATCTTCTCTTGCTCTTTGGGCACTGACACCAAGGCATGTTATATGCTCATGAAAATTGCTGATGAGAACAGGAGCTGGTGCATGGTGGGAATGCCCAGCCAGAAGTGAGGTAAAGAAACAGAAGTGTGATGGGAGAGCCAACTGTGTGCTGGGGGGAATCAGGCAAAGTATCACCAGCTGGTGGAGGGAGGGGATTGTCCTGCTCTGCTCTGCCCTGATGTTGCCTCGCCTTGGATATTGTGTGCAGTTTTGGACACTGTAGTATAAGAAATTAAGCTATTAGAGAGTGTCCAAAAGAGGGCAGTGAAAATGGTGGAGGGCCTTGAAGAGAAGCCATATGAGGAGTGGCTGATGTTACTTGGTCTGCTCAATCTGGAGAAGAGGAGACTGAGGGGAGACCTCATTGCAGTTACAACTTCCTCAAGAGGGGAAGAAGAGGGCCATGCACTGATCTCTTCTCTGTGGTGACCAGTGACAGGACCTGAGGGAATGGCCTGAATTTGTGTCAGAGCAGGTTTAAGTTGGATATTAGAGAGAGGTTCTTCACCCAAAGGGTGGTTGAACACTGGAACAGACTCCCCAGGGAAGTTGTCACAGCACCAAACTTGATAGAGTTCAAGAAGCATTTGGAAAATGCTCTCAGGCACATGGCATGACTCTTGGGGATGGTCTTGTGAAGGGCCAGGAGCTGGACTCGATGATCCTTGTGGGTCCCTTCCAACTCAATCATATTCTGTTATTCTGTGATTCTTTGCTCTGGAAATCACTGCTCTGACAATACCCAGCCTTGTAAATAATTCTAAATATTCGGCATTGACCATCCTGC
The DNA here is from genome assembly GCA_035583155.1 of Acropternis orthonyx. Taxonomy (NCBI): domain Eukaryota; kingdom Metazoa; phylum Chordata; class Aves; order Passeriformes; family Rhinocryptidae; genus Acropternis; species Acropternis orthonyx. Next base: position 30,900,435 of record JAWWEU010000040.1, on the reverse strand, counting down.
ATTTGATCATTTGAGGTACTTCTGTTAGTTTTCCTCATTTTGATACATTTGAAAATGCTTTTTTACAGCTCTTCTTCATTTAACAATCTACTCCTCAAATCTATTTCTGTTTTGCCCTATTAGGATTTTAAATGTAAGATCCCATATGGTAAGTGATTTATACTACTTCCTTGAAAGGCTATATTTTTATTTTTGAAACCTTTTTTTCTTCTTCTGTTTAACCATACTGGCTATTTTTCAATAATCCTTTTAGAATGTTTTTGTGTATAACTGCTAAACTAATATTTCTAATGAACTGGAGACTTGAACCAATCTCCTCCTTACTTGGATTTTTATCAGTAGAATATTCCCATGAAAAGAAGTATCATCACATCAGTAGGTAACCAAAACTAAGTTACAGAATCACCAGAGAGTTTAATACAAAAAATGGTTAATTAATCAAAGTTCACTATTAACTCTTATTTGTGCATTTGTTCCTTCCTAACAAGTCATAGTGTCCTTAATACATTTCTATCTACAAGCATTTTAGGAATACAAAATGTTTGTGTTAAAAAAACCTTCCCATTATATTAAAGAGAATGTGTGTAAATCCTTCAAGAATTTTTTTAGAACATTTCTAGAGATGTTATTCCAAAAATATTTACTGAGATTTGACTTCTCTAGGTATCCTAGACCAACCAGTTTCAGAGGATGGAAACTGCATGAGTTGCTCTTTCTCCCCAGCTCTCTGAGTTTCTTTTCTGATGAAGTTCTAATTGGGACCACACACAGGATTGTGAAGAGGTCAGCATGAAGAAGATTGTGTGGTATTTCCAGGATGGGAGTGCCAGATATTTCATAAAGAAATGTTAAAAAAAAATTGAACTCAGTTTTTCAGATTAGCAATAAAAATATTTCTATTGTTTTCACAGAAACTAAAGCTCCTCAGTGCTTTATTGGAACCTATCTTTTTATAATACCTGAGCTTTTCACAACTTTTAACATCTTCTCAGATTTAAAAATAAGTCATATATTTCTGTGTATGTAATGAAAATATGTGTGCCAAATATTTGCAGAATGAGTCATGGCAACATTAAAGAGACTTAATCCAGAAATGTGATCTTGAAACCATTCACTTCAAATGATGTCTGTTCCTGAAAGAATAACCTCCATATCCACCCTGGTTTTCCTACTGAGAACCTCACATCCACAGAGCTATGGATTCTGTAGTCTAGCCTTATTTTCTCTACTTGTACAGTAATCCTACAGGTTAGACTATTTAACCAAGGAATGAAATAAAGGTAGTTATGTGAAAAGTCTAAATCAGGTTTTTCATTTGAACTTGCAGTTTGGAAAAGGTGAATATCCAAGCTTTTCTCAGCTTCTGTGGTAGTATTCAGCTTCAGACCGCATGAAATATTCAAGTGCTATTATCTCACTTAACAAATTCTTGGGAGAGTAGATATTTGCAAATCCCTTTCCAAACAGACAGTCACAGAAACACAGCTATCACAAGGCCTGGATCAAGGAAGGTGATGGTGTTTTTAAGTGAGACTTAGAATTTAAGAATCTAAAACTGAGCTCTTGAAAGCTTCTGCTTAATCTTTGGAAGTGCCCAGACTCTATCAGCACCTCATTTCTCATTGCTGCATTTTCTCAGATGCCTGAATTTTAGGTCTGCAAAGCCTTAAAAGTAAATCACTGTTGACATGACTGACAACGGCTTGGCTTCTGTCTCAATTTAAGTCTCATCAACAGCAGCAGGCTTGGTCTCCCCATTCATTTCCACTGTGTACCTCAACTTGAAAGGCATTCTCTCAAGAAACTTGCCAGCATGAAAGAGAAAATGTAGGAGAGAGCTAGGCTTGTAGCTGATAGAACAAGATGCTTTTAATGAGAGCCTAAACCTTCTTTGAATGTGGGCCTACACAGTTCACCATCAGCATTGCAGTACCTGTGATAATGCAAGGAGTCCTACTTTCTTCCCCCTGGGCTAATTCTTTAATCACAGAACTGTGATTGCAGTAGCACGTAGGCTTGTCTTTCTGTTGAGTGAAAGCCTGTAAAGAGCTGGGAAGAAATATTACATCCATTACTCAGTACTGAACTGGAAGAACTGAATGAAAGGATCTGCAAGGAATAACAGAATTCACAGGGAGATAAAAAATACTGTATAGAGTTTTTTGTGGCAAGGAAAATTCAGATCAGATATTAGGAAAAACCTCATGATAGAAACTATGGGGAAGGACTGAAAGAATCCATGGGAGTCTCTGTAAGAGGCTCTGTAAGGTACTTCTGTGTTTTTGAGAGTGACAGGAATATTGCAGATTCTGAGCTGAATATCTAAGTTTAACGCCTGCTCTCCTTTATCTCCTGAAGAATAATAATTTAAAAAAAAATTTCTTCCTGTTTTGTGATACTCTAAACATTTTTGAAATTTGAAGTTTAAGACCTATGTATTAATTTTTTTCTTAATTATTTCTCATAGATCTAAAGAAAAATCAACATCAAAATTTGGCTACAAAGGTCAGGACCAATACATTAACTAAATTTATGCATTGAATAAACCTACAAGAAAAGATTGATTCCTTTGAAGACATTTAATAACAGACAAACATCCAAAAGAGCTTTCATGAAGCCAGAAAGGCTGCTTCTAAACTAGTGTGGCACCACATGGCTGCAGAAGACAATACCTTAACAGACCCTTGAGCAACGCTCAGGTTACCTCACTAAACTGACAAAGGAAAAGACTATAAAGTCCTACCCATCAGACTTGCTGCTCCATACGCAGCCCCATAGAATAAAATACGCTATTTGAAGGGGAACCATGTGATAATGTACCTTTGACTCACATGCCTTTGGTGTGGGAAGGAGGTTTTGCTGAGTATTAAGGAAGAGTAAAGAGGCTCAGAAGCTCAACAATGCAGTACCTATGCAGAAAAAAGGCCTCCTGAGGAAACACATCTGGAGACTCGAGAGAGACCACAGCAGATTCCAAGGCTTCTTTAATGTCTCTCCATTATGGAGCCAGAAGATGCCTGAGGTAAATCTAGCAGCATGATAAGAACAAAAATTAAAGAGAAAAAGAAAAAAGAAAAAAAGGTAATTTGAAGTTTACTCCAGGAAAGCTGCTTCTACTTGTCCTGTGGCAGGCATGCTCACCTCAGTTCCCACATTTTTTGAGTGATATACTCTGGTTTTGCTTTGCACCATATACATTTGGAAAAGACCAGCCTCATTTTAGCCTGTCACAGTTGAGGTGGCCAGAGGAACCCATGCTGTGGCTGTGGCCATCCAGGGTTCAGTGAGAGGACAGAAGCCTCTTCCTCCTCTGATGTTTCCACAGGTATTGCAGGGAAGGAGGCTGTCCCTGATCTCACTGGGCAGGAGGCCAGGTGCCTGATCTAGGGGCCAAGCACTGTGCTTTCTATAGCCATTCCCCTTCATACCCCTCACCCTTCAAGCACCAGGGTGGCAAAACAGGGAGAGAGAACTGCCAGGTATTCCTCAACAGCACAGCAAAAAGCCATAGCAAAAAGCCCCCTAATTTCCTTTGGATGTCTATATCTCTTCACACAGGCACATATACACATGTGCATAGATTCACAGAATCAATCAGGAAAAAATACTTCAAAAAATCAAAATTACCTTCTTAATGACATCTTCCTGTTCATCTAGAACCTGTAGAAAAATCACAGATTGTGTACCCACACCTATAAAGCATTTAAATAGCTTAGACTCTGTTTGTGTGTACAGGTAAATGATCTGATGTTTTGTTTCCTACTGTTATGAAACTCTAATGCTGGATCTTTTATACTGATAAAAATATTCTTCACCTCTTACAGCAAATTTTCTCAAGTTCCTCTGCTCCATTCTTCCCTGGTGAAATCCAGCTTTGCTCCCTCTCCAGTGAATTTACTTGATTGCAGTTAACACTTCCAACAATGTAAATCCCAAATAACATTTTTTTCTCGCAACATCAAGGTAAGCACTGCCCCAAATCAGTTGGGGAAATGCATATTTGACATTCAGTACAAGTGAAAATCAATTACTCTACAATATAGCTGTGCCTAAGCTATGTGCTGTAGACTCCTGCTGGTTTGGTTGAAACACAAAGCAAGCCCATTCCTGACCAAAAGCTCTGCTAAGAGAAGCCCCTACACAGGCATCACCACTGCACCAAAAGTGAGTTTTTCTAGAGATAGCTGTTTCACTGGGAGAATATTGTTAATTTATACATTTGAGATTTGCCTGCAACATTGCATACACACCAGAGGTGCTTTATCAGTAAACAAACTATGAATCCTCTGCTGCTGAAATATTTCTAGGGAAAGTATGTGTTAGGAGGCTTGCTGTGCTCAGTCAGAGTGACCTACTTAGAGGAGTACAGCTCTGTAGTTCCTGTGTGCAGGTGCTGAAAGCTGTCACATCTATGCCTATGTACAACAAAGTCAGAGAGGCATGGATCTTCAAAAGTATTTCAGAGCTCATCTGCTTCTTTGGGTGCCTCTGTTAAAGTAACAGCAACATCTTCAAAACGATCAGCCAGCTGCCACTGAAGATGGAGGGTGCCAGTTGTCTGCTGGGGTTCAGTGTCTGCAGTCCCAACTAGAGCAAGGCAACACTGCCCCTGGCAAATTGCTGAGCCTTGACATTGGATCTAATCTGAATTTCTTTTGGCAGCAGTTGTGGAGACAGCACACTACTCCTCTCTTCTCACACTCCAGTCATTTATTTCTGCCCTTGTATTGCTCCTTCAAGTGTGTTGGCACAGCTGTGTGGACATTGAACTAAACCTGGAAAATAGGACAGATGAAAATGAAGCTTTTCAACAACATTCCCTTTTTCTTTCTTCATTTCCTTTTCCTTTTTTTTCCTCCTTTTTCTTTCTTTTTTTCTCTCTCCTTCCTGCCCCCTAACCCCACTCCCCACCCTTCCCACTCATTCCCTTCCTAAATTTTATTCCTTTCCTCCATTTACATAATTCCTTGTCTGGATCAGTTCATTGGTCTAGTTTTCTCTATAGACAAAACATTTTTAATTTACCAAAGGAGTAGTGTTAGGCTGTGATAAGAAAGGAAGTCAGGAGTGCACAAGTCAGTTGTGCAAAACCATTCCTATCCTCAACAAAGTGAAACCAGCCATATCCTCTGTATATTACAATACTCACCTCCCGTAAGTTCAATCCTCAGCTCTAAAGTTTAGCAGCACTAACACATTTAGCTCCAGTGTGTTTGGCTTTGGTCATTGAAGGCCATTGAAGATCCTTTTAAAAGCTTCACCCCAGAATACTTTCGAAATTCCCACTCTTAAGCACTATAGAAATTGCTGAGCATGCTGTTCAAAAACTTAGACTTTATTTTTGTCACAAAGTTTCCAAGTAGTTGTGTCCCTCTTTAGAAAATTCTTCATATTATATTATAGCTGGTGAGTATTTGCATTTCTGTGTTGTACATGTACACTCCACGTTTTCATCATTTTTAATATGTTTTGAGGAAATGAAATATTTATACTTGAAAAAGAAGTGGTAGAATCTGATTTTAGATTAGGTTGTCAATGAAACACCTTATCTCAGCTGTTCCTTTCTTTATTCACTTTAAGCACAGAATATAGAAAAGACATCATTGACTTCAATTTTGAGGCTTTCCACTTCTTTATATTAAGCCATATACTTAGATTTACGTACCTGCATATATCAGCACAAACCTCCAATGCATCAGTATTTTCTCCATCTTTGAGCATCTGGTTAAGTCTAAGCTACTAACAGAGCAGAACTGACAGCATGTGCTTACTGATTTTAGATAAATGACAGGTCTATGGCACAAAAGTTGAACTTTAATCCATGGTGTATGGCAAGTTCTTTTCAAATGAAACAAAGAACACCAGCTGAGTGATTCTTGTCACAGTAGAAAGCATTTTGGAGGAAAAAATAAGAAAGACTTTAAGTATATTCACAACTTTTATTATTGCTGTAGTTTAAGAAATTTGCATCTATTGATCTATGCCTTGGTAAATCACTTACTGAACTTCCTAAAAAACAAATTTACCTTAGAAATACATAATTTGTGAAATCTCCATTCTGCAATTACTTTCTGCAGCTTAGAGGAGCAAGAAGTCCATGCTAACATTGAAATGTTTCTGAGCTGGCATATATGTGCTTTACAAGAAAAAAAATTCCATTCTAACAGCTGTTCTTTCCAGCTTCTTGAGACATTAAAGTGTGTTACAGCTTAATGTGGTTTATTTGTGCTGAAGTCCATATTAGCAACTATTTTAATACATTTTTTACATTCAGCATATTTGTGACACTTTTTCCCAAGGCCTGTAGTGACAAGACAAGGGACAGTAGTTTTAAACTGAAAGACAGTAGTGTTGGGATCCTGGCCGTATTGGCAGAATACCAGCGGCTATAGAGGTCAAAAGCTGCTGATGCAAGGTCAAAGGAGGAAGATGAGGCGATAAGCAGGGTGTGGAGCCGA
>JAWWEU010000040.1:30857325-30885384 GCA_035583155.1 Acropternis orthonyx | reverse complement strand
AAGGGAAGGGAAGGGAAGGGAAGGGAAGGGAAGGGAAGGGAAGGGAAGGGAAGGGAAGGGAAGGGAAGGGAAGGAGCTCCAGCCTTTCTGGATTGGAACATCTCTGTCAGTCTGGAGTATAACAGGAAACTATATGACTGTAAGCACAGCTCTAGATGACAGACCCAGGAGACTGGTTCTCGTGCAAATTGAATAACTGTTAAAAGACATCAAGACATGAGAGAAAACATTGGAAGTCAAAACCATGTGCAAGATGCTGGACATGTTTTCTCTCTCTCTCAGTCCATTTTCACCTCTATTTCAGTTCCAGTGATCCTCCACTCCACTCCCAATCCTCTGTATCCACTTGAAGAAGTTTCAAGGAACATGTAATTGCTGTCTGTATCCTAGATCAGAAAGTCTTTCAGTTGGCCTTCTACTCATTCCTTCCTTCATTGATAATGAATCATAGTTAGAAAAATTAAGACCTAGCGCAGAATCTAAGCAAGAGTTTCCCATTTCTCACCAGAAGAGGAAAATACTTTATCAGCAGTGACAGTGTCTTTTTAAATTGAAATAAACCAGTTCTCAGTTCCTTTAATAATTTTGTCTTCTTTCAGCACGTTGCCTCATTTCTTAATGGCAAAAATTCTTGAGTAATTTTGGCAGATAGATTTTCCAGTGAATCTGCTTTTGTGTTAATGTAATCATTTATTTGACTGGGATTTTTGTGAATGTTATCTATGTGTTATGGTTACAAGCCAGGGAAGAGATTTATGGAGATGAATATTCATACCATTCTTCTGAAGGGGGACACTGGGGAGTTGGAGTGCAAGAGGGGACTTTGCCACAGCCAGAAGCCATCCGTGGCTGGCTCAGAGAGCAGAAAAGCCTCTCTGGGAACTCGAAGTGTGCCATCTTGCCTCGGTCACCGAAGTGGTGTGGACTATCCCCCAAAAAATCCATGGTGAAACTTGGTCCCTTCTGCTGCCACTGCTGCCACAGCCCACCCCACAGCTGCCACTCAGGAAACCGCTCATGTCACCACCTGAGTGCTGAAGCCGCTTGCGCCATTGCTACCACTCCAGTGTTGAAGTTGCCCGCACCAACACTGCCGCCCTGAGACCATCACCGCTGGACCATCATGCCAGACCACCATCGCTCGCTTCCCACCTCATCCACACAGAGCCTGAAACCCCAGCTGGGAGCCAAGTGGAGTAGTGCCAGTGCCAAGGGAGGTGGTTGGCAGAGACAACTCTCCACCATTTTTTTTTTTTTGTTTCCCTGTTATTCCCAGAGGGCCACGTGGGTGGTGGATTCCTCTGTGGGTAAACTCTTTCCTCTGTATCTTTGTAGTTATTGCTATTTCCTTTTACTAAATGGCTATTTTTTCACTTATAAGCTCCTTGGGTTTTTTGTCCCTCTGTAAAAGGGCAGGGGCATTTACCTTATTGGACTTTCCACCTCCCAATATTTGTCTTTAAATCAAGAGAGTATGTTATTGGAACTTATCTTGCAAATCACCTGTTTTAACAAACTTCAACTCATGATTTATCAGTAATCTATTAATAGGAAGTTTAGCCTTGATTTTTCTGTTACTGGTCTCCTATGTCATAAGATGTTGTTGCTCAATGTTGATTTTTTAATTTGTATCATTCCACAAATAAAATCCATTTATTTTTGAAAAAAAATTAAGTTAGACCCATTTTAAGCTTCATCAAACATATTTTCTTCATTAAATTAATCACTACTACAGACATGAAATTATTTTCTTATAGATATCCATATCAGATTTAGCTAAGGAAGTTAAAAACAATGTGAGATCACAGTGTGATTAGAAAATTAAAAAAAATAAAAACCTGCTTATTTCTTATTGCAATTACATATTCAAGTTTTTTATTGACTTACCTTCCTAATAATATCCCTACTTTTGAAATAATCAGAATTTCTCAGTTTAACAGAAGAAACTCCTGAGATTTACATAAGCAACTCTCTTGTTAAGTTGTTTCTTTAGGGATCCTCCTTTCTGATTGTAATTCTCAGAGGTGATTGCTCTTGCTGCAGTTCACTGCAAAACTGTTCCTACTGTTGTACAGTTGTAATATTGCTGATGATGATCCTTACACTTCCTACAGACAGTCAAAGAACTGAATATGGGTAAATCAAAGTTTTATAAAATAATAAAGCCAGGCTGCATCAAATAAAGATCCTGTTGCCTCAGAAGAAGGACAGTTTATTTTAGTGTTTTCCAGACATGAAAGGGAGTTTTAGTGACTTGTAATACAAGGAGGTAGAAAGAAAGTAACAGCCACTCAAAGATTACCCTGCTCCAAAGATGTTTAAGGATAAAGAACCAGTGAGTGAAATGTTATTCTGTTACATGTAAACAGAGGGAGATTAATCAGACAAACAGAATACAGGCACATCTTATGGCTATTTTGCATTAATGTGGTGGTGTTCTTTTTCCATACACCAGTAAAATGTGTTGGAAAAGAATAAGTGTATTTTGTTCTCTTCCTTTAGTCAGTCCCATTTCAGTTACATGGGAAAGAACAGGCAGACAAATTCAAACTGCTCTTTTTAACTTCAGAGTAAAAATTAGGTAAAATAAAAAAGCTAGCCAAGTCTAAATCATATTACACCTTTTAAATTATTAATTTTAACACTCTAAAACCTTTATAAACCTTCTGCATGTGTCCAGCTGTTTTACTAATTCTTAACCTCAATTACTGTATTGTTGAGAAAGTACTTTAGCAGCAGGATACAGTGCTCTGTACAAATACAGGCCCTCAGCTGAGGTGTTACACTATGTGAGTAGTACATAACGTGTCTATTTCGATGGCACAAGAGAATTCCTGTCAATTTTACTTCTTCAACATTATCTGCTAAAAGAGAGAAAGCAATAATGATTATGTAGTTGTACATGGTGGGTGATATATATGGTCATGTGTTACTCTAGTCCTCCAAGTGCAGCTGGAACATAAAAGGGCAGGAGCAGAGTTAGGAGAAACCAGTTCATACTGTTATGGGTTTGGGTGGGTAATAGAGTCGAGCATACTGTAAATCTACCCGAATTTCTTGTCTTGTTCAAGAATGGTCTACAAATCTCTGATTGTTATAAATAGCAGCAAGGGAAATGACTACTTAGATTATAAACAAGGGAAAGGTACCTAGAAAAAAATACAGAAATGTCAAAGATCGGTCATATATTTGAAGTGATTTCTTGATCATGAGAATCCTTTAGAATGGTTTTCCTTTTTCTGATGAAAGCAGTAGCAAATCTTGTTGTGGAATTATTAAAATGTAAAAGGACAACATATGAGAAAAAGTGTCTCAAACTGATTCCTGCACTGCGAAGAAGAAAAATAAATGGTCTGAGAGGGATTGTTTTGGCACTGATATGGTTTTTCCACCTCCACGTTCCACAACCTTGTCTAAAGAAAAGCAATACAATTGTTACCAACTGAGAAAATTATAGAAGTGGAAGCTACAGTGTAAAGGGCCTGTGCCAGGTATAGTGCATGATTTGAGGCACCAAGTCATTCAGCTAATCAGTAAAGTAAATCAGTGTCTCCTTGTAAAAATGTGAGACTTTGGATAAATTTCAGTGCAAAATGTGAATTTTACAATTCAAACAAAACTGCAGGAATAACCAGTGATTGGTAGGAATGGTACCTGTAAGTCATATCCATCACTCTCTCATTATTTTCAAACAATTTTCATTTAATCCTCTTCTTCTACCTCAGCGTGCAGGTTTCTGTCAAGCAGATTAGAGTGAGACTTCTAGAATTTTTAAAGGATGTTTTAAGGAGGTGCTCAAAAGGGATAATTTTGGTGTGCTCATTACCATAGCTTAGAGAAGACAGATTTGGATTGCTTCCTTTTGCCTGCTATATGAATAAAATATAATAAATCTGGATATAAAAGCAAGGAAAATGATTTGTGGAGTCAGAAGCTGAAAAACGTCTTTTAGTTTGAGTTATATCATCTTGCAAGAAATATTTAAAAAGCCAAATATATATTGGTTCTTACATTTGAAAATATCCTTTTCCTGAAGCAGGTGAACATTTACATATGAATGAGAATCTCTTATCTACAGCTCTGTGTTCTTGCTCAGCTTTATCATTGGTCAGAAAGACAAAAATTTGTGGCAAAAAATTCAGCTACACATTGTCTACATCTGACTTCCAAGCCTGAAAGTTTTCAAGGCCAGGTTTGATGGGCCCTTAAGCAACCTGGTCTGGTGGAAAGTGTCCCTGCTCATGACAGGAATGTTTGAACTAGATGATCTTTAAGGTCCCTTCCAACATAAAGCATTCTATGATTCTATTTTTCTAATAATTTAATATGTCTTATATATGTTTGTTAAATTATATGTATTCATATATAATTATACAAAATAAAAAATTGTATATGTATGCAATATTATTATATAACACATAACAAAAATTATATGTTCTAACTCCCTTTTTATAATAATACTCAAATAAGGTAAAGGTCTCTCTGGAGTTCATAAATTGGATGACCTTAAGTGTCTTTGCCAACCTAAAAGATTCTGATTCTAAGACAAGTAATGTAATATAAACAGCTGTGTACCAGAGCCTTTGGAAAAGCAGTTCCCCTGCCCATTGACATGGCAGAGAAGGAGCTGTGATAGTAACTTGCAGGAATCTTTAGAGTTGAGGCATATTACATGGCACATCATTGCAAGCCAGAGAGCATTCTTGGCTGGTGGTGCTGCACAGGCTGGCACTGTGTTGCTCAGTCTTGCCAGACAGAACTGGTAGAATGGGGAGAAAGGCAATGTAAAATACCCTGAAGTTTAAGGACTTTCTCTTCACAACAGATGGGAGACCTCAACATTATGCAGCCACACTGAAACCATTCTGAACTCAAGTACCATAAAGATAAAGGTATATATTTGCTAAGCTGAAATAGGTTAAAGAGCAAACAAAGCATTTAAAGACAGAGGTGTCCCTAAAGGAAACAAACAAATCCTTTTCAATTAGTATTTAGATTAGGTTTAAAACATTCTTTCACCCTCTGGCTTACCTTTTAGGCCCGAGTATAGCTCCTAACTGAGAATCTTCATTGTCACAAGATTTTTACACCTCATAAAAACACTAGTGATTCAGTCTTTTTTCTATACCTTAGCCCACTCTTTGGGATTCGTTCAAGTTAAGGACTTTTTCCTCTTCCCCACTGAGGTGTTTCTCAGGGTACAATTTCAGGTTGTGTTGAATCAGAGCTAACTGATGTCTGTGATAAAAAATATGGAGCTCTCATCTTTTGTGACTGTCACAGGTGGCAATGGAAGGCTTAGACAAACTTTATTAAAGAAGCCCTGCTGTTGAGTCACAAGGTGCAGAAAGGATGCCTCTCCTTTCTAATCTCATTCTCTGAGAGGAGCCTTGGTACAGCTAGATTCAATCTTAGCCCCAGATTGTGTCAATATTTTAAATTTAAGGAATTATAGGGGTGTGATTGAACCACTTTTGTCCCACAAGTTTTAATGATGGCAATCTGAGACTATTTAAAAAAAAATTTAATCATTTATTATTACAAATGATCAGACAAAATATCTTAATCAGAATTATTTACTGTACGATATAAACACTAACACTACCAGTAGTATAGTATAAGACAGGATAGTACACTATATTAAAGCAATTATTGAAGTAATCACATTAAAACTAGTGAAAGAAATAATCATTAATTAGAGAATGATGTAACTCACCCATACCAATGCTCGTGGGGAGATCTCTTTCTCTCAGAGTCAAGGAATATCCTTGAGGGGCATACCTAGCCAAGGGAGGAATCTCCACACATACACCCCAAGAAGGGTTATGGTAGAAGTTGTCCGTAGGAAAGTGGACTGGACTTCTACAGCATATGTCAGATGACTGACAGTCATCTCACTCCAGGTGGTTACCTCCCCATCAGGATGTTAATTTGCACTTGAAGTCAGACTGGTTTCAACATCACCTGGCCCATCTCAGCCCACCACTGATACATTTGCAAATGGAGTATTGTCTTCGTTACATTCCAGGGGGTAATATCCTACCACACTAACCCAAGGCAGTGGATTTCTGTCCTTCACTCACATTTGTGCAGCCACAACAGGGGCTGCCTCAACTAGCTGCTCTCAACACACATAACTGCACTTTTACTCCTTATGTCAGTATGAAAGGAGTTATGACCTGCTTGCTACTTAGCTTGCAACCTGGAAAATGCCTATGTTGCTGGTCATAGCCCTACTAACAGTCTAGATAACTAAATTAATTAAAGTACAAACTTACTGATCAATAAAAAAGGCAACATTTCTCTTTCTCTTATCCTCCAGTCATCCAGCTCTTCTCTGTTCCAAATGTGAGCTCCTCAAGGCATGTCAGAGCCAGTGCAATGTGTTCACCAGACCATTCTATAAGACAGTTGAACTCACAGACTGACCAAGCTTATTCTGTGAAAAATTATTTTTCTTTTCTTTTCTTCATTACTAGAGTTGAGTTGTGTCAAAACAGAGTCTTAAGAATACCAAAGGTCTCACCGGAATGAAGTGAGAAAGAACTCACAGAGGCAGATCCTGCTTTTATCAGAAAGTTACTGGGCATTGATTTCTTAACACTAGTTACTCCCTTCTAATGTTTGAATCACAAGAGGCACTTAAAAACAGCATGACAAAAACATCTAAACAAAATGCTTAATGGTTTCTGAAACATTTGTCACGTTGGCCAAAATGGCTCTTGAAATTCAATCTTAGTTCACATATGGCTTCATCTGCCCCTGCAGCTTTATTGGGCAGGGGAGGGGAGGAGGATTTTCTATCAAAAAAAATTTAAATTGGCTCTTCTGCCAAAGCTCCACGCTATGTATTTTACACAACTTGTGCAAAAAATTTCTCTAAAAATGCATCTTCATGTCTGTGTCAGGTTAAATGCAGGACTTCCAGCATGGCAGTAGACACACTCTGCTTCTGGAAGGCTTAGTGCTTTGATAGCTCAAGAGGGTAGAATAAATACTGCCTTTGACTGGAGCAATTTTATCATGGATTATCCTATTCTGAATACCTTGTAATGTCAGCTAGTTTAACTTTACTGAAAATATTGACTGTATGAATGTCAGATGTGCAAACAAAAAGAAAGACCATGTGAGTTCAATAGGTTGCACTTGCTAAATTCAGTAGTGGATCTAGGAATCTAGCAGTTGGCTAGTGGACAATATAAAGTACAGAGCATGGAGTAAGGGGATAAGCAAGTCAACTGAAGTGCACAGAAACTGCAAAACCACTGCTTTGCTCCTCTTTTAAAAAATTCTTTCTAATTTTACTCATATAAATTAAAAACATCACTGAATATCCAACAGTCTCTGTGAAGTTTTGCAGGTGGTTGAAATGTTTTTGCTCACTAAAGCAAGTCTCATTCTAAATGTAAAGACAAATGCCTTGCTTAGTAGAAAGCTTTAACACTTTGGCAGCTCTTTAGCTTTTCAGAGTTTTGTAAAAACATTAACACAAGAGTGTTGACTTCTATGAAACAGGCAAATATTATTATCATCCTTTTACACATGGGCAACTTGTGAGACAGAGGCTTCAGCTTGCCCAGGCCCGAGACCACACAGCAAGTTGGTGGAAGTGCCAGCACTAGGATTCAAGAATTCCTGGATCCCAGCCTAGAGCACAATCCACCAGACAGCCTGTCTGCAGCCCTTTGCTATTGCTGCATGAAGCTACCCAGTTTTTGCCTTATGAATATCTGACTGTGAAGAATTATGTCTTTTGCAAGTGTTTATGAGATTGCTCCAAGGCAAAGTTTTTTTCTCTATTGCTGCTGGAAAATACAGATTACTTTAGCAAAAATGTGGGGGAAGGGAAGGAAACATTCTGAAATAAAATTATAAACCAACTGTTTTACAACCAGACATTGAGAAAATTGTAGAAAAAATTTCCAGTCAAAACTGTTCTTTAGATTTTTTGACTCCAAAAGAAACAGGGAAGAGGTTATTTTATTGTCACCTGTAAGGACAGATTTTCATGTTTCACTACAAAATAATGAAATCACATAGTTTCAACTCATGCAAAAGTTTGGTTAAGGAAGCAGATACCAAACAATTGCTTGTAATTGATGAGAACCTTTATGGCTGCCTTTGCAAAATGCTGCTGCAGCCTGAGAAGCAGGGACAAACCAGACTTTCAAGTGGGAGGGATGAAACTGCACAACTGCTTTACAGCAATGCTGTCATGTGAACAGAAGGCACCTATACCCATCCTGTAGGTACAGCAATTAAAAAAAAACACTTATGCCTCCTTATCTTGCTCAGTAAATTCATGTTCAGCATAAATGCTAAAGGCAAGAAACATTACAGAAGGAAGAAATGTACTGATAGGGAAGTTTGGCTACTGTAATTTTTGGAAGTGGAATTTGGATAGCAGAGCATGAAGGAGCACTTCAATTAAGAAGCTGCTGGAGTTTCAGTTATAGAAGTGCATTCTTGATATCCAGAATGCTCTAACAGCTATGTTAGGGTATGATATTTTCAGCAACTCAGAAGGTAATACTGCTTTGTGAATATTTCCTAGCAATTCACTGCCACTGTGGAGTTTTACAATATTGGTTCCCTATAATTCATTTCTGGTTGATCCTGAGAAAATACTGTCAGGTATCATTGCAAATCCTATATCTGATAAAAGGCTAACTCCACGGTTTTGAGAGACCTGCCTTTGAAATAAGAACCACTGCTAGCTACAGCCCTGGTCTTAGGAGCCATTGCTTGCTGTAATCCTGGTTTCACAGGTATTTGCTGCCAGGGCCAGCCTAGGAAAGCAGGTATGCATGGGAAGGCTGTGTAAGATGTGAGAGGTGGATAAATATCCAGGGTGAAGAAAAGCACGATTCTTCATTGAGCTAGGAAGAAAAGTAGGACCCTCCATGCAGCCTGTAGCTCTTTTTTGGAGCTGGATAGATATAGAGGAATAGCATTCCTTCCAAGTCTCCTTCAAAAAGGTTTAATAAAACAGTGTTTCATTATGTTGGCATCCCACTTCCAGATGATACAGATAGTGCTGTTTAGCCTGCAGTGTGATATTAAACACCTAGATCTGAATTTCTGCCTCAGTAATATGCTGTAAACTCTGCTGAACTTGCTCTTCCCTTTTCATCAGAGTCCTTTTTCTCATTTCTGTTGCATTTTATTGCCTAACAGACTATATTGGCTTTCACTCTACATTACATCTACATCTACACTGCATCTACACGAGAAAATTACATAAAGTCAGGGCATTGGCCTGTGACTATCCATACTATATAAGTGTTGACATGATCCTTTGTGTGATATAACATTCTCACTGGATTACAAAATCCTTTGAAAAACTTGAGTCTTCAAGGACATGAATGCCTTGATCTGGGATGAAATGCTGTACTACTTAGGAATAACTGGTCTTTTCATTTAATGTCTAAAAAATGTATTCTGAGGCATATTAGTCAAATTTTGCATTAACTCTGCTGACATTGAGTCAGAGAAAGACCAGGAAGCATTCTAAAATAATACAAATTTATTTAGAATATCACATGTGGGTATGAAGATTCCTCCAGAGGAAAGGGAAGGCAGGCTGACTGGACCTAGTGTCAGTCTGAAGGCTGACAGTCTAATATAACAAGGGAGTGAGGTGCTGAGCAGCTGTGTTTGTTCTGGTCACATAGATGTGGCATTCTGAGAGAAGTAGCCAATGTCCACGGACTTGAATGCTGTCTGATTACCAAATAAAAGAAATAAATTTATAACCATTGTAGACATCAGGCTCTTCTCTTTTAGTAAAGTCAGTAATTTAGATAATTAAAAAAAATAATTCATATCTCTGAGCCAGCATATCCTTGTTCTCTGACGGGTTGTTAATACTTGATTTTTATGTGATTTCAAATGTTATGAATAGTGATGAGAGACTAAGAAAAGAAGCTCAAATCATTCATTGTTTCTTTTCCAGCATGGCCATGCTTCAAACAATTGGGAGCTCAGACTGTATTTATGAATCTTATTTGAAAACACTCTGCTGCAAAACAACAGATTTTACCAAATGCCATATTCAAACAAAGGTCTTTCTGACAATTTATCTAGTAAAGGGACAATGACATTTGCAGGCATAAACAACACTCAGAAGCATTTAAGAAAGTGATTTTTTTAAAGCCATAGATACACCGCTGATTTTTCAGAAAGGTTGGAACTTCATGAGATTTGGAATTAAAATCTGTTGTGACCTACATAAAAGAATCACTCTAATTTCTTAATTAAACCAAGCTGTAACTGCACACTTCGTTAACAGCTGCCAAAGAAATTATGTAATAAATCTTCTGACTGTCCTCCAAGAATGTGGAGAGGAAGGCAGTGATGAAGAGGACAGAAAGAACAAGACGGGAATGTTTCATGTTATCCTCTTGAAAGTCCCCTTGGGGGGGAGTCTTCAAACCTTGGGAGGGTCGGAGTCTTCAAACACACAAGCCAAACAACTGAAGTGATCACATTTGTAGCTCTAGGTTGAAGGAAGAGCCCAAGTGTTTTAACAGCTGCATTTTTAAGCTGTGTTTTGGTGTTTTTTTTTTTTTTCCTTTACCTAGTTTGCTTCAGGATCTGATTACTTCCTGAAGGGGTGGGCTCAGTGCCTGCCAGGAGCTCAGCAGGAAATGTTTACTCTGAGAGACACACAGAGATGTTTCCCTTTCTTTTCAAATGCCTTTTTTTTTTATTTTTAAGGAGGGAAGGTGGGGAATTCTCTCAATAAAGGTTCTCTTAAAACAAACACACCTAAAAAAAATGTGTTAATCTGAAGGTTTTCTGCCTTATAAAAAATCGATATGAAAAATAAATCAAGAAAAACCACATCACACATTACTGTTGCACAGTTGTCTTCTCTGTCTACTGGATCAGCCTTTGCAAAATATTTGTCATTTGCAGTGTCTCAGGCAAAGACTTGAACTGCCCTGTGGATTTCCTGTGATTTCAGCCATTGCTTGCTCTCCACCAGAAGAGCTGTATCACTGCCAGCCTCTAGCAGAGTTAGGCAAAGCTGCTTTGAGCTGTGATTTGCACCAGCACAGTTTATTCCAGTTCCATGAAAAGTTCTAATATTAAATGCAGTTTTTTCAATATACTCCAGATGCAGCTGCACTTATGACGAATTTACTGAATGGAAAAACTGTCCCAGGACAAACACTGAAATACCAAGTGTGGTTCATCAGAGATAATAAACAATGCCAAAGACCCTGACAATGTTTTTCTTTTCTTCTTCTCATCCCATAAACAGAGTTTCACTCTTGTGTTTGAGAGATTTCAAGCCAGTGGATGTACACACAGCATACAGGGAACAAATATGCTCAAGTCACTGATGATAAATGAACAGTATGACAAGAACAATATATTTAACTCCTTCCCTCAGCCTCCACACATACCCACCATTCACAGCCACAGGGGAGAACAAAAATACTTTTTTAAGACAAAAATAAGATTGTCAGCTTAATGGAGTTACCGAAGATGGCATGCTAGGAGTAAAATAAACAAAACCCAAAAATAACCAACAACAAGGAGACCTGGCTGACAGTAAGATTTATTAGTTGGGTGATGATTCCTGTGTAATTTTGTCTTGTTGCTTTGAGACAGCAGAGCAACATGTTCATGTGTGGTCCCAGCATTCAGAGTATGGTCAGATCTCGAGCTCTGGGAAGTTTTGGAACAGTCCTACTAAGTTTTTTTAAGCAGTGTTTCATCCCACAAGGAATATTACGAATGCCTGTAATTTACTGCTCTCAGTGTCTGCCAGTCCTCACTGCAGTCACCAGTACAGAACAATTCTGTTTGCAATGCTCTGCTTGTCAGGGATGAAGTCAGATCATTTCCTGGTTTACTGAATGACAGGTCTCTGATGACAACATTTTTTTCTGTCTCCAGTTGGGAGTATGTAGCGAAATCTTTTCTCTTCATCCCCTGGTTACACTTCAAGCCTAAATTATCTTTAGAAAATGTGTTTTGGTTTAATCATCTGTTTAAAGAGGCCCATTTGCTTGGCTTTACTGAATGGAATTTGAGAAATGGCAATCCAAGAAAACTTGTGACTTGCTTCTTGGAGGTTACTACCAAAAGGGCAGAGAGAACAAAAGAGTTATTTGACAAATGCACCAACTTTCTCACTTCCACATACTCTACAAATTGTTGGCTTTGATCTAAAGGATTCTTAGATGTTGCTAACCAGGATCTCAGAGTTCATCATCATCAGGTTCGTTCATCCTGTGAATGGAAGCAGCTCAGCAGTGTAGACTCTAACGACCTGCAGCCTTCACTTCCATAGGTGCTCTGCCAAAGATACAGTTTGTTGCTTGTAGGCTAAGTCAGTGTAGCCAAGCTTAAATCTATGCTGCTGACATGAAGGGCAGACTTGTCCCTGTTGTTACCTCTGCTGACCTATTGCTATCTTCCTTCTTCGATTTGAACCATGACTAGGAAATTGTGTGGCACTCTAATCTCAAAACAGCCTCACAATTTCTAGAGTGCACATAAAGGATGAGGTATGTAACAGTGTTTGGCATTCTCCCAGGTGTGGGGGCTTATTCCATTACCTGGGTGGGGGGAGTGCTCTCTCCCCTCACCCCCCGGACACGTGGTTCCCAGGGACCAGGACAGCCGCACACAGACTCACGGAGAGAGGGAGGACAAAGAGCTTTATTTGCGTTGGTACAGAGCTGTTAAGGACTGGGGTAATTTTACTATGAAAGGGGACCCAGGTTAGGACCAATGGGGAAGGGTTTTACAACAGGGGTTTTTGGGGAAGGGAAGATACAGGGACACTAAAGGTACAAATCTACCTGTAGCATGTATTCACACTACAGTAAAAGCTTCAGTTTCTGATACATTTGCACTTGTCTCTTCCTTTGCATTAACATTCCATCTATGACAAGAATCTTTCCATTCTTTGAAGCGTGTGTCAGTTACCACAGAGGTGGGGATGCTTTTTTGGGTGGTAACATTGCCCAGGTTTAGAACCACAGAATCACATTAAGTTGCAAGGGACCTAAGGAGGTCCTGCAGTATCAATATCTGAGCAGTGGCATTTGTAACCCATTGACACTTTAAACCTTTAGTGCCTATCCTTTGAGGCCAAAACCCACAGCTTTTCATTCACCATAGAATCATAAAATGGTTTGGGTTTGAAGAGACCTTAAAGATCATCTTGTTCTAACCTGTCTGCCCCTGGCAGATACAATTTTCACTAAACCAGGTAGCCCAAAGTCTCATCCAACCTGCCCTTGAACACTTCAAGGCATGGAACATCCACAACTTCTGTGGACAACCTGTTCCAGTGCCTCATCACCCTCACAGTAAAGATTTTCTTACTAATATCCAATATAAACATACTCTCAGGCGATTCCCTCTTGTCCTATCACTACAGACACTTGTACGAAGTCCCTCTCTGTCTTCAGGTACTGGAAGGTGCTATAACGTCTGCCAAGAGCCCTCTCTTCTCCAGATGGAGCAAACCCAATCCACCCATCTAGGCCCTACTTCCCTAATTTGGCTACAAAGATACTGTGGCAGGCCTTGTCAAAAACTTGACTAATGTCACAGAAAGGCACCTTTAAGCTGTAACTTAACAAATGCTCCACTTGCATGGAAAGATGTTGCTCCCCCTCCCACCACCACCTGAGCAGCATAAGTCCATGTGGTGAGGATCAAATCAGGGAAACTGCTCTGGCTGGCAATTAATAAGGCAATATCTCTACCACGTCATTTCCTGATTTAAATCCAGGGAAAGGCCAGCACTGTGGGGGGAGCCCAGGGAAAGACTAAACCTTTGGGAAGATCTGTAGGGGCAAGGCCATAGACAGCACCCAGGGTCCATGGTGCCCAGTTCAGGGCTGGAGGAGGCCTGAGGACACTTGGAAAGATGCAGCAAAAACAAGGCTGTCCCCCTGGGAATCCCTGGCTCAGGGCACATCCCACGGCTCCCGAGTGAGGAAATAAGACAGGCCAAGGGACAGTGTTCAGGTCCAACCAGGAGGCCTGATCACAGGCAGTGTCACACTCCTGAGGTGGGTCTGAGGTCAGGCTGGGAAGCCAGTCTCTAGGTCAGTGTTCAGATCAGGTCCAGGCCAGACAGAAATTCAGCGAGAAGGCAGGACCAAAGAAAGGCCAGTCAGTAGGTGTGTCCAGATGCCAAGGCACAGGAACACTGGAACCACAGCTTAGCACTTGCACAGCACAGCTTAAGTCAGCAGCAAGAACCTTGGGCTGAGGTTAGTAGAGCTCCTGGGCTCAGGGGTGTGGGAGCTGGCTCCAGGTGAGACTGGTCAGGGCCATTAAGACTAATTAGTGTCTTCAGTGCCCCATCACATATCTGCATGGTAATGCAAGTGAGGGTTATTTCTTGTCACATAGTTACTCCTTTCATCCTTTATATGCTTTGGGTAGTAAATAGTAAAATCCTGTTTGTCCTGTGGTTAAATTATTGTAAATCAGTTGTAAATTAATTAAAAAAAATAAAATAAAAACATTTTATGTTTTTTTCTAGACACCAGAGTCCTCAATGGGAGTCATTGTCTGCTAGTCTGAACAAAATAAACTGATTTTTGCTAATTGGTACATTCATAGACTCACAGAATAGTTTGAGCTGGAAAGGACTTTTTAAAGGTCTTCTAGACCAATACCTCTGCAAAGAGGACGAACACCTTCAAGTTTGACTTTGTTCCATGACCTTATTCTCCACAGAAATATCTCTACCCAAAGTTTTGGATCCAGAAATAGATTGAAAAAAACCATAGATTGAAATAAAACAGAAATCCATGGGTTTGTCTTAGTATAAATCAAGGTGTCATTTCATAAAGATATTATATGTGTCACATACACCATCATCTAGACATGAGCATTCCATGTAAATGCTGGATTAACCGAAATCTCTTTTCACATAGCATGGACAGAACAGGAAGGAAGCAAAGCAAGAAAGTAAATATCTATATTTATTTTCCCAGTAAGGGTTCCTTCAGGGCAGAGGGAGAACTTAAAGTTGTATCTCTTGATCCTTAAAGTTGTATCTTTTTGCACCTATGTTGAAAAAAACTTTTGGTATAGCTGAGACACAAATAAGAATCACTCCCACTTAAAGAGGAAGAATGCATCTGGAGTCATCAGACTTCATGGTTAAAAATTTCCTGTAGAGTTTATTGTAGTTCAGATGAAGAGCTCACTTTCACAGCTTGAGTGAAGGTAATTATATTTAACTTACCAGTCTGATGCAGCAATAAATGTGTCAGTAATAAAAGTGGAATTCAATAAAGGAGAAGAAAACAGGAACAGCTGATCATATGGCCTGTGAGGCATACACCGACAAGATCTAAGACGAGAGACCCAGGAAGACTTCTTAGTTCTCAGATATACTGACACATGATATGTCCCACAGAAAGACCTTTATGTGCACTGTCTTTTCCTTCTGCATTTCCAAAAAGAAAAATTAAGCATGTGCATGGGAAGAGAATCATGGCAAACCTTAGCCTGATCTGAAGACTTGTTGTGAAAGGGAATCTGGTATAGATTAATATGCAGATTTACTGCAGTTGTAGTGACTGATTGATATTTCTGCATCTATATACTACTTTCCTTCAAAAATTCCATTATTAGTAGTATTATTATTATCATCATAATCAACATCATCATCATCATTTAGGAAAAAAGGGGAAAACAATCACAGAAAATACAGATTTTTTTCCTGCTAGCTGAATTCTTAACAAGCCTTTCCTTTTTCAGTGATGCTGTGTGACTTCTTAAATTGAGAACTGAAAGCTGGTAACATCCCCTGTGTTATCCAGCAACCAACTGTTGTACTACCTATAATGCAAACTACTTGGCAGAGTTTCCTGCCCAAATTCTCAAGTTGAGTTTTGAGCATATTCTCAAAGTAGACTTTTATTCTCAAAGAAAATTAGTAAGCACTTTCTTCCTCAAGCAGGAGTTAGATCACTGTCCTGTTCTAATGGAACAACTTCCACTGGAATGAAAGGTGCAGGACAAGTGTGGACCAGTAAAGGAAATTACCTTGAATCATGTTAGCAAGACATGTTAAAGGTGTGCATCATCCTTCCCACTTTCATAAAGCTGACTCTTATAGCAAAGTACTTTGGAAACATTCTCAATTTCTTAATTTAATTTCATTGCTATATTATTCTTCTGATCAAGATATCCTGACATTTCAGTGAAGGAACATCAAAATTATGGGTTTTTTAATAGCTTAATAATATTGGTTCAGAAACTATCATGGGATTTACATTCTAATCTTTCAAAAGGATATCTCCTTAGCATACAAAGACAGAAATATGAAAATTCCACTTCTGTACTCTGGTACCAGAGTGCTCTTTACGTACTCCCATGACCCAAACATAACAGTTCTGTCTGAGCAATATTTGAACTGAAAAAACACAGCCTGTCATTTTGTTTCTTTTCAGCCTAGACAAGATTTATAATCTTTTCTGTCTGAAGGGTGTGTGACTAAGAGTGGATGAAGATGTACAAGTGAACCTCTGTGTAGTGTACTGAGGAAAATGAAAACAAAAGGATAGCAGAAGATGTCACCCCTCATTTCTAAGCCTAAAGACTGGATCTTAAGTGACACACAAATGTCATGTGGGAAATTTTACCCACAATGAAGAAAATAAAGCCTGAGTTGTTACAAACTAGCTTTTGAAAATATTGTTTACCAGACCATGGTGTCAAGGTATGAGCCTGAAGTGCAATATGCAAGCCACAGCAATCTGTACCTTGAGAAAGAGAATATATTGCATTTAGAACCTTCATTTCCATATGAGGCTATGGGATTAAATTGAATTTTTGAAAGGCAAACAAACCAAAACAAATGAGAATGTGTATTGCTTGGACTTGAGTGAGGGGAAAATTAATTTTATATTGATACCTATTCTTTCAACTTTTCTAAGTTTCCTGTTTCAATCTTTGAAAAAACAAATAATAATTTCTGTTTGAACAACTCCTGAGAAGAATTTGCTCTATGAAGGAAGTAGGAGGCAAGAGGAGCTAAGTACTGTCTATAGACTGCCCTTTCATGTTAGTGTCAAACAACACGGGAGAGACTGAAGCAGACTGAAGCCCCAGCAGCATGCAGCCAGGAATGTGATAGCCAAAACTGCCAACCATTTCTCTGGAATGGGCAAGAAAATCTGTAATAGGATCTAGAAGTTAATTTACTTGCAAGGAGTTTCTTTGTAATAGAGTCCTCCTTGTCATTATGCAAGGCTATCCTGCACCTAGATCATTCACAGGCTCTCTAAAAGAGTCTTTATTCATGTTTTATATCATATAAACATCTAATTACTATGAGAAACTTGCTATGTTTTTGTTCCGTGGAATTCAAGTATCAAGTTGAATAGCTGAATTATGGAAAATCATTTAGATCAGGTTACGGCCTTAGCATAAGTTATTCAGTCTTCCTTAGTAGTTAATAGAGAAATGGGCACCTACAGGAGCCATTTCATCTCATATGTTAAAATGAGAGGAGTAAAATAGCTTCAGGAGGTTCTTTTTCTCCCTCGAGTCTCTCCCTGCTAAGGAAAACTTTAGGTGGTTAGTTTGAACAAAACATTTAACATCAGCATAGGTGCACATTTTGTCTCTGGTAGCAGATAGAAAAAGAGCATGGGAATCAGTACACGAAGAGGCCAATTACTCCTCTGTCTATGGTGTGATGCCTTTGTGTCAGCATCTGGCAGATAGTAGTTTTGAGTGAGTCACAGGTAATATCTGGATCATCCTTCTTGGTAAGCTTGGAAAGCCATTCTGAATGTTTGTCTTGCTCCTTCTTGAATCCATGTTCATGAACAATTCATAAATAATAATCTGTGGCAGTGAGTTCCACCAGTTAATTGCTCTTTGTGTTCTTTAAACACAAGACTTGATAACAACAAGGAATGAAACAAAACAAAGGTTTTCTTTCATATTCACAAAAGCTGTTACTAGATTTAAGTTTAAATAGGAATATAACTTGGTTCTGTTTGGTGATACTGTTTAATTGTGTGTAATGTCTTGTATGGTTAATATAATTCTTGGAAATTGCTAAATAACATTCTAATTTCATGCTAAAATATTCACATGATGTTGTGTAAAGCTATCATCTTTCATGTTTTTTCTATAAGTATATATTCTTTGACCACTAGAAACTCTTATGCCTGTTAATCTTAAAAGTTAGACTGGCTGTAAACAGTTCATTTTCATTAATACCTTAGCAACACAGAAGCCCAGGGTCCACTACTATCAAAAAGACATGTGCTCCTAACCCTCATAAATTCTAGGGAAGAGGATAACTAGCAGTTTGGCATAGCTGTATACAAGACTCTGTAATGTCTTTTTCAGTGCAATTTATAACCTCTTTGAAAAAAGAACTAAACTAATTCTGGAAGATCAAAAAGCAAAATTTTTCATTAGATGGATGAAAAATATATTGGCAGATAATAATTCAGGCGTAAATTGGTCTTAATATATGACCTTCCTAGAAAGACAAACAAATTAACAAAACCCACAAAGCATGGTGTCTGCAGGCCTGATCCTACTTCTGGTCTACAGATAACATTGATTCACTTCAGCCAGTTCTGTGTGTGCACAGGACCTTCATCTAACTTGTTCATTAATTTAAAGTACTCAGTGTAATATTCATTTAATCACCAGGTCATTACTGTAAATTTACAAAGAACAAAACTATATAGTAATTCTGGGCTTGAGAAAGGAAAGAACTCCACTACTATCCCATTAACAGATACATTCTTCATACTTCCCTGTTGATAAAGAGCATATAAACTCAGAACAGCTGCCACTTCTAATTAAGCTGAATAAATTCCAATTGTAAGAAATGCCTTTTTATAATTGCCGCATCTTTAATAAAACCCTGAATACTGTTAAAATGACACTGAGAAGCAGAAGCCTTTTTCTTACATTCTTTTTGTTCAAACTAAGTGTGATCATCTTGTAATAAAGGAAGGTTTGTAATATTAAAAAGTTTGACCATGTTATTTATTCCTAAATATAAGTGTTACTGTTAAGAAAAGCCACACTGGTAAGAGATATCTAAAAGTCTGTCTCATACCAGGGAGAATCGGGTGTTTGCATTGTCTGCTTTACCTGCATACCCCAGGAACTTGAATGCCTGTGTGTGTATGCATGCGCACACACAGAGGGGGATTTCTGTCCCAGGTAGCAAAGCATGCAAATAGTCATAGCTGGTGTACAACTAAGACCAATCTGTCTGAAAAAAAAAGAAAAAAAATCAATCACAAATAATCAGGATGATGTTCTTTCCTAAGATACTCATGGTATAATTTTATCTCCCTGACATACTAATGTCTTGTATGCAAGTATGTAGATATGCTGTCAGTGATCAGCATTGAGGTTTCAGTTTTGATTACTTGGACAAATCTGAAGTCAGTTGTGGGCTGTTTTTATAACTCATATTCAGTTTGCATTAAAAAGGAAAATCTGGGGCTAAAGCCGAATAAAGCAAAATTACATTTCTGCACTGCTATAACCACCCTCTAGTCAGATCTGCACATATCAAAGTCCGATTTCTGCAACATGAAGCTGGATTTTTGAGTGTTTAACAGTTTTCAATCATGAAAATGGTATGTTTCATAATACACAGATACAATTATATTATTTAAGTGCTCCTTTGCAAAAAAAAAAAAAAAAAAAAAAAATAGATCCTTCAGTAGTAAGCTACCAAATCTGCTTTCCTGAAAACAATACCTGTGAACAGTTTAATTACCTTGCTCTTTCTTAAATCTTCTTACCAATGATCTTTACTGGATTAAGTATTCAACACCAAGACATTAAAGAAGTATATCCCTGTAGCTCCCACTGCACATATTTCCACATAATCACCAGGATTAGCTTTCTAAGGAAGTAGATCAAAGTTTTATTTCCTTGTGGTTATCTGATAATAAAGGCTAAGGATAAACCAAACTCTCATCACTTTTTCATGTACCCTCCCCAACCAGATCGTGACTAAATAATAATGTGAATAAAGTCAATGTAGAAAGCTGCAGCAGTCAACAACAGCTATAATAATAGAAACACAGCAGAGTAGTAAAAAGAAGCTAGAAGGGCAGTGAGTTATATAAAGTCTTTAAGGGTACATAAAGGAAGGCAATGAATAAGGCAGAACCTTTTGAAAGTAACTGAATAAATATTCACAAGTAATTACTATGTGCGTACAAATCTGTGGAGAAAGTGTCCATTAATTACAAAATCCCATGCTGCATTATGACTGGTACTTTGAAAGAAAGATTTTATAAAAACTATCCGTATCTGATCAAAACCCCAGTGCTTATTCTAAGCAACAGCACCATGCAGATCCATTGCTCAATGCACATAATAATTCAGGTTGGCACTTTGCAAAAAGGTCAGTGCATATTTTGTTATTTTCCTGCACTGTTATGGGCAGTCATGGACCAATAAAAAGACCTGTATTTGCACATAAGATCATTAATTTCTGCAGGGTTATGTGAAAAAGGATACTTTGTCTATGGGTGGAAACAAGGCATGCTGGGAATAGTGATAAATTTTCCTCCTTCTTCTGCTTGGCTTATTTGAACGCAAGCCCTCAGTGACTTTGTGTTAAATTAGAAGACAGGTAAGACTATTACAAAAATGTTCATGGTACTTGATTGTTTTTAAAAGTTTTAGCATAAATAAAGCTACTGTAGTTTTTATTGCACTCATGTCTATTGTATATGCCTACAAGTGTATATGTATATAAGTGTATATATATTCTGATTTGCCTGTGGACAATTTTGCACTTGAAGCCTACAGGTGTTTGCTGTGCTTCTCCTGCCTTTAGTTATCCTGTGGTAAAAAAAAAAATAAATCCTTTTTTCAGCAAAACAATTGAAAGCCAAGGCTTGTTGTGACTGACAAATCACTTAGTCACTCTGATCCTCATTTTACACAAACACACAAAAAATACATCAGAGTACTGTTCAGGAGCTCAACTAATATTTACAAACCGTTCTAAGACCCCTGAAGGATGACACTACAGAAAAATATTCTTGTATTTTCTTCTGCCAAAAAAAATTTAAACAAAACAAAACAAAAAAGATCCATTTAAAATTCAGTATTTTTCATAAAGTACGTTCACGTTGTGCAATTCATGAGTAAAATAATTTGTAATCTACAAATTGAGGACTGGTTTTGTTATTCTATCTCTTCAGTTTCTTTGCTTGTATTAGCCTTTATTCTTAAAGTCAGTAAATAGTATCAAAAATACATGACTCTTTTTACATACTGTAACATTGTCAAATTGTGAACAAATACATGTACACACATGAAAATGGACACACATATCCACACAACTCCTCCTGTGTCTGTTGAATTTTTTTAATAAGCTATATAATAAAATATCCAAAGTGTTGATTTAATAGGAAGTAATTTCTTATAAAATTTTGTAAAGACCTGTATAAAATCTGTATCAATGAATATTTAAAACTATGTCCTAATTTAAAGAACAAGTTAAATTCCTGAATAATTTCTTCCTACATTTGCTAGCATGTTAATCTAAATTTAATTAAAGGATAGTACCACTGAAAGAGCAGAAATAACATATTGTTTCACTGGTGTTTTAATAGCACTTTGGATTTTACTATGTGTGTTCCAGATAGACTAGATACAAAGATTGCTATTTGTTTAATATCCCTATTCCTTCAGCAAACCAAACCATTTTATTTTGTCTATGACTCTAAAGACAGTAATTTTGAACATGCTTTTTATCCTCAATTCCGTCTTAGACACAGCTCATTTATTTAATAGTCTTGCTCTTATAATTATAACCATGCTAAACATGTTTTTTTCCCTGCTAATTCCTCTGCCTCAATCCAGATGTCCAGCCCTTGTATACATATCTACACAGTAAATGTGAACCTTCCAGTTTTTCAGACTTGCATCTGACCCTCCCTGTCATGGAAGGGACAAGTTAGACATTTCCAGCACAGTGCTGTAGTTTCCCTCCAGTTCTCCAGAACCACATGTGGTGTGCAGGGGCCTCAGAACAGGCCTGTGGGGCTGCACATCCTGGATGCATTGCTAGAATATAATATTAAAGAAAGCAGTGATAGGATGAGTGTGAGATGCTCCATTTGAACCTGGGGACACATAAGCACACCACACTCAGAAAGAAAATTCAAAGTTCCAGTCACGGCTTCCCTTTAAGCTGCTGTTAGATACCTGGATGACATATTTTAATTAACATTTCTTAACTGCCACCTGCGGTGCCAAACATCTTAAGTGGATGCTACTTGTTAGTTTGGCGTTGGAGGTAGTAAAGTGAAAATCTCAGACTTCTCCAGACTGCATCTTTCCAAGGCTATAAAGACAAACTATGAAAGAGAACCAGTTAAAATACTTTAAACTCCATATATCCAGTACATTTAATCTATTTCTATCCCAAAGAAAAATTGCCCTTTAGAAATATTATTATATAAGAAACTAAGTGCCTTATGCAGTGTTTTGGATTTTTTTTTTTTTTTAATGAAGGATTAAGCCTTTGTGATTGGAATTGCTGACACTGACTTGCATAGGTAGATTCTTTTGGTAAATTAAAGGAAAAAAAATTGTGAAGTAAGTAAAACACTGGTACTTTATATGTTTATCTTTACAGTTCAAAGATTGCAATACTTCCAAAATTACTAGAGATACAAAAAGCAAATGTAATTTTTACATTGTTTCAATTATAAAAGCAATACATTTGTTTCATATTAACTAAAAGGTCCATTAAACACCATATAGTGTATGATATCTAATCAAAATGGTATAGCTAAGTAACAACAGTAAAATGAGTGTGGGGATGACAAATATGATTTCCATCTTTGGGGCATTGTTCCAAGTCATGTTATGCAGTGGGGTTTTTTTCCAACTTTTGCTTTTGTTTGCTTGTACACAGAAATCCTCACATTCTAAAATTCTAACTAGGCCTTTCCTAAATTAATAATGAAGTTAATCACCTTAATAAAATGAAAACCACCTAATTTACTTTTATGCACTGACAAACTAAATAGCAGAAAGTAGTTTTTTCAGTTCATGAGATTTTTCTGACCAGCATGAGCAAATGTGAACAAAAAAGATGGAGAAGCAACTAACGGATAGCAAAGCATTGTACAGAAAACTACTGAGAGTCAAACTGTATCGAAAAAAAATGAGATCTTAAGCCAAACCTGCTGTCACTGATAGTGGCAAAAGTTTTATCTTACATTTACTCACCCAAAGTTAACAAATTTGTAACAATTGATTTTCTGGGAGCCAATTATAGAAGTTTCTCAAGATAGCTGTCATGTATTATTAGATATGACACGTGAGTGGATTTTTTTTTTTTTTTATTTTCATGAGAGAAGACGAATTCTTACTAAAAATCAGGCCTGGCTTTTATGTTCTGCTAGGCCCCATCATCTAGTGAGGCAAACACAAAGGATGAGCCACTGACATCCACAGTTCATCAAAATTGTTTCTTGCTGAATATTATCATTCAGTGATGACTCCAGCACTGGCAAAACTCAAGATTACAACATATAATTTATTATATCTAAAATCAGAAATCATCATTACTGCAAAATCAGATAAAAATGCAACTAATTAACAGACTCAGAGTTAAAACACTGCAGTAAGAGTCTATCATCACAATTCTTCCTTCTCATTATTGTTCCAAATCATTACAGACACCAGTCCAGATAAAGGTAATCACAGGTCTCATTAACTAAATTAGTCCTCACTTGTCCTCAGGAATATAATAAACCTTGCTCACTTGATTTTTATAGCCTTGAGATGCTCTTGAAAAGAGGTCCTGGTGTAATCATACTGACCAGCAAGACCAGTTAGCACAGTGCAAACAGAAATATGTGAACTTTAAGACCTGTTGTGATTCAAAAGAGACAAAACCAGATATATAAAATATCAAGATTATTTTCATCTTTGTGGAAGGAATGCAGAAAGTACTGTAGTGATTTCACATAGGATCTGTAGAAATTCTCTTTGGAATAAAATATAATGGGATGAATTGTTGTATTAGTTCCCCTGAGTTTCTCGCCATTCACTTGCCAACTATTGCCACTTGTCATTGCTGTAGTACTTTGTGTATTTCCAGTTGTATTTTGATGTTAAGCATCATATGAAAAGAGGAGGACATTTTAGCACCATGTGATTGTCTAAGTCTTTATGGACTGTGACAAGATACACTACATACCACCAGCAACAAAGATCTACAGTCTGAAAACACATCTTCTGTCTGAAGTTTATCTTTTCTTTTATCACTAGTGGTTATTTCATGTGAGGTGTGCAGATAATCCATTTTTAACATGTAACACATCAGAAGTTCCTATATTGCTTTCATATTGCCTGTTCATGCCAATAAAATGTCAGCCTAGGTACTCTGTGTCTGATCCTCAAGGACTCTTCAGTATTTGCAGTCTATATTGATTCCAGACGGAGTCCTAGGTGTTCACTGCTCTTCCTGCAGCTCCATCAGTACTGGCAACAATGGGAGTTCTAATGTAGACAAGAAGTTTGTCTTTTTATGGCCAATGTTTACTATACAGCAATAAATCCATATGGTGAAGTAGAGCAGCTGCCAAGACTTTTTGCATGCTCGAGCTGAAATCACCCTTAGCTCATGTTAGTCTAATGGTGGGAAATTCTGCTAAAAGGCTCGTTGTAGACACGCTTCTCTGTACTGTACCTCTGCTCAATAGATCATTCATGAGCACCCAGCCCCCTCTCCAGAGAACTTGTAGAGTTCTTGTAGAGCAGGAAGGGTTGGAGACAAGGCTGAGCTTCTTACAGCTCAGGCTCAGAGCTGGTTTATTGTTGTCATAGCTACGGGCTCCACATGCCTCCAGTCCCTGCTTTATGAAAAGAATGATGCAGTGTCTAGCCTTACAGCTGAATATATAAACCAAATTAGTCTACCATGCCTCTACCTGTTTTGTGGCTCACAACGAAAGAAGTAATATATCATGCAATCAGTCTTGTAGCAGTTATATTCTGTAAACACTAAGGCATTACACCGAGATTTTTTTATTTGCTCTTTAAAGTCCCTTCTAAGTATAATAGACTGCAGATTTCAGTAAGAAAGCTAATTCAGAAGAGTCCTCTGTGATTTCTTGGAATTTCTGTAACATATAAGTTAAAAAGTGTGTTTCAAATCCCTTTTCACACTCTGTTTTTTGCATAATCCCACTCACTAAACAAGAAGCAGAAAGACAGTGATGAATGTCTTTTCCAAAGCTGCAGTGCCAGGGTATTATTATAATCAAACTATTCCTAATGTAAGTAAAAAAGAGTTATATAGTCCTGCAGGAACTCTTTTCCTGAATAGAGTAAGAGCCTCATATGGTTCCAGCTCTACTAGAACATTAAGTTATCCCTTAATGGCACTGCGGTAAGGCAGTGAGGGAAGACATGTCCTGTGATACTCCTGTTGTCAGTGTTGTTTAGAAGATGAGGAAGGAAGGAAAGAAAGCTTTAAAAATGTGGTGCCGATTGAACAATAATGTATAGGAGGGGGAAAGTAGGTATCAGAAAAAAACTGTGTAAATCTCCTCACATGCTGGTGTAGCCTGCATACCAACAGTTTGGAAGAGAAGGTGATAAGAGGAAAAATAACTGCCATGAGGGGTAGAGAAGGTGTAAATCAGCTTTAATTTCCACCTCCCTTCCTAGCTTGTAAATTCCACCTGTTTTGATTCTCTACAGGCTCATTTAGACTATACATGCCTGTAAGTCGAGGTGTGTGGTCACAGGGTACAGCATCATTTTACATTCTATCTCTGTGTTTAGCAAAATGGGCCTCATCCTCACTTACCTCCAAAATTCCATTAAACCATCTTGCCGGTGTGGGCTGTAAATGACATTTATAGTCAGGGAAATGTAAAGGGATCTCAGTGCAAATAAGGAATAGAAGAAAATATTATGGTTTTATGGATCTGAAGTATTTCTTAAAAAAACAAATAAAGACAGCTTTATTATCTATGAGGAAAGGAACAATGCAACAAAGCATAAATTGAACATAGTCCCCCAAATTAAATTCACCCTGAATACAGCAAATTGAATGTTTGGACTATCAATATATTACCAGTATTTCATGCTACACAAAGTCTCCCATGCTGATGTCTTCTATTTCTTGCTGCTGTGGAGAGAATTAAAAAAATATAAAAGTGTGTTCAAAATAATATTCCAAGTGTTATAGAATAGTACTGTAAGTCTCATCAAGGCTGTTACATTCTCTGCAGTCTCTCACTTGAAGGGTTTTAATGACTTGGCCATTTCAGAAAATATCAAGACTGAAAAAGCAAAACAAAACCCAAAGAATGTTTTTCCTGTAATTATGAAATTACTTTAACTTTGAAAAAAAGATGTTTTCTCATGCTGAATTTCTGCTACCTGGCTCTAAAGTGATATGAAAGAAAAAAAAATTGGCTTTTGTTCACTTTTTGAGAAATTTTGTTTACAAAATTGTAATTACAAAATTGTAATTTTTGGTTACAAAAATTGTTTAAAGTAAAATAAGCACTCAAGGAAGCATATTTAACTAGGACCTTTTATGGCTATGTGAAGCTGCAGTATATTTGATTCTTTAAAAGAGATGCCTACAGCACTGAGAGAAATTATAAACCCAAAGGGAAAATATTTGTTACTACCATGAGTTACATTTATATCTGTTTTTGAAAAGGTATGAATATTCTCTGCATGGAGTATAGATACTGTCATCATTGCAGCAATAAAAATAAATAAAATTAATTTTATTTTCATATTTATTGAGTGTACAATTCCACATTTTCCTTGGAGAGACACATTCAGTTCATACATTAACCAGTGTTTTGGGTGTTATATAGGTGAGAACCACATAATACTTTCTGTAGGGCCCCTCAAAAGACAAGAGATACTGTATATATTTGATGTGTTTTTTTAATTTAAATTATAAGAAACTTCACCAAGACAGTTTTAGTTATTTCACGCTGTCCAATCTTATTTACACAAAATGAATGGTATTGGGGAAAATGTTTAACAAATAAGGTCAAATACAGCCTGCTGCAAAAACTCCTATCTGTAAGGGGTATGAATCCTATTCTTTTGGCTTTGGAACAGGAGGAGGTTTAGACTCCTAAACATGTAGTGAGCTTTCTGTTGAAGTCTCTCTTCTTTTGAATATGTCTGATTATTTTTCTAAGGTGTGTCATTGTCTTTTCATGCTACTGAAGAAAATAGAGTAACAAATTCAGTAATACATATTTGGCAGCTGAATTTAATACATATAGGAAACAATAAAACTAAGTAACCAGTGAGTGAAATAGACTGTATAAATAGTACATTTTAGGGTTGCACAGTACAAATATTGATAATGCATGTGTTGTACGAGAAAAGATAACAGGAAAGCAGGATGACTATTAAGTTTCTGACAAGTTTAGTCTGTGTCCTAAAGAATAAGTGAAACAACTTCTTTGCAATTCTTTATGTCATTTTCAGAGTTTTCACCAAAATGAGGTATGACATAAATACAGAAAAGAGAGGACTTTCTAAGAGAAACAACGCATGTAACTTTCCTACTCTGTAAGTTTTCAGAGCAGATAATACCTTCAGATCATGTATTCCAACCTCCTGTAGTCACAACCCATTTCAGCCAAACAGCTTATACTAAGGCCAGCAAATTGAGTCAAACAAAAACGTTTCTACTTTTGAGTGCTGAAACAACTGTTTTCTCTCAGCAGTGAACAGGAAAGACTCAGGTTCCACCACATCCTGAGGCTTCTTCAGTAGCAAGGAACTCATTAAGTAAGAAACATTCCAAAGATTTGACAGAGATTAAACATAACCCATGCCAAGGAAAATCACAAGTAAATAAACAACCTCTTCTCCTCAATGACAAACACAAACCAATGAAACAAAAGTCTGATCTGCAGAAGGAGAATGTATTTCAGGCATTGGAATGGCTTGCCCAGAGAGATGGTGGATTCACCATCCCTGGAGGTTTTTAAACTGAGATTGGATGTGGCACTGAGTGCCATGATCTAGTAAACAGAC
>JAWWEU010000040.1:30816228-30849910 GCA_035583155.1 Acropternis orthonyx | reverse complement strand
CACACACACACACACACACACACACACACACACACACACATATATATATATATATATATATATGTGATCTTCTGGACCTACAAATCCCACTCTGTCAGAAATCCCTGATCACTTGCTATTTATGACTAAGAGCCTCAGAAGATTTAACATGCTGTATATGAAAAAGC
This sequence comes from Acropternis orthonyx, assembly GCA_035583155.1. Lineage (NCBI taxonomy): Eukaryota > Metazoa > Chordata > Aves > Passeriformes > Rhinocryptidae > Acropternis > Acropternis orthonyx. The sequence goes on along the minus strand of JAWWEU010000040.1, from coordinate 30,849,743 downwards.
AGGAAGAGAGAATGCCACTGTTCTGTTTCTGTACACTGGAGTGAAAAAACTTCATATTAGTGTTTCTTACTCTGATGCCTCCACATATTAAGTGAAAAAAACAAAATTTTTATGAATTTTAGCCTGTGATTCCTGAGGTCTCAGCATCAAAGGAGGGAAAGAGCACATGGGCCAGTCAGATGAAACGCATCTTCAGGGATTAAGTCCAGTATAGCATCATCTGTATTCCTTTCTGAAGATATGCACTGCCACATGAGCTGCAATGAATATTGATTGCATTATTTGTAGCCATTGTCTAAAAGACTCATGTTTTCTCTGGACTTTCTGAGTCATTGGAATAACTCTGATGAGCCTCAGCCCTGTCTTTGTGATCAACCAACCACTTACGTCATTAATCACTGGTTATCATGGAAGTCACAATTAAAACAACTTTCTATATAAAGCAGTTTTAACTTTATATAATCTCTTTTATGTAATTAGATACTTGTTTTCAAATATGGGCAAATATTAATCTGCGTCAAATGATCTGAACTAACTGGCATAAACAAGCCTAAGAGGTCAATGAAACTCTGGACAATTTTGTCTTTTAATTTCTTTGCACATGAATCATTTAAATTTCTGATTAGAAAACACTTCCACTGAAGGACTTGGCTGAAGAAAACTTCAAAATCAAGCTGGCTTGTCCCAGCAGGAATGGTGGAAAACTGTCCACAATAAAGATACAGAAGAATTAGGGAGGATATGGAACACAAAGAGATAAAGTCATAATATTTTTTTTCTTACTGACAAACTCCTCAAAACTCTTTCAGGTTTCTAGAGTTTCAGTAAACTCTATTGATTTAAAGAATGATTCAAATTTGTACTGGAAATGAAGGAGCTTTGAAAGTGCAATCACCAAACCCATAAGGTTTATTTCACAACATCTTACCACTCAACTTTAAAATGAATATAACTCAAATCACAACACAATGATGACTGATGTTTTTCATCAATGCCCAATTATCATTCCATCATGGCACAAGACTTTAAAGTAGACTTGTCTGAGCCAAGTAAAGCACAAAGTGAGCATCTGAAAATCCAGATCTGTGCTCTTACAAAATTACTTACCAAGCCACATTTATTATTTTCTAACGTGTTAGGTCATGTTGGTTGTATATGGGTATGCAAGATGAGGCATTTATTTTAATCTTATATTCAGATATATCATTTCACTATTTTCTGATTAGGAATCGCATCTGCAAAGAGATTTTGGTTTTATTTTAAGAAGGGCTAAAACTGGAATTCTTAGTATTGATGGGATCAGTTCAAAGTTTTTTTCAATTTCACTGGACTTCTCCAAATATTTGATACTGTGCCTTCACAGGCTACCCACATATGTTGCTGGGGACTTCATGATCAGATCATTACAAGTCCACTAAACTGTGGAGAATATGTTAGATACATATTTTAATTTTTCAAAGTATTTATAATATGTATAGATAGCCGGATATAGAACAGAGAAAGAATTATCTCTTGATGTTTCCCTGCACCATCTGACACGACCTGACATGATTGTAGTTGGAAATTAAGTTCCATAATTCAGAAACAGGTTGTTTGGGGATTTTTTTGGCATTGCACAGTAACAGCAACAAAATGATGGGAGGTTATGGGAATAGGAGGAAGTGGTTTAAACATGCAAATACTTCAAAAATGTAGGTGTTAGAAGACATACTAGCAATCTATGAAAATTGTTACAGTATCAGAGTGCTACATTTCTTTTAACCAAGACAAGTATTACCTTATTTTCATACTATATGTCATGTGTAAACTATATTTGGAGTACAGTAAACATTTTGTCCTTAAGGACTGTAAAACAACTAATTCACAGCTTACATAATAAACACTTCATATTTTTATGTGCTGTTACCTCAGGTGAGCAAAAAACCAACCATTTAATAATTTTTAAAAATAACATATACCAATAAGAACAAAATACAGAATTGATTAAAAAAGCCCGTTAGTGTCTGTTAGCTAAATGCAAAATAATAACCAAAACCTGAATTTATCTGACACCTGTTGACTGACAGATACCTCAAAAATTATAAGCATTTTTAATTTTTATCTGTGGAAAGGATTTTGGTTTTATCCTGCAGCTCAAATTATGTTATCTCCCATACTGTACTTCCTAATTCTGAATTTGTGCTCTTCTGCTATAAGCATTTGATGGTTTACAGATTTTTCAGGGAAGTAACAAGAGAAGCATTCTAATGCATGGGGAGGGGGGGATGGCAAGGGTGTCATTTTTATGAACCTGAACTTTTGCAGCAATGAAAAATCTGAAATAAAATGGTTGTTTTTCAAAGATGTCTTTCAATTTTGTTTTAAAAAAATCCAACAAGCTTCAAAAAGCATTCAGATTTCTTATTTAGTTTACCATATAAGCCATATATGAGTGATGTGGCAGCTATATTTTTCTTTCAAAAGGCAAACTTATTTTCGTCTCATTTTCATTGAAGGAGAAAGAAGAAATGTGTTCTAACACATTTTCATTTTCTAATCAAGCCTTTCTGAAAGAAATTATACGCTTTGATCCACTAGAACTAGAAGAATGAAATCATAGACCAAGATAAAATGCCTTCAGGTACGTGCTCTGTAATCATCAGAACATATTATTACTGCATCACACCAGACATATGACACATACTTTCTACATTTAGTTGCTTGTTCTTTTCACATCACCATTTGCAGCTAAAAAACCAAACACACTTTCACAGAGAGGTTTACAACAACATTCTTGACTAACTGCTTGGTTGACATGTTAATTCCAAATATATTTTGCTTTTGATTTTTTTTTTCTGTTGTACTTCCCATATTTTACCTTGGGGAAGAAAATATTAAAGGTAATGCCTGTTAAGTTTGGCTTCGTATCTTATGAAAACCAAGGTAAATATATTTTCCATTAAGTTCTTTGAAAATTTCTTCAAGGATTTCCCAAAGGCCCCTTTATACCAGTCCAGCTGTACAAAGCAGACTTAAAGTGGACACAAATAGAATTTTCATCTTCTTTAAAGATAACTTGCATGGCTTACACATAGTGTAAACAAGAACCATGTCCCAAACTGCTTGCTTCCAGTGGACTGATTTTTGTTATTTGTTCAAAATTTAATTCAAACAAAACTATCTCTAGGAAAAGGAATTGGGTCACCTCAAAGAATCCTATAACATAACACTAATTTTTATGACTCTAGTTCACTTATACATGCACATTACCAGATGTCTGTTCACAGTATAACCCTGAGGAAAATAACTTCATTATGTACAGGTAACAATCCATCATTAGTTACCACTTAGAAATTCATGAGAGAGTGTGGAAACACTCTAAATTCTGTCTAGTTTCTTGCAGAGTGTGGGGCCTACCTTAAAAGAACAGTTCAGTGTCAGACTGAGTTTTGTGCTGTGCTGCCATCCTGAATGACAACTCTTCTGCTGCAAATACTCACTCTTGTCTTTTGACATATATCCTGAAGTATCTCATTTGGTGATCCCCAAACTGAAGGCTGTAGCACTAACAAGAGAAGCTTGCAACACCAAGAGAAATTAAGCTCTTTTGAGCCTAGTAAATGACGTCAGCATATCCCTGCATGCCTGGTTTGAGATCAACAGGGGAAATGGCACACCCCAGGTTTAGAACTGTAACTAAAAGTGATACAGTATCTTTTAAAAAATGTGATCCTCTAATTAATAGAAAAACAGATAAAGAGTGAGCAGGGACCAGGAGCAATTACATGGTATTAAATTACTTCCAAGAAAATTGCTTTTCTTGCAACTAAGGAAAAATGCAATATGGCCTCTTGAGAGATAAGTACAGTTCCTCTCAATCTTTGGTCAATGAACACAGGTGCTAATGTCACTTCTTTTTTTGGTCAAAAGTTAAATGATGCATTAACTAAATATGCTGAAAATTGTTTGGACTAATCTCTGATGCATGTATCAAGAAACCTCTTCTTTCATGCTGAACAGTAGTGGGCATCAAATGTTGCAGAAGAATGCAGACACCGCTTATGTGCCTTGTGTATTCAAGTGGGATACAGGTCATCTAGAGCCCACCTCGTTCCTAAGCAAAAGTTGTGCCTTCTTCCTTTCTGGGATTACTTGTCTTTTAGGCACCTCACTTCATGTTCCTGATAACTTGGTTTCACCTGCCATATGTACCTAGAGCAATACCCTATTTGCGGAAGATAGGCACCAATCTACTATGCAAAATTATCGTTATGAAAAATTGTATAAATTTTTTAATTATCCTGCAGTCTAGGGCTAGGCAAGTGCTGAATTATGCCAAGAATGCATATGAATGCAATCTAATGTAACAAATTTTCAGATATGTCCTTCCTCTAGCAGGTTGAATTTTGTGTCCAAGAAGACCCTGATTTGCAGCTGGTAGGTGAAAGGAAATTGGAACAATGTCATCCATATGCACAGGTGCCTCCTGGTGCCAGAACCACAGTTCAGCCTTGATCTGCTCTTTCAAAGTTGCTGCACTGTCTTGTAGGCACATTTGCACTTCATGGAGCTCTGTGGACACTGCATGAGCAGCTGCTTGGGCTGGGATAAAGACTTATATGAATAGTATAGGTGTTAAACTGTATCTTTTATCTAAACCACTACAGTCTAAATCAAGTGCTTCAGCCAGTGTCAGACAGATATCAGCATTCTCTAAATTTGTATGAACTAGTAAAGCAGGACAATCTCATGTAGGTCTAAAGATATCTTCACTTTTATTTTCAGAACTAGTCTGAGTGCTAATTTTCCAGCAGATACTGATAAACGCCTTGATATTTATATAGTCACAGCTTGGACTGATTTTTAAGAAGGGCTTAGATACAAAGCTGAAGACTGGGAACATGACTGATAAGAAGATCAGTATATAGAAATGTGTAAGATAGTCTAAGTGCAGTCAGGGTATGTTCAGGACACAACAAGTGACCCTAAGCAATGCAAACGTTAACACTGGATTGTGAATAGTTGCCGTACTGTATAAGAAGGGACCACAGTGTGTCTCCATGATGCCCATTGCATACCATTGTTGGTACAAGAGCTGAGACATTAATATATTAACACACCTTATGTTCTAGGGTACATTTATGAAAAAAACACAATGTATAGCAGAGAACTTTCAAACTGCTCAGGTGCCAATCTTGGCCACAATTTCCTTAGATTATTCAGTTCATAATTGCACATAATAATCAACACAGAATTAAATATCCATACTGCCAAGCTACATGTTTATACTCTAATGGCATAATTAAGATACCCAATTTTACAATTATTGTGGCATTACTTAGTAAACAGCTTTTCAAAGCTTTGTTTCACTCATTTTAAATTACTTCTAGAAAACACAAATTCATATGCAAAGTATGGTACACTGTAAGAACATTTAAAATTTTTTATAATGAATATTCACAAGGGGCCAAAATTAAGACATAATAGACATACTTAGTAGTACAACTTTAATGTTCTGTTATTATGATTTATATCTATTTGCTCAAAATAGAGTTTTGGGGTTTGAATTTTCTAAAGAAAAGAAAAACATGCTTTAGAATGGTGTAATCCATCAGCAAATGTTTGCACATTTCATAAGTGAAGACAATATTATTTTTCAGTATATTAAAAACACTTTTGCAGGAAATCAATGAACTGACCTGAGAACTGTCACTTCTATTTATAAGCAGATATAAATCCAATGTGAATGCAGATGCCTACCTTGTATATTGCTCACTATTGTGTTCAGAGGTTCAGTGGATATTTTCAAAGTTAAGTGATTTTATGACAGCCTTTGTCCAATGTCTCTTTTGGTCTTGGAAATCTTGGCATTAACTTTGCCAATATTTGCTTTTTAAAGCAAGTATCAACAGCAGTCATCTACAATAAAAAGTAGCACAGCGCAACAAAATTTCTTTTGCTTCCAGATACTAACAGGGAGTAAAAAGCTGTTCTTCTGAGATTCTGCCTTAAAAACTAATATTTACAACACTCAATACATAGCAAAATTGAAATCAACACTCAGTCTTTGTCATCAACATCTATTCTGCACTCATTTTTCCCCAGTATCTAACATAACTAATAATTCCTACATACTATAGAAAATATTAATTTTCTAATGCCTTCTCTTGAAAGTAGCTAAATGTTTTAAAATTAAAGAAAATACAGAGTACTTTGGCCAAAAAAAAAAAAAAAAGAAACGGTCTGGAAAGTGGTATTTAAAAATAGTATATGTTTCAAACAAATTGGGAATGACATAAGCACAAAACTCAATGTACAGATACCACTTGTGGATAAACTATGACCAGAAGATTAATAAGATGTGTTGTCTTTCCTCCTGCATAGCTCTTTGGACTGATTCCCATTATATGGCTTAGCTGAACTACTACACTAATTTTAGAAAAATGTCAAGTGTTGGTTTTAAAACATTGGTTGAAGAGATGTCCACTGTGCACTTAGGGAACTGGTTCCAGTGACTAATTGTCCTCATTCCTATTGTGTCTACAGATCTAACTTGATTTTACTCATATTTAGCTTGTCTCCACTGGATTTTACCATGACATTTTGCCTGAGCTCACAGTGTACAAGTGAACACAGACCCAGGTAAGTATAAAGTGAGAACTGTGTCATTTAAGGCCAAGTTGCAACTCCTGATAGATCTTGCTTCAGGAGTGACTGACAAAAAACAACTTCATGTTGCACATAATGTTTTAATCTCTTCCTTATACCCTGTATTTATCTTTTGTCATTTAATTTTTTTGACTGAAATATACTATATGATAATGAGTAATGTATTACAGAAGTCTAGTACAATGTAACACTGATTTTGATCAAAATTACAATTTCAATAAAACAAGTGGTTATTTTGACATGATCATATTAAATGATCCTCTTGACATTCTTTTGACTGTTTACTGAGCATCATCCAGCATTATTTAACCTGTCAGATATCTAACTGCTTATTTAAGAATTAAGAAAACATACCTAGTGTAAGATGGGTCTTCACTCTCTTTTTGTAAAACTACCATCAGAAACAGCAGCCCTATTGCAATTTCTGAAAATCCTAATGGTTTCTTGGACTTACTAGAAAGTAACATAAGCAGATGATAGGTGTGACTTTAAAATATCTAAGATTCATATTAGCTGTAAGACTCTAATTTGCAGATAAAATGCCATATTAGGACCTGTTTAATAATGTATCTAGTGCAGTTGGAAATAAAAAGAAAAAAAAGTAATAACCATATGGAAGAAACATATAATCTGTCTTTTTCTCCAAATGCAGAAAAGGAGTATTTGAAAAACAGAGTTTTCTGCTTATTGACTCCATAATAGGAAAAATAAAAGAATTTCCTCTCCCTTATCAAGAGAAGTTAGTCATAGATCAGATGAATTCTCAGTGTATGTCAGCAACGGCAAGGTCCTATTATTCTTCATCTGAAGGCCTATATATTATATATCTTCTTACTGCTTTCAGGGTTAAATGTAACTAGATGAATAACCACTGACAACAAGTTTCAGTCCTGTTTTGCATCCTAAGTTTAATAGACAAACACAAGTAGTGATTTTTCTGGATTTATTATACAGAAATTTAGGATACTTGAGATAGAATTGCTGGATAGCTTCTAGTAGAAACTTTCAGAGAAAGACAGCTCTCCATTGGGCTGACAGACTGTTATAATTTTCCTTCAGTAACTGGTATGGAGATGGGAAAAAAAGAAAAAAAATCAGAATTGTGCAAGGGGGAAAAAATTATTAGTCTTCTTGTTTAAGATGTATGATTTCTCTTTTATTCCTGTTCAGACAGGCCCTTGCAAGCTTTAGACTTAGTTTAAATTCCTTGGAAATTATCTAATAGTGTGTTTAGTTTTCAAAATTGCAGCACAGTTACAATTAGTTGATCAGCTTGGCAGAACTGTTTAAATGACAGTAAAAAATTTCCTGGATTTGGCCCTAAACAGCCTGGACCTTACAGCTTTCTGTAATTATCATCAGATTGTAACATGAAGTTCCCTCAGTGACAAATGCTAATAGCCTTAGACATGATCTTAAACACTGTTTTAATGGTTTGGGGTTTCCTGAAGAAAGAATTGTCATTGTCTGGCCTTCACCCTTCCTTGGTATCCCCTGCTGCTTAAAACAGAAATGTGAAAGGAGTTCAGATGCGTGGGTATCTCTGTATAGCCACATGCATGCATGGACACAAAAAGTGTCCTACCTACCAGCACACACAAATTGGTAATTGTTTGCTTTTAGGTTGCCGTTTGATTTTCTGTTGATCTTCTGCACGCCTTATTTGCTATTTTGTTACTATTTTTATACAAGAAACCTACAACAATCTGAAAGGAAATTTCAGAATGGTATATTTCAGACTAAGGGTAGTCTAGGGTCTTCCTTCTAGAAAGGAAGACACTAGTTGCCAACAGTGTGTATTTTAAGGAAAAGAATCATCAATATGTTAGAAAATAATGAGACTTCAATTTACTAGCTAATAAGTAAGGAATAAACTGCTTGTGAAAAGCAATCACAATTTAGGCATTCTGGTCACTACAGGCTCTTTAGGTCTTTGACATCAGAGATGGAGTAATGCCATATGGTATGACTCATTATTCCAGATGATGGGTTCACTTGACTGCCATGCTAGAATACAAAAAATATCCCGTTCTCCTTGCTGTAAATGCTAAAGTAACAGCAAATCATGTTTCAGAGTTTAAGTTGCATCCCTGATCACTTTTAAATCACCCCCTGTCAATAAAAAAAGCATCACTGAGGGAACCATACTTTGTTCCAGAGCAGCCTGGCTCATTGCTCTAAAGCAAAGGAGTTTTGAAGGACAAGATGGTACTTTGATTTGCCTTATGGACAAATATAATATTGCTAAGTCCTGGCAACACATTGTCAGCAGATATGTTGTATAAACAAATAAGGCCATCAATCCCAGCAATGACATGATGACAGGACAGTAGGAGAAGCAGCACTCATTGCAGCATTTCATTGCAAGCACAGACATTGAACTTTGGACCACAGGAATTCTACTTTCTTCAAAACACTTTGATGGTAGGTTCTCTGACTTCTGCCTCTGTCTGTCTCTTTTTAGCTGCTCATAACTATTCCCTCCTTACTGCAGGGGGTGCCTGTACACCCACTCTTTCTATTCCTCATTTTTATACCCCTCCAGTCAAGCAGAGCTAGGTTAGGATCAGCAGGTGATAAAGGGTCTTCTAGACAACATGGACCATTTTGGCAGAGGCTGTGGGGAGCATTGAGATAGTGTAGTTGAGCAGTAACCAGTGCTGTCTCTGTCATGTGCTGGCACAGAGTTCCCAAAATGGAATTTAGCCCATGACTTTTATAAGCAAGAACAGGCTTTTCAACCAGCTCTCTAATTATAAATATACTGAGAAGGCAAAGAAGGAATAAAAGATATGAGTGTAGTCAGACAAATTCTGACTACAGCAAGGAAACCAACATCTCACAAACAGTCGGGGTGGGTGTGTTAAAAAAAAAAAAACAAACAAAAATCCCAAAGAAAACAACAACAGAAATTAAAGTAGCAAGCAGATGAGTTACAGATTTATAACTAAAAAAATAAGTGATACCTATGACTACAAGATGCCACATTCCACTCTGAAATACTGCACCACCATTGTATTTACTCTAGTACACAACACAGGCCTTGGAAACCATTTGAAACTTGAAATTAAATTAGTTAAGAACTGTAAATTCTCTCTTTTTTTTTTTTTTTTTACATCCTTAACTCATTTATTCTGGGGGGTTTTTCCAAAGCAATTCAGTTAGCAGGTGGAACGGTCCACCTTCTTATTTTTTTTTTTTTTCCTTTTTCCCAAGGAGAATTAGGCTTTCCCATGTGATTCAACCTTAAGGGTCTCCAATCAGGCACACAGCTAGTGAAAGTTATGTTTTTATGTTCAAATGAAACAAATAGACTCAGGGTTGTTGTTGGGGTTTCTTGGGTTTGGGTTTCCTTTTTTTTTTTTTTTTTTTTTTGAGTGTTTTGGTTGGTTGGTTTGTTGGTTTTTTTGCATAGGTCTGATAATACTAAAGAAAACAAAACAAAATACTCTTCTTTTGTTAAAATGATTAAGGAAAATTTAAAGCTTCTTGCAGGAATGAAAAAAAATCTTCTGACAGTTGCATACATCCACCCAAGGGCAGAACATATACCTGTGGGAAGGTATGTTTTCAGTAAGTCAAATTTCTTCCAGAAAGAGAAAAAAAACAATAAAAGCAGCCAAACTCCTAAGTGACAACTTAGCAATGGGCAAAACCTGGTTAGAGCATATTTGCAATTCACAATCCCCGGCCTGGCTACTGTTAGACTGGCCTGACTTGAAAAGAAATGAAACCCATCACAAGTATTGCTTATTTCATTTAAAACAGAGGATTTGAGGGAGGAGTTGAAAAAATCATGACATGCAGTAAACTGGATATGTAATTACATCAAGGAAGGCATTGTTAATGTGGCAAAATGCTAAAGAAAAAGGACATATCTTTTGCCTGTCTTACCTAGTGGTTTGCATGTATGTTTTTAAGAGATAAAACTGATGTCACAGTAATAGGAGATGCTTAAAGACTATAAAGAAAAGAACTGGAAAAGCAGAAAGTGAGTTCAAATTTATGTTTCACTAATGCTCCCACTGACCTGTTCAAATGTAGCTGATAATGGGGAAAACTGATAACTAGGGTTTCATGTTTAAAGATATAAAGGACCAAATACATAAAATATAGCCTAGAAATTAGATTAGGGTTTGCAATTTCATGCTTCTGGGAATGACTTGGCTACTGGCTAGTTGAATGTAATAGCAATGCTGATTATTAATAATCATGATCAAAATACCATGCCAGGTATTCATCCTTTTATCTCAAATATCAACAAAATATTATTCCCTCATTTCAGGATTGTTTCATCTGACTGCCAGTTATGTTAACTAAGGTAAAGTGTGGCTGTTTTCTTGTGCTTAGAAGCCTTTGAAAGAGCTCCAACTTCATTCCCATTCTTGATTGTCTTACTGGAAGAGCAGCATTTTTAGTAACAGAATTTTCAGTCATAAAACCAGCAGCACTGTACTTAGAGGTGGACTTACATATGGATTTAGTAATTGAAAAGTGTGGGGTGAGCATACATAATGGGATTTTCGATGCTAAACTCTTTCTCCATCAACTTACTCCAACAAGTGGACACTAAAAATGCATATAGGTGCATTTTATAGCCAATGGAAAGAGAGATTTCTGTGGTCTAGCTAACCATATCATGAGCTTGGACACCTTACCCAGTCTTGATAGGCTCCTACTTTTAAAAACGGCCTGAACTAATTTCAAGAATATTGTCTGATGTAATCGTGTTGGGAAGTCGGGGCCCAGGTTAGTTCTGTAAGTCTCTGTTAGCAGCTGTCTGCATCTTTAGATGGTGAAATACTTAGTCTCTGCATGCTGGTTTGAAAATCTATAAACATATTTAGAAATGTATTACACAAAAGTGAATTTGGAAACCATTTATTATTGGTTAACAGGTCTTTTCTTTTTCTTTTTTGATTCCTCAGATCTTTGCCAGCAGGTCTTTTTACTGAAACATATAATAACATGAGCATTTGGGTTCAAAGCCAGCATCCGCACCCTTATACACGCTGACACTCCCACTGTTACCTGTCCTGGCATGTCCCTAAATCAAATCAACTCATGGTTTTTGTATGTTCCATTTGTATGATCAACTGCTCAGTTAGTGTCTAGAAAAAATAAAGTTATCAGTATCAATGATAGTGCCAACAAACTGTGGCAAACTAAGGGATACAGGAGATTAACAATATTGCATGTCAGAGGCTTATGATATAATGCTGAGGATGATTACTGGAATACAAATTTACCTCTACAGAAAATAATATTGTAAATAATTAGAATAAAGGACAACTTTAAATTATGTGTAGCCTGCTTTATCCTTAGCAGAGAATTGACTATAAAGTTATGAAGGAAAAAAGAAGTTATTTTAACTGTTTGTTACACAGATGCAAGGCAAAACTTAAGTTAAACTTCACTGCAATATTCATAAGTAATATGTATTTTAAGCTACAATACATTTGATGTATAATATGGTAAGATTTACATTCAGTCCTGATTTAAACAAGGTTCATCCAACTAGTGTTCAAAAAATACAAAGTTAAAGAAAATTTTGTGGGTTTACCAGTAAGATTATTTCTTTAATTCAGGAATTAATGCTATCTGTACCAAAAAGCTTTTAGAGGTAGACATGCAATACTGTCTTCTTTAAATCTAAAGCAATTAACTCCACTGGTGTGACAAATACATTTTTACTTCTGCAGCTGATAGGAAAAAGCAGTTGTCTTTTTGCCAACTTCCACTTATTCAGTATACAAAAGACAACAAATGATTTAAAATTGTTCACATCATTTTATAGTCATTTTCTGTCAAATTTTAGCACTCTGCCACACAGTAATTGGTCTAACATCTCAAATGAAATTAATTTAACTTTCTTGTGATGACTCAAGTCTGAAAGGAAATAAGTATACCCACATTTAAAGTTCCTATTTACCTTTCCCTTTGTCTTGTTAACAGAGATAATTTGGAGCTTTGTCTTAGCAATATAGATGTTAATTTTACTATCTGGGAAAATCACAATCTATGACTCTATCAGATCGCACAAAGAACTCCACTCCTACTTTCCTATTATTGGCATCTAAGATAAAATTTTGTGAATAATTTTCTTTTTTCTCTCTCCCTCTGACTTTTAGACCATTCATATTACTAATGCTTTTCCTTCTTAGTACAAAGTAGAGAAAAATATATGAAAGCTGAAATGACAGTAGGAATCTGGAAAAGTTGCTTTATCTCTACAAAAGAAATACATATCAGGTGACCCCTTAATAAACATACTAAATGTTTTTATCAAGAAGTCTGTAACCCAGAAGATACAAACCCAAAAATACACCCTTAGAATTTACTCCAGGATGATACCTTCTTCTGAAGTTGCTTAATACTAGCAAGACTCAGTCTCATGTCAGCAATAACCTTGCTGGCACACCAAACTGATGCTACACTTTCCCTTCTAGCCAAAGTTAAAACTGGTCATAATTTTATAGACACCTATTGCTCATTTTAGTCCAAGCTCCACTTTCTCATTCACTTATGCCCTTCAGATCCACCAAGATAAAGTGCAAGCGTAATTCATTTCTAACCCTGTTTGGTCAAAAAATCTAAGTTATGTGGCATTTAATCTGATTAAACCAATGTCTGACTGAACTGGGTTAAGAAGCAATTGCACAAGCAGTTGTGACAATGCATCTGGGCTAGGTGCTGCACTCCTGATACACACCAACTCATCCCAATTCCTCTATTATCCCTTCCTCTGGTCCTGACAGAATTTGTTGAAGATCCTAAATCTGCAGAAAATAGGCCCGTGCAGGATCAGCCAAAGATCCGATCTTGTAAAAGGAAGGTGACAAGGAAAAGTTACCATGAAGAAACAGGAAGGAGAGGAAGCGATGTTTAAGGAGGAAGCCAGATTCTGGGAACAGCAGAGGACAGGGACCTTCTCAGACTGCCTGGAGGCATCCAGGAAAACAGAGGTGACAGACTGCAGAGCATCTGTCCCTGCATTTCCTAATCTTATTCTTGCCACACTGAAGGGAATCTTGGCAATAGTTTCAAGGAGACCAAAACTGGACTCCAAGTGAGCAAGAAACAGGGCATACTTGGAGAAAGACCTGATGAGGTAGTGGACTGTTACAAAGAGGGATTTAGGTGTATCCAGAGACTTCAAACCCATTCTGCCAGTGATTTGAGCACAGAGTTCTTGAATAAGAGGATGAACTTCCTGCCTGAGGTATTTTTAGTTTTTAACTCCTTCCTAAAATGAGGACAAGAGCAGAAGTTTTCTCTTTTCCACACTTGGAGATTCCTGCCCAGGCCACCTGTGACTGACTCAGTCTTTGGGGCAACTTCCTACCTCACCACAAGGAAATTCAGCCAAGTTGATGCCAACAATTCACACTCTTTGAGCTGATCTCCTTTGTTGTGCGTGAAGCAAATTAGTATGTTTGTGCTGACAGCCTTAAGAAGTGTATGGATGAGCAGCTGCTGCGAGCCAGAACTGGCACTCCTGGACCCAGCAGAAAGCAATCATGCTTGATTGCAGGTCTCTAAATTAACCCCCTTCACACAAAACACAGAAGGAGGAATCGCAGAATATTCTGAGTCGGAAGAGACGCATAAGGATCATGGAGTCCAAGTCTTGAGTGAATGGCCCCTCTCTTATTCTACAGCGTAATGATTAAATCCCTCACCTCAGTCTGGGAATACAGAGTTTTAATGCTTTTCCTGGAGAGAGTAATGTGCATCTGCATGCTTTGGATGTTCAGTTTTCAGATTACTAGCATTTCAGAGCCGGGTATTTTGTCCTTCCCTCTGCAATAAAATCTAAAGCAGGATACAGAAATTCTTACCATCATCTAGTGAAATTCTTTACATCTAGAGCTTGGCATGTTTAACCAGAATGGGAAAGATCAGAAATCCAGGCTCTCCCCACCTGTCCAGTGAGCACCCACTGTTGTGTTTAACTTGAACACAAGCCTCTTCCTACTGTCCAAAAGTATGCCACAGTTGTTGATTGAAACAGCTCTCTATCAGAATAAGCACCTCATCATCTGCTTGCTCAGATAAGCACTCAAGCAGAGAAGAGAATTAACTGCAGGATAATGCTGTAATGCTGTAACCACAAAAGTAAAAGGGGTATTACGTCATCTGGTCTCACTTTAAATGAAGAGCAGAAATTAAGATTTGATCTGAGTCTGCTGACTGGATTAGGTTGTGCCAGCCAAGCAGGCAGAGCGACGTCTGGTTTATATACCTCAAATATGTTTGAAACCTAAGCTAAAGAGAGTCACATGATGCTGTTTTGGAAGCTCCAGGGTATGAACAGTTGCAAACACTTAGACATGGAAGAAATTTAACTGATAGAAACCTCAGTCCTTATAATAATCAACCTCTGCCGAGTGAAGTGACAGCCAAGGAGGCCCTTTGAGGCTATGTATTTTAGACTTCACAAACTTGAAAGGCACTCAGATACCTGAATCTATTTTGTATACCAATAACAAAATCCAAAAATCAGCTTCTGGCCTAAAGCATGGTCTCACCACCTCAGAGGATAGTCGTTGCATCCCAGATACCCTCTGGCATATGGTTTCAGGGAGGGTGGGGGTAAGGAGAGATCTCGGAGACCTCACTAGTGCAGTCTATCCTGCAGGAGCACTGCCTGCCCAGCTCCTGTCTGTCTTGGTCCTTTGCCTTTTCACAGCCAGTGCCTGAAGTTGCAGTGACCAACAGTAATCCTACCCTTTGGAGCTGGGGTTGTGCATGAGCAGCTTGTTTACTAAACCTCCAGTTCTGGTTTACTTTCTGCTGCCAGGAGTTTGGGGCCTGTTTTCCACTAGCATTCATTAAGTTATCCTACAGTGTGCCAAGTTTCCATCAGCCCAGCAAAAACTTTCTCAGTCCCAAACCCTGTTTTCCTGATGGCAGTGCTCTATGCTAGAGATTTTCTGAGCTGAGAAATCTATTTATGAAGTTAAATTTTCCTAAGAAGTTGATAGAAGCATACACAGTTTAACAAGGCAGAAGATTAGTGGTCATGGGGACTAGAGCTTTCTAAAATCAAAACAGTGTGGTGGGAAACTGTCAAACTTAAAACCAGAGACACAAAACCCCCAAGCTGTAGACATATGTAGAATTTTGGACAGAGAGACTCAAGGCTTTAGGTCTTACAAATCAAAATCCTAATCTGAACACTGTGATCCTTCAATTGGTTTGCTTTTCATGAAAATCAGTAAACCAAACCTCTTCATGTCTTACTCAGAGATGAAACAATCTTTCCTGCCTGAAGACTGGAGATTTATTTTGGCAAACTTCAATCCTTCTCAGCACATACTGTGAGTATGCAGGTATCCAACTCCTAGCACAATTAAGTGAGTCTTTAATTCCTGTCCACTGAAGTAAACAGAGGTGAGGTCACTGATTCAGCTGGGTTCTCACATTGCAGGGATGTGACTCTAATGAGTAACTGCCTTACTCATACCTGGTTGTTTCATTTGTGAAGGGAAAACTGCTCAGAGGCTGTTCAGTGGGACAGGCTAACTGTTCTAAATAAAGCAGAATTTCAGTATTGTTTTTGCTACACCGAGGAGATCTAGAAATCTGCATCCTGTTTTGATTTGCACAGCACACTTAATGACAGATCCATGGTTTTGCAAAGGGAGTTGGAATTTTGTTATCAAATAGGAAGAGCTAATATTTGAAACGGTGTCAACAGAGTAATGAGAAATAGTCAATGTGACAACGATTTTTATAAACCCTACAAAAGGGATTAAGGAACTGCAGATTAGGAAATTTTATGTTCATATTAGGAAAACTTGTAGAAGCATTTGTAAAATATCCCATCATCAATCAAAAAGTGATAAACATTTTATAGTAAGGAAAAGTGGACAGTACTTTTGCACAAAGAAGTCATACCTCACAAATTTACCAGTGGTTTTGAAAAGTGCTTAAGAGCAGGCAGATGTGGGAAATGCAGGTTATGTAGTGAGTGTAGATTTTAAAACAAGTTTTACAGCATTCATGTCCAAGAAACAAAGCTGGAATCATAGCCTGAAAGATCCTTTCAAAAATTCAGATCTGATCCAAGTATCGAAGCAAAAAGTAGAAAAAACCCAGCTGATTTTACAAGAAAAGGAGATGCCCACAATCTGTGCTAAGGCTTGCATTGTTCAGTATAATAATAAATGATTTAGAAAAGGAAGATGATTTAAGGAAATTACATTTCCTGTTAATTCAAGGTTTTAACAATGAATATTCATATTACTTACTGGCTGGGTAATGAACTGTCAGAGGAAATGTAACGCTTATAAATGCAGGATCACAAACAAAACCAGTCCTAATGAGATCCATGCAGTGGTGGGCTGTAAATTAAATGTTACTACTATAGAAAGAGATCTTGGAGATAGTGAGTCTATAAAAATGTGATCAATGCTCAGTACCGGTAACAAAGGTAAATAGAGAAAGTTTTTGAATAGAGAACAAAAGCAAAGTCATTATTATGCAATTATTATAAATCTGATCATTGTCATTTTGATTTTTATTTGCTACTCACGTCAAAAGAATACAGGTACAGAGTGAACAATTATGAAATGAAGCTGCAGCATTAATGCTGGAACTGACCTGTGAACATCTCAGTCATCAGCACCATGGCTGGAAAGTGGGGATGTAGGGGTTGATGCACAAATCCTCATACAGACAGTCTAAATCTTGTTATTTAGTATAAAATAGATGAGTCAAAACCCAGGATACCTCTTTTCCATATGAGTGACTAACCACCAGACTCTAAAGCCAGGTTTGCATGGCTCACTGACTTGTGAAATTGCACACTTCAGCTCCAACAGAAGGGTCTGTGAACACTTTGTGTGCCTTCTTGCTGCTCTGCTCTTCATCCTCTGCCAGTGTGTGGCTTGTGGAGTTCACATTTCCCTGAGAGGGAGGTGGCAGATGTGCATATGAATTCTTTCAGGGTAAGAAGCAAAATTAATTAAGTTCTTCCTTTGCAACAGCTATAATCCCCATATAAACCCCCCTGTAAAAAGGTCCTTGTCCAGTCAATAACTTTCAGAAGAAAAGCTGAACCATGCTCAATTACTTAAGGGAATGGTTTCAAGTTTCCACTGCAGGGGGAAGCGGAGCAAGTGACAGATTTAGATGGACAGAAGCATTTTTTGGCAGACATGAGTTGAGCACCTCATAGTCTATCAGCTTAATATATGCCTTCTCTAGTGACCCTGAGCAGGTCTCTGCACAGTATAAGGATTTGGGGTTCCATATGAAGTATCGGTTTCACCAGGCCTGTCAGGGGAAATTAACTAAAACTTTTAGATTTCATTCTAAACTTTGGACTCAAAATAGTTAGGTGCTGTGGTGCCTCATTTATAAATAACGACCTACTTTCTTCAACTGAGTGCTGTCCCGTTTTAGTGTATATCAAGCACAGTGCTTGAAACACTGGTATTTTAGAGAATCAAGGCAGAGATAAGATTTAATTCATGGCAATTAACATGAAGTAGTTTGCCACATTTTCATTTTGTGAGAGATTGGGAGGGAGAAGATAAAGCCAGATGACATGAACCGTCAGTGCCATTTTCCATGTAATGTCCTCCAATGTTGAAGTCAATTCAAGGAAGTAGAAAGTGCCACAGACTCAATGATTTGTAGGTATAGAGTTATAGTTGGGACATGTTTGTGAGCAGCATATATGAAAAACAGGTGACTTCAAATCATGCTGAATAAAAAGTAAACTGTTTTTTGAATCAGAAAGCCAGAACTGACAATTTTCTGCTCTTTCAGCTGACTCTTAAGCGTCACTAGTCAGAACAATAAAAGCAATAAGAAAATCATGTCTTCAAGTGACTTTGCTCTATAGACTTGGAATATATTGCCTCAATAACCCTTCTTCCAATCAAATTCAGGCTGTTGTTTGATGGTATAGTAAATCCAGATTATGGATTTTAGTACCTTGTTCTAAAAATATCTTGGCTATCGAAGAAAAAAAACCCTTTAGCATAGCCTGAACTTAATCCACTGCAAATTTGTTAAAAACAAAACAAAACAAAAATCCCTTGAGTTCTTGTTATGGTGTCAAGTTTTCTGCAGAATCAGGTATTGTCTGTCACTTCACTCTAACTTTGTGCCAGATCAGGTAGCATTTTGCAGCATAGAAGCATAAAGTCAACATACTTTGTTTGTTGTGTCCTCTTGGTAATTCAGCATAGATGTGATTATTTGCCCATACCTAATCCATATCCTATTTGTACTGCTGGGTCACTGGGTAAAGCAGAGGCTTCATAAGAGTTATCATGGAAGCAAACTGTTATTTATCCAGCAAGGGAATGGAAAGGAAATACAACAGAGTGAAAACAAAATAGAAATTAATTATAAAACCTACAGGAGCTTAAGGATGCCAGCAATATCTTTTATGAAAATGTGTGCATTCAGTGATACTGCATTTTACACCTGGTGCACACACTCACAGCAACTGCCTACAGACAGAGAAGATCCAAAGAATTGATCTTGCCATGTGAGGTTATCCTGACTGCTTGACACAGCATGTCTGGCACTGGATCAAACACATGTTCACTCTGAGGATCTTCTCAGCAAAGCCTTTTCCCCCAGGAGTTTCCACTTGGAGATCATCATGTTAAATACCTGCATGATTTACCCTTCGCATTTGTGTGTATGTGTAGAGAGAAGTGCTATTTCACTAACACCAATTTGGAAGAACAATATCCTCTTCCTCTCTTTGAAAAAGGAAGCTAAAAGGAATGGGAAAAAACCCCAAACAAACCACATTTTCATAGTTATAAACCTCTTAGTAGTGACTGTGCACTGGTAGAATGGATGTTTTTTCCTTATTCTATGTAGCTGGATTTTTCCAAATGCTATGGAGTATTGGTTCATTTGTTCAGAAAACCCCTTTATCAGGCTTTCCACAGTTGTAGGACAGTGTCTCATCTCCTTCAACTTTTTTCTTCTTTTCGTCTCACAAACACATCCTAGGATGTTTCTTCTGATTAGTGAAGTCAATGCATCACTCCAGTGCTCTGGTGTAGTTTCTAATGTGCACAGCTTAGAAAGTGCCTTAGGCTGGTACACTACTGGATCTGTTGCCTTCTAGATGAAGCAAATCAAAGTGAGACAAACTTTAATGCCCTGTTGCTGTGGCTTCTGATCACTCCAGTACTCACAGGAAAAAAAGCCCAACCAAACAACAACAACAAAACCCCAAACAAACAAACAAACAAAAATAAACTTCTAGTAAAAGTTGCATGTTAGTAAACTGAGCAGAGAATATATATTGAAGGCATTAGTGAAGCCAGTAAAAGTAAGCCACTGCAAAAAAATAGTTAAGTTTTTTTTTTCCAGTGTTCTGTATTCATTTGAGGTTAGTGGTTAAATACAGATTTATATCAGAGTTTTCACTTAATGAAAGTATTTGTGTGGATGATCTCTCTTTAGTTACTCTCAGGAATAATTTTGCAAGATGTAATTTTCAACAAAGCAGCAAACTATCTTATTGACACTATTATCAAAAGTTAATTAAACTAGGTGTTGATTGTGATACAATATAATTAGTTCCTGATTTCTTATGTTTTTTTCTAGGCTAGAAGAGAAATGCATTACTGGAGAAACAGATACATATAATGTTCCAAGAGCACAAATTCAGTCTATGATCTGAATATCCTGTACATGTAGAAAATAACCAACTATTACTAGCCCATGGCAGATGTGCTAACATACAGGAAATACGAAACTGGAGAAATCTTATGTTTCCACTCTAAAACATTTATTATGGTGTCATTACAAGAGGCCAGAATGAACACAGGAGAGGAAAGATTAGGAGTCACGTAGCCATCTCTTCTAAATTCATAGGAATTACTCACAGATACCAATGTCTGAAGTATTCAGCGCTGATCATCAGATGGAGTTGCTGCCTTCACGCTCCTATCAGTACCATAGGACTTCCTCCCTTGTGCCTCCCAGGGAGTTGGGCTGTTAACCTGGAGCCCTGTTTAAACTGTTCCTGTTAAAGCCCTTCATTGCTCATACTGCCCTCAATCAGATCCTTTTCTTTATCTACTTCCCAGGTTCTTGCCCTGTCACAGCTCCAGGCTGTTCACTTCTGCTTTACCTTCTGTCTACAGAAAAAAAAAATGCCAAAAGACAATTTGTCTGCAGTGGCAATTAAGTATTTAATAAAAAGTGAAAATATGGATTTGATAAAGGTAGTAATGTAAATAAATTTTATTTGACAGAACACCACACAATGTTATGAACAATAAACTAGAATGCTGTAAAGTCAACAGGGCACAGAGTAAATAGATAAGAAACCAGCAGGTCTTGACATGCAGCTATAAACATAGAGTAAGTTTTCAGTAAAGTCCCACGGGGCAATCTTTGACACTAATTTTAATATATATTTTAATTAACTAATTAAACATGGGAAAAAAACAACCAAACAAAACCCAAACAACCCAGATATCACCACAGTTTGCTTTTGGCACTAACATGAGAGGGAGGGTGAAAAAAAAATGCTGTGTTGCTGTCATTGTTTTATTTTATTTGCTCTAGGTAATGATATGATTTTTGTCATGATCAAAACTAAAATAATGTACTTAATCAGGGAGACTAACGACTGTTCTCCCAGGACTGGAGGAGGGGAACCAAGAGGAGGGGACTTCTACTGGATCTGAACCCCTGGTAAGTTAGACTTCCCAAAGTGATTGTCCTTACTAAAAAAGGATAATAGAGCTTATTGACATTAAACAAGGGGATAATGAAGTGGGAAGATTTATCTGTGATATGCTGCAGTCGAATCAGACTTGAAAGCAGGAATTAATATACAGCAGAAGAGTTGCCTTTGTTATGTATGAGGTCAGTGAACAGTCCCTTCTGATCTTAAAATATATTAGTTTATGTATGGGGGGGGAAAATTACCCTCACAAAGCTTTATCCATCTCGAGACAATCAGTGGAGTGTACAAGGAATAGTAATTATTTTTCTTGTCATTATTTTAACAAAAAATTGCAAAGCAAATCTCAACAACTTTTCAGGTAATTCAAGGTTTTCCAAACTGGAAATACCAAAATTTCAACTTTTAAAAACTTTGCATTCCTGTCTTTTCCATTTCAAGAGTGAATGAATGATGCTCAGGGATTTCACTCCATTTCTAGTCCTCTTCCTACTACCTCCTTCACTCTCTGTTATTCTCAGGAATTCCTCAGTTTTGAAAATGTTAGAGTAGTTCAAGGAAAACTGAAGGTCTCCACTCTGGCAGGCCCTGGCTGTTTTCCCCAAGCCCCGCTGGGAGCAGCCCTGTCTCTCACCAGCTGCCAAGACCCACATAGGGCATCGGCAGGCAGGCAGCAGCCAGACACCCACCATCCAGCACCACCTTCTCCCTGCTCTTGCACCCTCTCTGCTGGTGGCCAGCAGGAGCTTAGCTTAGGAGCAACTCCTGCAACCCACTACCACATGCACTTTTCCCCAAGGAAAGGGATCTGGAAGTTTTATGGGGTGATTTGAAGCAGCCAGAACACTGGAAAATCTAGGCATCTGCATTTCTCTCCTTTTCCCTGTCTTCAATGAGGTGTTATATGGCAAATGCAAACTATCTCGAACAGAAAAAAAATTAGGAACCTTGCACATGTCTGTAGAGTGAAATCCAGACTGCCTGACAGAAGGACCAACAATAAGTTAAATGATTGTTACAAACCAGGACATAATCATTTACTTACAGGTTACCAAAAAAAAAAAAAAAAAAAAAAAAAAAAAAAAAAAAAAAAAAAAAAAAAACCCCCAAAAAACAAAACAGTCTTGTCTTCAGACAGTTTGCTAATACCCAGCATGGAAAATTTTCTTTGGAGCTGTCTGGGAAGAGGGTGGGGGAAATGCAAACTCTACCATTAGGGAAGTTTAGAAGCAGTTTTATCAACAGCTGGATTATGAATCTGTGAAAAAATTACTCCAATCCTTTCAAATTGCTATGTATTTAATAAAAGGTGAAACATTTAAAGAACACAAAGTATCACCAAAAGAGTTTTCTTAAACTAGTACAATCTGTCTGGCATTGAGGAATTTGGAAGATGTTTTATAGGGATTTTTGTGCATTTTAGCTGGGCTAAGGTATACTACATTAATTTTGAGTCTGCACTTACAGACTGGAGCAGAATGCAGAGTAAACAATTAGGCTTGTTTGCTTTACGAATTGTGATAATCTGGGTCGTTCATTGATTTAAAGGTATGCTGATTATATTTTATGCTCTGACAGTACCTGCCAATCCAAGATCTCAAAAGTTTTACTGTGGTTAATCAGCAAAACCCACAGAATATTTCTCCCTCTTTAAGCCAGCTACAATAATGCTGAAAATGCAAATAATTTGTACATACTAATGAAAAAAATGTAAAGTAATAAAAATCTTCTGCTGTGACAGGTAAGTGTTAGGAATCTTATTTCTTATACAGAAGGAATAAAGCAGTAGAAAAGCTGATAGTCACAGTCAGCAGCAATGCAATATATAAAAGCTACAACCACTCTAGCAGTAACCACAACTGGGATTGGATTTTGAGAGGTGCCCAGTTATTCCTGTACTTCTTCAAGTAAATGCCCAAATAAAAACAACTGGAACTGTAGTTCATTTAAAAAGCCACCTGTCAGTTCCCTTCTTTAGCTTCCAAACAGCTTCTCCTCGTCAGAGATTATAGGATATGAAAGGCTTGCTTCTGCTGTGATGGTAATGGGACAATGTGGTCAGGAAAGGCTGAGAGAGAGCATGTGCTGCTCCAGGCAATGTTAATGAGGGTGCCACTCATTAGCAGAGTAGCCTTCCCTGTCATAAATCTGCCCTGATCTGTTAATGTTTGCTAATATGTAGTTTACTGTAATAAATTAAAAGAAATTGTACCAGCTAAATTGCCTGTGAAGTTGTAGTTTCTCTTTGCGAGACTGGAGCTGCCTATTTGGTTTATTTACTTACTCCGTTCAGTCCTGCTCTGCTCTTTGGGGCTCCCTGTCCCAGCTCCCCCTTACAGATTCACATGCACCCAGGAGGTCTAAGCAAAATGAAATCCCAGACAAACTAGACATCTTATCTTTAGAGTAGGTAGTGAATGAAGTTACCCAAATGAAGTTTCTCCCTGGGCTGGGACTTGGAGTACATGGGTCCAAGACTGAGACATTAGCCAAGACAGCATTGATCAGAAGTACCTCAAGCTCTTTTACAAGTGGGGACAATAACAAAATTAAACAGTTGCTCCTTAAGCTGTTCCTTCTCTTAGGATGAAGTTCAACATTGCAGACAACGGCAAAGGGAGGGAAAACTATTTTTTGCCATTGGCTGTGAATTTCCTTGTACCCCTGACACTTACATGATGCTCATGAGTTGGTTCAAGAAGCTAAACAAGAAAAAATTCTGTTTTGCCCCCAGAACTTTAGCATGCTGCTGACCCAGAAAGATGAACGAGTTCATTTAAGAGCCAAGCAAGTCACTGAAGTCAACCAAAACACCAGTTATTAGGAAAGTGTCCTACCCCTCTCATGAACGAGGAGAAGAAGGAACTAAATTTGAGAGGTATCAGGTCTTTCTGTAAAGCAAAACTGCACCCTCAAAAATCCTACATATTATTTAAATAGTCTGCAATCAATTACACCCTTATGTAAATATCATTAATAGAATCCAGATGTAATATTACAGAATCACAGAATAGCTGAAGTTGGAAGGGACCTATGACGGTCATCTGGTCCAACTCTTCTGCTCAAGCAGGGCTACCTAGAGCTGGTTTCACAGGACTAGGTCTCCAAGGTCAGAGCCTCCACAACTTACCTGGGCAACTTCTATCAGTGCTCTGTTACCTTCACAGTAAAAAGTGTTTCCTGAAGTTCAGAGGGAACCTCCTGTGTTTCAGCTTGTGTCTGTTGCCTCTGGTCCTGTCCTCAGCACTACTGTAAAAGGAGACCGACTCCCTCTTTGTACCTTCCTTTCAGATATTCATACACATTGATGAGATCCCCCTGAGCCTCTCTTTTCCTGGATGAACAGTTACAGCACTCTTGGCCTTTATCCATGAGACATGCTTATAAAATTCTTTGAGGAAAATTGTATATATTCCTTCTCCTGTGAGGTCAGGTGGTAGAAGACAGGATGCAATATGCAATAGAATCTATAATTTCATTATACTGTATATAATCAATAGAATCTAAGGAGTGAGTCATCCCATCTTTAACTAAAACAGGTGAGATGAACTATGCTTTAAAATTCCCTACTTAGTAAAGGAGCCACGGCACAGTTATTGACACTGAAGGAGAATAAACTTGGACAAAATTAATGTCAAATGTAAGTTAGACTCTAGACTTCTTACAACATAAAATAAAAATACAACCGATTTGCTTATTTGTACAGAAGGTGTGAAAGGGATATTCTAAGATGCTAAATTAATATCATGGTCCCTAAAAATAACAATCAAATTATTTTTAAAAAATCTGTTGTTAACTGCACAAATCTCATGTTTTTGACATAACAAGATTTAGAGGTTTCAGTCGTTGAAAAGAGACCTCACAAAAATATTTCTGTGGCAAACAAATTTACTACAAATGCACTATTATTTGGCTCTTGGGTAAATATTACAAAAGTTAGCCTAGGCCACAAAGGTTTTTATATCAACTGCTGTTTCTGGAGTCATTTATGAAGCAGGATAGAACACAGAATAATTGCCATTGCAAGGAAGATATTTACTGTATTGGATAATGATCACCTAGCAAAGTACTGTAGAAATGCAGTTTCAGTACACTGCTGTATTCTTTTTGTTTAATGAATAGCCCCTGGTTTGTCTGAAACTTTTTGCATATGAAAGAAGCACATAGAGTGGGAGAAAGGAGAAATTATGGATGAACTTCAGAGGGTCTTTGAGAGGATATAGATTCAGCTTCCTTTTAATCATCTGGATATCATCTGGACAATCATCTGCTTCTTGACTAAAGAAAACAAACACCAAACATTTTTGGCATGAGATTTAAGTTGGCTGGTATTAAACAGCAGCTGTAGATCAAGTGCCTTCATAGTAACCTCCATCCAACAGCAATTCTAATTTTAAATATTTAGGTTTCCATGTAGATGAGATTGTGTATTTCTGGAGACACATTCATGCATTTGTTTATAGAAAAGGAGTTGAGACTAAATTAGGTGTGTTTTATTATTTGAAGACTTGTTATACTTTGCCTGCCAGAATAGGTTTAGCACTGTCATTAATGTTTCCATGAATCAAACACAGGAGTCTAGTACATACAGTATTTAAATAAAATATATGGTTGCTCTATCATCTATTTAACAGTCTTTGTCAGTTCATAATTCATGTTCATTTTGAATATTTGTGAATCTTCCTTTAAAATACCATTGTTGCATTGCATGGGAAAGAAATGCAAATCTATATTACTAAAAAGAACAAGAGAGTCTTTTCAGTATTCTTCGAGTACTCTGAATATTTGACATGGAGTTTAGATTCAGTTATGAATCTGCGATAGCACCTCTAAGTATGCCTTTTTGGTCCTCAAAATAATTTCAAATACTGAAAACACTCAACATTGAAATAACACTTTACACACCCTATTTCACTTCAAAATACCGCAAATAATATTTAAAATATTTTTGCCAGTTTACAAAGATATAAAATAATAGCCAAGTTGAAAAACATATTTTACTGGAATATCTGAATTCAGGTTTTCAAAATCTTAAGGCTCTGAAATGAAGTTATCAAAATAGTTCAGCGCCTACCCACTCTCCTTATTGACAGTAAGGTCTTTGACATGTGGGAAAACTTTAAAAATCCAAGCACTTTTGTACATATTGTAATGAGAAGTAATAGAAAATCCATTTGATACAGTGAATGATCTTTCAGTTCAGTTGACAGTCAGTGCACACTAATCAAAAGGATAAATCCAACTTGGTTTGCTCTCACTTCTTGTTCTATTATCTGCCTGTAAATTGGGTCTTGAAAAGTTTGTGACTTCAGTGTTTCTCTGACAATGGATTTGGAATAACTAAGGAACTCCACAAACTAAAAATTTTTCCCGAGTGAAGAGGGCTGCAATCAGACAGTATCTTTCAATATTCTGAAAGAAAACAGTGCAGTAGTTGAAATCAAAAGGAATGCAGGGAGCCCACAAGCAACTCCAGAATGAAATGCATACAGAGGATGTCTTTAGAGGTACTACATTCAGAAGCTAATCACAATGTTTTTTTTTTCTTGATAGCAGATAAGTAAAGAAGCATAGTAATGTCGTGCAGGAAGATAGGGTTGTACTGACACAGAAGGATGGATTTTAGGAAAAACAAGGGCAGGAAAAATATGGTAGATTATGGACTAGAAATTAAGATGGAAAATCAATACAGAATACAAGGTGAGGTTTCCTTATTTTACTATCTCAACATTTTTTTTCAATGTTTAAGGCCTTTACTCCAGTCACAATGCAGAAAGTCCAGAAACAGTTTCAATGACAGAGTTGACTTTATCTCATCACAACTGTACTGCTCTTGAGACAAAGAACACAGGACTAGCTTCACAGACCATTCCTTAGGATTATACTGAACAGAGGATGTTCAGAGACTACTTTTTATTCAGGGAGGAGGAACTACTATGCTTTGGGAGTTTTTTAAGATTTAATTTTCAGACAAATGTGAGGGACACAATTTCAGTTACAATATACTGTGTATTTCCAATACCACCTACCAAAAGTTTTCATGACTTCATGTTAACCAGTTCTGCCACATATATTTAGCTCTTTTTCACTATTGAAGTTATTAACTAACTTTACCCACAAGAAGTTAAGAAGTTCTAAAAAGATTTACACACGATTTATTTTGAAATGCAAGCTTAATTGAACATACGTTTTTACCTAGAGAGGAGCTTGTTTGTTTACCTGTAACCACAGAATATGTTGAGATTGCCACATAAATGGACTGGACAAGTGAATGATGAATTTGGTCTCCAATATTTCTGATCTTTTATTATATCAGTGAGGAAAATATATGCTCATAAGAGGTATACAATCAAGTGAAAATATTCCAGGAAAAAGTAATAATGAAAACTGGAAAAATAACAGAGAAATATATGAAGATTTCAAAACAGATAATAGAAATAATTTCTTTTCACCATTTTCCCCTACATTCCTCATGATTTTACACTCTAAATACTTTTCAAGGCCAATGATTTAACTCTTCCCATTTTAATTAGGAGAAACATAAAAACTCTATGATGAAATAAATTATTTGGGTACCTAATTACCTCTTTTTCATTCCTACCAGTGAATTTCTATGTCAAAATAATGTGTTACTTGAATTGCTGAATAGTTTTCCTTAACTAGCCGATGGGGCGATTTGGTATATGCAGAACATTATTCACACTGTATGTAACTTAATCTTTAAAGGAACAGACTTTCCCAAACAGCAGTTTATAAACACAAGTCATTCTGTTATTACTCCAGGGACAAAGAACCATATTTTGCTCCAAAGTGTATGGGCAATTATTTTCCTCTTTTGAAATGTGCAGAGTCAACATAAATTTGCACCAGAAAACCTGGAAGTAGGGTATTTCCCACTGTACAGCACAAACAAAGCTGTTGTATGGATATGATCACACATGCTGAAGTCATCATTCGTGCAGGCGCAGCATGCAGAGCTACCACTGCTGTGTGTGACACACCATGACACCATGCTGCCAGTGGCAGTAACTAAGGAGAAAAGCCTTGATTATTCATGCCTGGATTATTCAAGATGTGTGAATATATACATAAGAAACTATGCATCTGCAACTCTTGCAGAAAGAAGAGAAATTTCAGGTCTCAAATTTCTCAAGAGCCTAAACATTCAACTCTCTGAAAATCTGAGTCAGAAACTAAGGACTGAGCTGCCATCAAGTGAATGGACTTTATGATACAGATGGTCCTTCTCCATTATATGTTCCTTGTATGAGAATGGAGATTAATATAAGTGATTTGAATAACTTTTCAAAGATGTTACATTAACTGTAACAAATTTGGGCTTCTACTTTCAGTGTGTAGCTTTGAATCACACCCAAGCTTCCATTAAAAAATCTGCTCTACAACCCCCCTGGGGATCTCTTTTTGGATGAAAAAAAATAACAAATCTCAGCTTTCTTATGGTGGAAAGGTCTCTTCCACAACATAACCAAAGACTGTTGACACTAGAATAATTCAGGTTTATAGTGGAAGAGTTATAATAAATGAATGTTACATTTATTACCACAAAATTAATTTAGAAAAAAAGGAAGCAGTTATAATATTTTTAATTGGACTACATTAAAATACCCCCTGTTGCTATAGCAACTACAGCAGAGCAATAGGAAATGGTAAAATACCCCAATACTGAGAGTTTAACTACAGTTCGTTTGCCTATTGTTAGACATAAGGAACACAGCAGAACACTATTACACATTGTTCACAAATTGACTTGATTTAGCCACAAACTTAACCCAAAAAAGATGTCTTTGAAATAATCTAATAAGGAAAAACCTGTTTTCTATATTCATGCTACATGAGCAAGTATTATGGATGAGTAGATGAAACTGATGCTGGATATACTTCAGAGGTGTTTATTTTGCACTACTTCTACTCTGATTCTGTGAACTAAATGTGCAGGTCTCAGTTAAAACTGATAGTAGGTTCAGAATGACAGGAGATGATCACAGAATATCCTGACATGGAAGGGACCCACAAAGATCACTGAGTCCAACTCTTGGCCCTGCACAGGACAGACTTTACCCTTGATGATCTGACATACAAAAGTACAGAATGACTGCTTAATCCTCTGAACTTCATTTCCTTAGAAAAATGTAGAATGAAGCACCAAAACCATTACCAAAATCAAGCATCAGACTCAAAGAGGTATCTACCTAAAAAAAGAAATACGTGATACTTCATAAGCTTTGCAGTTAAACCTCAGGCTGCCCCACTCAGCGTGTGAGAGCAATGGGATGCTGCAGATTTTTTAGCTGGAGCCACTAGCTGTTAAGTAAATATCTTTCTTTCAAACCATTCACTTCCATTTTGGTTTTAAGTCACAAGGGCAAACAGAGCTAAAAGAACAAGATGAAGCCAGGAGGCATTGAAATTCTGCAAAAGAATAAACCAGAAAATGGCATTCCTTCATTTTCCAATATTTGCACAAATGGAAATCTGAAAAATGGAATGCTAATGTTACTTTGAAAGTGTTAAGTATCTTGGGCAATTTAAATCCTTAAAGATTACTTTAGAGAGAAAGACATTTCCACAGAGTTATGCTCTGTCAGTATCAGAAATTCCCCTTTATTAAACAAGTTCAAATAACAGCTCAGTGTTTCCAAACTTAAATAAAACGTGATTTGTTATGTTTTCCACAGAGCAAGAGAGACAATACTTTCTTTTCTAAAATAAATAATTTTACATTAAGTGAAACAACAAAACTAGAAAAATATATTAAAAAAAAAAAAGAAAGTCATTTCCATCTGGTAGCTGCAGTGAGCACCAGAGAGAGAGACCAGGGAGAGTAAAGTCCAGGAAGCATACCCTCTGTGGAAAATGGAATTGTTGCTGCTGTATGTTACAGTTTTCTATAACTTGGTAATGGCATTCCTGCCACCTTCCTCTGGAACTAGAAAATATCTTACTGCATGAT
Source organism: Acropternis orthonyx (assembly GCA_035583155.1). Classification (NCBI taxonomy): domain Eukaryota; kingdom Metazoa; phylum Chordata; class Aves; order Passeriformes; family Rhinocryptidae; genus Acropternis; species Acropternis orthonyx. The sequence goes on along the minus strand of JAWWEU010000040.1, from coordinate 30,819,441 downwards.
ACAAAACTTTCATTGCATACAGTTTCCCTGACCTTCGGTCAGAAGCAGTTCATATTATAAAGTATTTATTATAAATACATCATTTATGTAAGAACACAGTAGTATGGGCCAGTCTGGAAGTGATGACATTAACATATATTACTGCTATCAAATGATATGATTTTTTTATCTCCCTAAGAAAATAACACAAATTGTTTCAATCAAGGACCCAATTTTCCTTCCTCAAATTCCAATTTGAAGTTATTCCTAGAGGAGAAGCAAGGATAAAGGACCTGACTGCAAATGTCTTGGCTAGGATGGTACAATTCCATACTGTGGAATGAAAAACAGAGACAGAAAAAAAAATTACTTATATTCCAAATATGAAAACCAGAACTCTGTTATATCTTAATGTCATATTAAGAATTTAGAAAGCAGCAATGCATCCAGTTATGAAGGCACTGATAGTCTTACTCCAGATTTTTAGATCTTTAGGATTTTTGGATGATTATCAGAAAACAGAATACAATTTCAGATTTTTCTTGAGAGTTTTAATGAAAACTTCCCAATGTTCAGGACAGCTAGAACTGCACTTTCTGGAGCAGCATTAACACCACATGAAAACCCAAGTTCATGGTCTCTGGAAAGGGATGAGTCAGTGGGATGCATGCTCTCATCATGAGTAACCATCACAAAGAAAACATCACATGCTGCAACTCACATTATTGAGATGCTAGAATTACATTGCAAGGATAAGGAAAAACTCACTAACAGCATTACTAATGACAGACATACACATAAAAGCATGCCTTCTGGAGACAAGCATTCTTACAGCTCTGTAAAACAGAAAATATCTTCAAAATAAAATATTTTATTTTTCTTTTGAGAGTGTTGAGAATGGCAGATATTAGAAAAGTTCATACTCCAGAAATAGCCATATCTTAGGAGCAAATGCCTCAGGTAGTCCCTGTTATGGACAAAGCCACATAATGGAGTTGTGTTTAAAAACACAGGGTAAAGCAATAGCTCAAAAGAATTTGCACAAAAGCTTAAATCACATATGGAGAGAAACATTTCAGATGAGCTGAGGCCACATTACAAGCAGAAATGGTAATGCAGTACCATACAGAGATTTACAAAAAAATTTTCATAATCAAGCAATCAACAGAACCATGAGATATCATAGATCTTTTAATTACTAAAAGTTATAGAAATTACAAGATAGCAGCAGATTAGTACTCCATGTTCTATAAGTGTGTTCAATGTGGGGGGGGCGCGGGGGGCGGCGGGCAAAACTAAGGTTACAGGCAAAAATGTCTGTATTGCTTATAAGGCCTGTTAACTGGTTGCTCTGACTGAGACCTAACACCACACTAACCAAGAGGTTCTTATTGCTTCTTTGCACTTCCCTGTCATATTTTCTACTTGTGTGCACTGATTCTAATCTTATAAATTCGGGCTATTTTGATCTTTGAAAGATATGTGGCAAACCTGACTTCTTGAGAAAACAGGCCTTCATGCCCCATGGTAGAACACAAATCAGTCATTGCCAATTGGGAACTTAAAACACAAATTATCATCTAATAGTTGCTTTGAAAGCAAATGAAGACAGAGTTGCAAGACATCCTCGAGTGTCACAGTACTTGCCAGCCATACAAGGGAAGACCTCATAAAAGGATGCATCAAAGAACAATGGGTTTTTTCACACTAACAGAAGAATGAATGACAGAACAAAAAAAGCAGTAAATTATAGGGGATGATAATGATCCAAAGATCCAAAGCTCATGTACTCAGGTGAGCAGATCTGGGTACAGCACTCAAGAAGTGGGAGAATGCAAAAACCTGAGCTGCACTGGAAAAAAGGTGCATGGGTAACACACGGCAGATTGCCCTGCAGTAGGTATGACAAGCAATGAAGAGTTATCAGTGACCTTGTAATCTGCAGTTATGTCAAGGACAAGATTTTGATTTAATGAGAACCCCAATGATCAGTGACACCCAATGTTTCTGATTTTATTCCAACATTTGCAAACAACATCAGATAACAGCAAGTATCAGCAGGAATCCAGAGATTACATTAAACAGAACCCAGACAATTGCATAAAGACTAGTACAACCACGGTGACATGCAGGGAGAGGTTGGCTTCCTGGAAAATCTGGGCACTGCTGAAGTCTGGCCCCAGCAAGTCAAAAAAGGCTTTCACAGAGAACACGCAATAGTTACCAAAGGAACCTTGTGCATACAACTCAAATGGAGGGATACGGCCTGGAAGTGTTCATTAGTTACACCTTAAACTGTGAAAAGAAGTTCCCTCACAGCAAAGGTATTAATGAAGTATGTGCTGAGCTTTTATTATCTCAGTGAAGATAAGTTACAAACAATATTCAATGAAGATTGTTTATATTTTCTACCAAAAAGGTATTAAGTTGTGCATTCTGCAAAAACAGCATCCTTAAAACACCTCCAATCCAAACTTCATGCTCTGCATTAGTGCTAAGAGAGGATTTTCCCTGGGTCTGTCCATGAATGCACAAGACAGTTCTGATGGTCGTGTTGGAGGCAGCTAGTACTTTTCCTTCTTCATCCAAAGGTGAAAACAAATAGCGTGAAAACTAATAAACTATCCCTTATTAAAACAGAATCAGTTATTATATGTGTATTAGAACTTACTTTACACTGAAGCAGATTTACAGTAACCAAGTGAGGAAATCAAGGAAGGGAGTGCTGACAGATACAGGGAGATGGTTAAGAAAGTCATCACAAATTTTTCAAATGGTGGGTGCAAATGTTTGTCTACAAGTGACTATATTCTTTAAGAAGCTCTGAATCCTTGCATGGTAAAACTCCTTACAAAATAAATAACTGTTCTTAGCATGCACTTAGTATGCACTAGGGTTCTTCAGCAATCAAAAGCCAGGCACGATTTTGATAACAGTAGTCTTGGGATGAGGAATAATTTAAGGTACCTGACCACTTTTGTGGGCCTAAGTCACTACGCAGTGGTGTATTTCAAGATGGTAGAAACTTAGTTTTGACTTATATGTTAGATTTCTGTGCTGAGGCTATCCTTCTGTGAGTGAATGGAAGCTGAACTTACCAGGCTAATAATCTAGAAAATATATGTGGAACAGTGTCTTTGATTATCCCAAAGCAGAGATAAACTCTCTTTGTCTTTTTTTTTTTTTTTTTGTTTTTTTTTTTGTTTTTTGTGGGAGTGGCTTGATTGGATACCT
>JAWWEU010000040.1:30693001-30815283 GCA_035583155.1 Acropternis orthonyx | reverse complement strand
ACCAATGAGGTTAAAGGGGAGGGGGACAGGGACCAATGGACAAGGGTTTTACACGGACCAGTGGGGTAGGCGTTTGCTGGGACCCTTAAGGCATGGTGGGGGTTTTGGGGGAGGGGAGAATGCAATACAGAAAAAGTACAATTCCATCTGTAAAGAATGTTATACAATAGTAAAGGTTTCAGTTTCAAAAGGCATTTGCATTTGTCTCTTCACTCTAATTAATATTCCATCTTTGGCAAGGTTTTTATTCTTTGAGGTGTTTCTTTTTACCACAACAGGAGAGAAAGGGAGGACATCAGTGGTTCCCTTTCCAAATAATTTTTCAAACACAGTTTTTATTTTTCTGTACATAAAATTTTGATCAACTTACAGAATCCATTTTGCCTGCTGCTAAGACAGCCCTTTCTGCTTATGTCAGGGAGAAAACTGAAACTTACTGGCTTTGGCTATAGACATCTATAGTCTTTCCATGACCTTATATCTCTTCACTCTGTGGAAGCTTCTACTTTTGGATAACAGAAAATTTTGGAGATGGAAAGCAGAAGGAGAGGGAGTCTGTCTGCTTTCAAGAGTCACAAGAGCTTCCTTTATGACCCCTAATACTTCCAATTAGAAATCCAAAGAAGAGTTAATGTCTGCTTCACAGCATGAGGCACAGATAACTTCACTTTCACTCTACTTGGCTCCAAACCAGAGCTGCTGGCCTTCTTAGCATGTAACAGCCAGTAAGAGTAGGGTCTAAACTGGACCCTAGTTTTCCTCATTCCTGTGAATCAAAGAATCACAAAATACCTCCCTATGTCTAGACACAAAGCACAACCTTCTATTGTTATTGAAAGTTGACAAAATTATTTCAAAAATGAACTCACACTTCCACAGGAAATGTGATTCCCAGAGAGCTCTGTGTCACTGCTCTGAAAGACCTTATTTATTATACATAGGTATGAGGTAATTACCCTATTTATTACTTATTACTTTATTGTGTGTTTATTTTGGAGCAGCAATAGACTATCTGCAATTAGGTTTGCAACCATTACAAAGCTCTTTTTTAAGCTGTTTTATACCTTTGACTTGTCTTGGCTTGAAAATTACCACATATATTCTGCAGGCAATGGGCCATGAGCCTTGTTTAGTTTGAAAATAATATGTCCTAGCATTTCAGTTATTACTGAATTTCAACTCAGAAACAAAAAAGGAAGTTACTTTTCTCACCTATTTCATTAGGAAGTCAAAATACATGTTTTGTCCAGCTTTAACAAAGGCCTTAGTTCTGCCATGAATTCCATCCTTTCAAGTCTGAGCAGACACAAAACCTGCATGAAGTAAATGGGCATCTGCCTATTTTTCACTGGTCATCCTTTAGGCTCAGAGGTTTATGATTTGTTTTCTATTTGTTTCACAGCCATCATCCACTGTCTGATGGATAGGACATTTGGCCATAAAACGAGGAAATAAACTAGTTAGAACTGAAGCCCTGCGAGTTCCTTACTGGTACCCATTGCTACATTCGAATTATGAGATTTGGGGTTTGTTTGTTTGTTTGTTTAGGTGGGTTTGTTTTGTATAAACGATTCCCTTACCCTAAGTTTGTGTGTTCTTTTTTTCATTATTTAAATGGAAAACCTTGTTCCCCTAAATAAAGTCCTCCCTTTTTAGTGGTAGAGTGGTGGAAAGCAAAGCATTTGATTAATATATTCCTTGGCAATTTCCCACTAGTGCAACCAGAGATAGAATTGTTTTTCATAATATTTTCCCTCAATAACTCTTACCAGAGGTTCCCTTTAAACCTATCATGGCTGAGCCCTTGAAGTGCTCAAGTGCAATTTGCTTTACCATGCTTACTTCAGTACAAAAATGCCATTGTTTTAATTATATTTTGCTATATTCCTTAAGGAAAAAAAATACAAGTTTACATCTTTTAAAAATCCTAACAGCAATAATCATCCCATTGTGTTCAAAATTTTTCTGGGTCTAAATTCCTCATTCTATTTTCTTTCGATATTTTGTAGTCATCCTAAATGATTTTTAAAATGAGTTAACTCTAAAAAGTGTTAAATGTTTTTGTAAGATTAATCTTCAGAAAACACCGCACTCGTGCCTTTTGTGACTTTAGATATGGGAGTAGTCTGCTGGACTTAAAAGAGCACTCATGCTCCTGAAATTAAACAGGTCTGTTTGCAGAACAGAGGCCTAAATTACCTCATCTCTATTTCTAATATCTAAAAGTTTCATATATGGTTTGCTGTCCTCTGTTGTGTTTACGGTCTTTATCAATTATAAATACATACAAACTCACCTTTTTTGCCCATTCTTTAAGGCCACAAATGAAAACAAGGAATACAAGCCTTGATATCAGGAGCTGAACTTCGATGATCCTTGTGGGTCCCTGCCAACTCAGGATATTTTATGATTCTATGATGCTACAGGACATTTTTCTCCAGTGTTTATCCAGATCCTTTGTCTTTCCTGAAGCTTCCAGCTGAAAATTTGATCTGTGACAGATCAATTAAAAAAAAAAAAAAAGAAAACAGATTTAGTAATACAGTGCAATTTCCCAGAAGGGACCAGATATGTTCCCAAAATAATTCACCAAATGCATGGCAGCTGTAGGACTGTGTGAAGGTCACTGTTAGACAATATGAAGTAACACTGTACTATTAACTGTGGGATAGAAGAGCATCTTTCTGATGGCAGAGAAATGCCTAGCCTTTTCTTTCATGTGGGGAAATGCCAGCCTCTTTAAAACCATGCCATAAAACACCCATTAGCTTCGGTGTTATCCTCCTTACTTGATGGGGGTTTTTTACTGTATATGTGGCAATAATACATATTCCAAGTTTAGTATCAAAGAGACTCAAAGTTGCAGTTGTATAACAATTGGTGAGTTTGGAAGAATGAAGCAAAGGTTTCTCATCTGGGAACTTCTAACGCCTTAGGAAAGAGGATGTTTCTATCAACACTGCAAATCACAGAAATCTGTGGGGTGCAGCAGGATTTGCAGGTTTTCCTGCCAGGCTGTTGAGCCAGAGGCTGACAGAGAGAGTCTCGGTTGAAGGCTGCACTAGCTGTGCTTGGAACCTATTGTACTTCTGACAAAAACGCATGCAGTACATGTGCACAGAGAGTTAAAGTACATATAAAATACATTTATGTGTATATATTCATTTACAGATGCAATATAAAAATGGGGGTCTAAGCATTAACTTCACAGCATTCAAATCAAGAAACCATGACAAAATCGTGCATTAAAGAACTGTAGCATGAATGCAAATTTTGTTGCTTCAGACTAGCTTTAGACAGCACTAGAAATGAAAGAACTTAAAGTGCAAGCACTGATGCATGCTGTCGGGTTTGCTTGCAACTATTTTTCAGTTTTTGAGCCCCTATACATTACTTACTGGCATTATGAATGTCTGCCAGACTTATGAAAATGAGCTTGTTTTTCTTGTACTGCGAGTTCCATAATTGTTAATACCAGACCTGCGCATTACTGGAGTAAATGAAAGTGCACATTAGAGACAGATCAGGGGTGAATACGCAACTGCATTTTGCCAAACTGGACAGTATGATGTTTAATGCTATCTTTAGGATCTTATACTAGCTTTGTTTGAGCTATAGATAGATACATTCTGATCCTAAATAAAATTAAACCAGGGAAGACAACATTTGAGACAGCAAAGCTTCAAAGTCAAAGATGCCTATGGAAAAATATTTATTTGAAGAGGCAGAGTGAGTTTTTTTAAGTTCAAGGGAGTGTGATGTTTCTAGACTCAGACTTGGTGCCCAAAGACTGGATTTACCACCACACAAAATGAGATTCTTCAGGTCACAGTGTATCTGAAATGCTCTTTTCAGTGGTAATAACCACCTGAGGTGCACTCAGGACCCTTAATGCCTTGCCATTTGTTCCCTGGTTCATATCATGACACCTTTGTGGGGCCAAAGGACAAACCAAACAAATGAACAGAGCCAGGTTAAAAATAACTCCAACAAAAACGTAATGATCTGGCTTCCTCTAAGGCACCACAAGCATCTGTGCTCACACTGTGGAAAGGGTGGTTGGGGCAGGTCTGAGCAGGCACTGTGCTGGATGGGAAAATCTGAAGCCACGGCTGAAAAATCGTTCACAGGCATGCTCTGTTTGCGCTACACTGCCTCATCCTCCCCACTTGAAAAGCTGTCCATGAGTATGGAAAGGTCCTTAGGCCAGAGTCAAAAGGCTAATCAGGCATACCTGATCTGCTGAAACACAAGCGCTAGAGACAGTTTAGGGAAACACGGTCAGAATGCTTGCTACTATAATAACTTTCCCCATCAACTATAATCAGGTCGGCTCTGTCACAAGTCACACAGTCAGATTCTTGTTCATGACGGGGTTCTGGTCAGAAAGGGTTCTCACCATCCATCCTTCTGGGCTTTGTGTTCTCTGTCCAAACCTCCTTTTCAAACACATGTTCGAGTGCTCTTCTGAATCAGCTCATTTTGCAGTAGTCCATTTCAGCTCTGGAGATCAGTGTATGCTACTAAATAAAGATGACAACAACGAAGGATTGTTTGCATTTGCAAAGTAGTCAACAGTAGCTTCCTCAGTAGAATTATTCATTTCTGTTAACTGCTCTTACATATTTTATAATTAATTATGCACTTAATTTTAAAACATCTGTTTAGGAAAATTAAATTAGAGAATGAAGTATTTGGAAAGCATTAGAATAAGTTTAAGAGATTTAAAATGCAAAAGAAGTCAGGCAGCTATACTTAAAAATTAAAAAAAAAAAATCTGCTACTTCATATTTAACTGCTGCCATTTTTCAGACATTGCCATATTTTCAAAAGTGATGTAGGAGATTATGGTTTTAGTTTTAACTCTGCTCTCTTCTTGTTGATCGTATTTTAACATACTTTATGATTTATTTTATATGACATGCAGTCATATACGTGTAAAAAGCACATTTATTTATAATTTATGAGATTATATATGAACTGAAATATACACAAGGCTAAAGTTTTTTGCTAGCTCTCTTTTGATACTATTTTTAAATAGTATTATTTTACTAATAAGATCCAAGTCCAAGGGTTTAACATGGCCCCAGGAGAATTACAGTCTCTGAGGCACACACTGCTCACAGCTGCAGTGAAAAATCCATCACTGAAAATTTCAGCACTTTTAATTCCATCTCAGTGACATCAGCAGGGTAATTGAAATATTACTCACATGTGGTACTCAGTAAGGGTATGTATGATTTTATCAAAATCCTAGAAAAGTAATTTTGTGTTTATCATTTGCAGTTTTTTCCTAACAAAAAATCAGAACAAAAAATATTAGTGTGGATAATGCAGCATATTTGTGGTGGATTTTTTTTTCCTTTACAATTAAAATAAGATGGAATTTTCCCAAACTTCAAAATGATCAGCAAACATCTTCCTGTTTACTTTAGTTTCTAGCTCCCTTTTTTTTTCTCCTGTGACAAAAACTGGGAAATTCATACTGCAGGAGTAGCTTAGCCAACCTTATGGAGACTCTCTTGATTATAAATCATTCAAAAGATAACTCAATTTTTGAGAGTCTGCAATTCAGTGAAAGCCATGGTTTCTTTATCACCACTGCCAGACTTGTGCCCAGCCTGATCTGTGTGTGGTAGTACTGCTTTGATTTTGACACTGTACATGTGTGCCAAGATACATAATACCCCACACTGTGGCACTGTCTTCTTATCCACCGAGGCTGTGGTAGGCTGCTGATACTGTTGTTGATGTCTCTCAAGAAGGTTGCTTTTTCTGATGCTGAGATCAGTACAGTCAGAAGAGAACTGTACACTAAGCTATTTGCCTTGTAGCAATGCTACTGTATTGTGCCCTTTTATCCTATTTATTTCATCTCCATAAGCTGAGCAGCAATAGAGAATACAACTGCAAGGAGAGTCCCTGAACCAAACGTTTCTTTTTTGGAGATGACAGCACACAACTAGGGAAGTATTTTAACAGTCAACATGTGCAACTCTCTGCACTGCTATTTCCTTGGTTAGATCAGAGAGGCCAGTGAAAGGGAGAAATTACTACGAGGAGTAGACTAGGCTTCAAACCTGGGAGGGAAAACAACAAAGGAGAAACTTCACAACTGACAACATTGTGGAAATGTGTGCTGATGGTTCTCTTAGCTTACCCTAACAGAAAACCCACTTGACAAAATTACTGAGGGTCAAAAGAAGTGCCATGACCATTAGGAAATGCACAAACCTCAGCTTCTCAGGGTTCACTGTCAGATAAAAGGGCTATTTGGAAGGTAACTTCTGCGTTTCAGAGACTTCCCATACCATGTTGCCTGAATGTCAGAGGTGTAAAAGAGGTCATAGAAAGTTTTGCTTATATCAGGTTTCCCAAAAGTGTCAAAGCCATGAACAGGATTCATACCAATATCCCTTGCAGTTTCTCCTGATTCCATCCTAACAACATCAAAGCAAAGAGTATGTTGCACACCATTGTTCACCAATCTGGCAGCTGGTGCACAGGGCTGGTGTTGGTTGCAACTCCTGCTGGGCTGTAGCTGGCACTCAGCCCATCCAGATCAGCAAGCTGTGTTTGCTGCTTTCAGATCCAATCTGCTCTTTGATGCTCCGGCTAGGAAAGTTAGACTTTATTGGCAAACATAGCTATTGCAAGTAACCACTTGAGCAGCTATGGAAGTGGTGCAATGTATGTTTGGCCAACTTCTTACCGGGATAGTGCTTGCTTATTTTGTTTTATATAATAATTGGGAAAGCAAGAGGCAGCAGACAGCAGAAGAGGGGGAGCAAGTCCAGACGACACTATAGTCTGCTATGACTCACTGGTTTCCCAATGATGGCAATAGGATAACTTTGTGCAAAGTCTCAAATGCTGCTTGCTGTGCTGCGACACTGAGTGTTCATTTTGAGAGAGCTGGAACCTGCCTTCCTGAACTTGCTACTAGCCTTCTGTAGCCCTCTCCACTCCCCTCCAATTATATCTGACCCCTAAATGGGATGTAATACTTCATCTCAGCCATCACCAGAATATGATTTCTTTCTCTCACACAGAAAACTCCAACTGGTATACCCCAAAATGCCTTCTATGATGTTTTATTGTTGAAAAGTACCTATTTAGTTTGTGATGCATTACTAGATCTTTCTCCACACAGTCGTCAGTTTGTATTTGTACAATACTTCACTTACGCATAGCACTCACACTTCCCCTTTGTTTTACTAAATCTTGTAAGATTTAACCTATTAATAAACTGTTAATAAACTTGTTATATCAGCAGAAAACAATGCAAACTCTAACAGGGTTATAATAAAAATCAGAATTCATATTTGTGATAAAATTTAATGATATTTAAGGCACCTATAATAGAAAAAAAGTCTGAGAAATATGCTTTTATATTTCTCTATTTAGTTATTTAATGTGAATGTTTGAAGTCTCAGATTGGGAATCATCTGAAAATCCAGAGTCTAGCCTAAACTAGTCATAAGGCTTTCTCTAGTCAATGGAGAAGGAGAAAATCATCCAGAGACTAATTCATTCTAAATGCTTTGATTGCCTATTTCAAAAAGGTAGTAATCACTCCCTGGATGTGTCTTTCCTCAGTGACTACAAAAGAAGCCAAGACAACTGCTTTAGAATAGATAGCAAACTTCCAAATTGCTGAAATTACACAAGATGAGTCCCAGCTGCAGCTTGTTCTCCCCTTGGAACAGACAATCAGACACAAATTCTTCAAAGATTTAGGACCTAAGTCCCATCGATTTCGCACTGAGATTCTTTAAGAAGTTGACTTCAATGAGAGTTTCACACCTAAATGTGGTGAATACTTAACACGAGGGCTGCAATGGGGGCCACACAACACTGACAAAAATCTTACCAAATCAACTTCGGACTATGTATGGAGACAACAGCCTTCAAGCACTTTTTCTTCTGGCAGAAATTTTTCTTTCTCCCCATTGCAAAAAGCAATATATGTTTGAGCTTCAAGCGCCATAAGCCCCCACCCCAAGAAAGGGGAGCAGGAAAGCACTGAAGAAATTACTGTCTGGGAGAGCCACTGCTAGGTTCGACAGAGCACCTCTTTCAGATTCCCTTTTTGGACACTTCTTGATCTTTCTTACCACAAAACACTTGCTTTATTTAAAAACCCCCAACACACTAAAACAACGGGTATTACAGACCTGGCAGGTGTTTTATTACAGCAGCACCATCCTGAAATTACACCTACTTATTTTTATTCAAATTGAAAACATTTCACCATGAGTGTTCCTTAATGACATAAAACTAAGTCTTCTTTTTTTCCTCTTTGAAATTATAGCATTGTAGATGTTGATTGTTTAATTGTTCTTCCAATCACACACTTCCCACTTAGCCCCATGCAGGACATGACTTGAAGACATTAACAATCGTCACTAATGTGGATTGCCTTAGGATGTTTTAAGTTTATTTGTAATGGAGGCAAACACTCACTGTTTGGATGAATCCTATAAAAGCTGAACATTTTCTGCCTTAGGCAAAGTTTTCAGAAAGGGTTCATATGGTTTTCCTGGTTGTAATCAGTGCATTCAATTATGCATAATTTGGTTTTCATGGTTTCACTGTTGGATCACATAAAGTCATGTATAATTACTACCAAAAATAAATTTCTGTATGCACCTTGGAGTATTCACCACAGACTTATGACACATGGGTAGGAGATTCACAATTACTTTTCTCAAGTGCAAGTGAAATTGCAATGTTTAATCACAGGGATTGAAAGAAGCGGTCAACCATGCTACTATAAAGTATCAGTTGCTATACCAAATGGGCAGAAGGAGAGTGGGAAAACTCTGCATTTGGAGTAATTTCCATGAAAAATATTCCACGGTATTAGATGGGATTCTTGTTTATACACAAAGCAAAGAAGTGAAAAGGGTCTTCTGCATCCAATAGGGAGTTTTTGTGGAACTCTCTAGTAACTTCCAGACAGGTGCCTGAGGCAAAACTTTTTCTTACAAGTTATTTCATGTATGCAAGCAACCTCCACAAAAAGCACGTCCCGCTCCACTTTTGTTTTTTAAGCATGATCGGTCTCACTAGCTTATCTCTTCCTGCAGCTGTGGCTTTAGTAAGAAGTTTTGTTAGCCTTAATTTTATTTTTTTTAAGGGATAAATTGGAGAAATTGCAACCAGGAGTGATGATCTTGAGAGGATGAACTCTTCATTTCCTTCTCCCAGACAGCCCTAAACATCTTATTTTACTAGAAATAAAATGGAACTGTGAAAGTTTAGGAATAAATAGATAGGACATTAATTCTTACAATACGCCTACAGGGTCATTTACTGATAGGAAAGTAAACATATGGGCCACTAGTTTCTGTATCACTCTACCAGAACTGAGATGTGTCAAGAGTATAAGCAATGTTGTTCTCCTTTGCTTCTGCTTTTTGCTGCTGAATACTACCCAAATCACTTTATTTACCCATGAAAAGTGGAAAATCCAAAATGAATACTAGACACAGATTTGGATTACAAGGTGATCCAGGAGTTCATGGGGATTTTAATTCCTGAGGTGACCTTGACGGGCAAAATCATTTAGTAAATGTCATTCCTTTTGACTTTCTGACATAAATTTAGAAGATTTAACTGTAACTATATACGACTATATGCAATTGTCTGATATAGTGGCTTGAGACTGAAGAAAAAACTGTATTTAGATTACTCAAACTCTTATGTTATAAAAGATATTTTAATTTGAACTCAGAACAGAAAACATATAGTATCTTAATTTGGTTTTGCTTAACTTAGCAATAGGTAAATTATTTTTAATAATCTACTAAACCCAGTCTGATTTAGGGTTGACCTTTTCTGGAGGTAGGTTACTTGAAAGCAGCTGGATTTCAGTGCATTAATAATATGCAAAAAAGTAATACTTAGCTTCTGGGTGTGTCTTTTGCCTGAAGTGAATACATATTTTAAACAACATATGTTTGGACTTGAATCTGTAAACCTGTGTTTATCTGATTTAAAATAATCAGAGACTCAAAATGACACCATTAGAATCAAGCCATAACATCCCAAAGAATGGTCTACAGACCTCTACACAACCTCCTTTCCTCCACTCCCAACTCACCCAGACTACTATGCTTGGTAGTCTTGTGCAGGAAACTAATCTCGTTAGCCAAAGAGAGAGCTTGAGGGTCTAGTTTTACAAGAATTTCTCTCTGCAGCCATGTTTCCCCCTCCTCAACATCATCCCCTCAGGCTGACCTATATCCAAGCTACCGGGGAAAGGGCCTGCCTTTGCATAATTACCTTCCTTGTGCAGCTACATGGAAAACTGGACAAGGAAATTCTTCCAAACCAGAATTAAAGTGTGTGTATGTGGTGTTACTCTTTTTTAAGGGGTTTCAGTCCAATCAGTCCCCTAATTCTGCTGAATGTGCATTTACAGTAGTGTTAATACCAAACAAGGGTCAGCAGAAGACCCTTGCTACATGTGGAGATAACAGGGTAGAGGAATGGGACACCTGTTATTTTGATATAAGCTTCCTTAGGACAGATATAGTCTAGCCAAACCTGTGAAGGAGGGATTTGTATTTGCTTATGTACAGTCACAGTACACTCTCAACCTAAAACTAATGATGCAGAGATGTCTGGGATCAGGGGCTGACAGTGTTTGCAGTGTTTATAGGAGATACAGAATCAGTCCCCGAGACTCCTGAAGAGAGCAAATCTCCCTGTGGGAAGAAAGACTTTCTGTCATGGACACTGAAGTGCAGCATATAAGCATTTTAGGATTCATAATATAATCAATTTTAAAATGTTTTATTGAGTATTTTGAGAAAAGAAGCTTCAAAGACAAATGGATTAATTTGCTGAATTGATTTACCTTGCTTAATTTAAAACAGCTTCATATATTACTAAAACTAAATATGCATTATGTTTTTCTAAGGGCACAGTATTTATTCCCTGACTGCATGAGTGGTTTTCAAAATCACAAAACGAGACGTTCCTACCCATTTCATCTTTTTTTCCCTTCGTTTCTCGGATTCTTTCTTGTTTCACAGTTCACATATGCACTGTATATATTATTGACTGCTACAACAAAATACATTCAAAACCCTTTGTTTCTAATTTTTCTTTTCCTTGGATGTTTAAACTGGCAGCTTAATGACTGTTGCCACCTACTAGTGAATTACCACCCTTGCCAACATTCAAGATAAGACAAGTTCACTTTTCCCAGATAATGAGGCCCTTTACTGTGCACTCTGGAAACCTTAGTACAAGGCATAGTTACTTCAGATCAATTTTATTTTTAGTGGATTGTTCAATAATTACCTGGAGCAACATAAGCAGAAAGATCTTCCTCTTGAATATTTGATCACTTTGCAGAAGTAGTAAGTATCGCGTATCTTACCTAAACATGAACACAATGTGTTCAAGTGTCTCCGTACGGTGGTGTAAAGGTGTGAAACAACTGGACAGCTAGAACAAATGGTGGCACTTAAGAAACAGAAGGAAGCTTTCCCACTGTTTTGATGGGACCAGGTACAGACTAACGATGGATAGCTTCAAAAATCTGAATTTGGCATTGTCCTACTGGCTGTTTAGAACAGCTCAGTGTTTCATAGGCTTTGTTGATTTAATGTCACCCAAACATTTTCCAAAGGAAGAAGGCTGCAAAAGAAACTGAAATATTGACATGCCAATGCTGCCAGGACAGTTTTCATTCACAACAAAAAAATTTTCTTTCTTTACTTGTTTGCTTTTATAGGAAAAAGAAAAAAAGTGTGCTCCTGCAGTGTTTGTTTGTTTTCCCACAGTAATTTCCTTAAGGAGCACCAGTGGTCAATGGAGCACAAGCTGACAAAACACTACACAGCTCTGCACACTCTGTGCATCTGAACAGTCGTGTTGACAGGGGCATATGAATGTTCAGTTACTCAGGACTCGCCTGCTTGGCTTACAGATTCATGATTCTTGACTAAAATACAGTTTTGCTTAACAAAATCCCTTTGTTCCGAGATACACAAGGAAACAATAAAAGCAGGGATAGTTTCAGCCTTACAGATCTTGATACTGGAGTTGGCAGGCTTTGGAGGCTCCAGATTCAGTGTCTATGATGTCCACAATCTTTCAGGTGACACATTAAGGTGGGAGGGAAAGCACAGTGTCCCTGAGGAGTTTGATGGCTGCTCTTAGGGAGTAGGGGTGTGTGAAGCCTGCAGTAATTGAATCCATTGCAGGGTCTGGAATATGGAACTTGAACAATAGGTATTTACTTAAATTACATAGATTACCTCAGAGATGTGGAATCTGTATGCCCTGCCCACTGCCCCGAACCTTTGGAGCTGGGATCCTGTGGGGAACATAATGGGCTTAATTACGGTGTCTGGACTAGCCATGCAGGACCCGGAAGGCAGGAGTTAACCTCACCTCACCTTTTACATGCCAGTGACCCCAGGCTTGGCTGGGAATCCTTTGGGGCCTCTGGAGCAGCTTCTGGATTATCATGACATGCGCTAACTGGTGGGACGGCAAAGGGAAATCCCGCACGAGCAGGGCCGCGGTGCCCGTGCCTTCCCTCCTCGGCCCGTGCGCGGTGGGTGCCGCTCTGCGCACCCGGGGCCCCCAGCAAGGTCCCAGGGCAGCGCCCGCCGTGCTCCGGGCCCGGCCCTGTAGGCAGCGGAGCGCGCCAACAGCCCCGGCCCGCCAACCCGCACCCGCACCCCGGCCCCGGCGGGGCGGGCGGGGGCTGCGGCCTCACACGGCAGGGGGAGGGGGCTGCGGCGGGGCGGGCCGCGCTCGGGGCTCCCCCGGCCGGGCGGAGGCGGCCGAAAGTTTGCGGAGTGGCTGGCGGCGGCGCTGCCGTCCCTCCGGCTTTCTCTCTTTACTTTTTTCTGCACCCGTCCCTCCGCCGCCATCCCCCCTCGGTGGCCGCTCCGGGGCATGAGCGGGAGCCGCCACCCGCACTGAGAAGCGGGAGGTCGCGCCGCGCCCGGCTGTGTCAGCGGGGGAGCGGCGGGGAACGGGACTGCGGGCAGCGGCTCCGAGCTCGCCATGCCCCGCCGGGCGCCCGCCGCCCTCCCGGCGGTGCTGCTGGCGTTGCTGCTGCCGCTGCTGGGCGGCCGCCCCGCCGCCGCCCGCTGCCCCGCGCCCTGCCGCTGCGCCGGGCACCTCGTCGCCTGCAGCCGCCTGGAGCCGAGCCGGCTGCCGGAGCGGCTGCCGCGAGGCGCCGTCCAGCTGTGAGTATCGGGGCTGCGCGCGCCGGGGGGCGGCGGACCCTGCCCCCGGGGCTCCGAGGGGCGCGGGGGGCGGCGGGCCCTGCCCCCGGGGCTCCGAGGGGCGCGGGCGGCTTGGCGGGCCGAGCTGCGGGAGGGGCCGGGGCCGCGGCGGGACAGCGTCCCTGGGGCGGGCTGCAGCCGCGACAAGCGCCCGGGGGAAATCGGGCCCGGGAGCGCTGTTCAGTGTCGGAGAGGGCTAGGAAAAAGTTCTGTTGACTTCTGAGCGCGTTCAGTAGTCATCAGGCTAACACCGAGCCGTGTGTGTGGAGAGTCGCTGTCGCGCTGGTCCGCCGGTGTTTGTGGCTGTGGCGAAGGTGCGCGCCCCCAGGGGTGGCCGCGCCGCGGCAGCGCCAGCCCCGGTGCCCCCTGCGCGAAATCTGCTCCGGTGACCAACTTTTGTGGAAAAGGCATAAATTATGGCAGCGTTCTAAAAGCCTGGGAATAGCTGGGGGACTTCTCACATTTGTTTTTAATCGCTTGTCACTGAAAGATCTTCTGTATTAGTCATATTAATTTTCGATTACATTTTCAAAGGAGATTGAGATAAGGGCTTTAAAGTAAACAGGAAGACTTTCAATTAGTTGTGGCTAATTCTGTTCAATTGCCTCGTCTGGAGGTCATGCTGCTTTACTCATGAAATGCGGATGGCTGTATTGACACCATATGGAACTGAACACAGGCATGGCTCTGGGAGTTGAATATTTCCAGGGCTGGTATTGAAAAATGTGAGGGGAAAGAAACTTTTCTTTTTTTTCTTCTTTTCCTTATGTGATTGAAATATATGGATCAAACGCTGGATCTGCTTCACATTCAACAACTGCTTCCTATTATATTTCATCCCTCCTGTTCTTTTGAACTATTTCAGTATGCTCACAAGTTTTCTGATAAAACCTAAGGCTTTTTTTGATACTAAGCTAAACTTCATAGTTTAGTTTCTTAGCTCAGCTTACTTTACTGCTATTAAGTTAAAATTGAAGTGTGGTAAACAAAAGAGCAAGGGGAAAAATAACAGAACTTTCATTTTTTAAAGTTGCCTTAAAAAACATTTTGCATTAGCAGTGATCCAAATTTGTCTTTTCCACTTATGTTCCTGAGAGAATAAAACACTTTGCAGGGCTTTTTTGTTAGCACAAGGGAGATTTTTTTTTTTAATTAGAATTCCCTTGGTAGTGTGAATTGTCCTTATGTAAGTTCACAATCCTTTAAAAGTGTGAGAAAATAAGTTCCTCTTGTATAAATAAGCTTTGGTCTGTTGTAAGAAACCCTGCTGTGATTACTCATTGGACAGCTGTGTCACTTGCTTTTAAACTCACAGGAGTACATCTTTGTAGGTGTCACCAAACCATGTGGTCTGACCACTTTTGTGTAAATATTTCTTTTGTTTGTGTCAAATGCCTTAGAAGTGCCCAGCTCTTTCCTCCTGCCTCTCTTAATAAGAGAACAAGGAAGAGTGTAGCGTGGTCTGTTACCTCCAGCTACCCCAGTACTTCGAGCTGGGATTATGCAAATCTGTAATTAATGCGTTCAGTTTTACATCCGCAAAAATGGTTTGACTAGTCTGGATTATTGTTGCAACGAACTGCATATTACAAATTGTAAAAGACTGTTTATGAATTTTATTGCTCTATGTTTAGTGTATTTTCCATGGAAGTCCATAGTGGGTATAGCCAAAGGCTAGTAGTTTAATTGCAGGCTTTCCAATCCTCTAGAGAAAACACCAGTTATTACCCCACATTCTCAACATATGTAGGTGAGATCTCCCAAGGAGAAGAGCGAAACCTCTTGTGCATGAGGTGGTCTAGGCCTGCATTAAGCTTTACACCTTCCTTTGCCCATCTGTCTACTTGCCCAGATGGTGAGCAGGTTTTTGAAACTTTCGTTTCATATTTTCATTCCTTTTGTGTTCAAATCTCCTGTTGAAATAAAATTAGTTACCTCAGAGTGGACTAGGATGGAAATTAAAAAAAAAAAAAAAAAAGCTTGTCCTCTTCTTTTTGATCACAAGTGTGAGTCTACTGCTTTGTACAGAAAGGCTTCACAAAGTGGGGTATAAACAGGCTATAATTGCCAACTTTACTGTGATTTTAACCAAAATTTCCATCTTCTGTTACCCTGCCTTCATGGGAGGTAACAGTCTGCTGAAAACTGTAAACATTTATAATGGCTTTGTGTACAAATAGTTTTGAAGTTAGATTTCTATTTAATTCCAGGATGTGTGTCCCAGGATTTTAAGAATGTGGCTTTGTTAGAGCTGGTATAGCAGAGCTGGAGGAGGCGGGATGGAGGGAGGAAGAGTGTTGAGCATTGGCCAATGTCCTCCATGTGTGCAAACTCCTGCTGGCATTGCTGTACCCTTCGCCAGGTTCACTGAGGAATGCTAAAACTGTTGATGGGGCAGGAGGTAAAGTCTCAAAGATGGTTTTCACTTGGGTTTGTATTACATCTTTAGTATTTACATTTTATAAATCCTCTAGTTCTCCACCAGAATTGCCAGAAAAAAAAGTCTGTATGGTTTTCACAGCTGTTTTTCAATATTTTCCAGACTAAGACTTGAACATAGCAGGCTGATTTATGAGTCACTTTGGATCAGTGTCTTAAAACAGCTACAGCCTGGCTTTTTGTTTTTCAGCTCTGCTGATTTCTGCTGAATTAGCAGCTCTTGTAGGTCCCAGTGGGACTGATTAAGGAGCTGTTGCTGGATTTGCATTTTAAAATTTGACTTGGGGCTCAGGTTTCTGAGTTCTCTAAGGAAGAAGATGATAATTGTGACTAAGTGTTGTAAATTAAGTTAGAGTCTAAAAGTTTTGTCTATAAAATGTGTGAAGAAGCACTTGCTCTTTCCCTTTTTGCAATAGGCCTTTCAGGTTTTCATCACACAAATATTGTGGTTCAAAGGTACATTTCAGCTAATGCTGAGACTTGTGACTTATGAAAGATGGTCATACAAATGTAATAGAAACACAAAATAGTTTCTTTCATAGAACAGGTTCTTAAAGGGCCTCAAAAACTATGGCTCTGCTTTTCAAGTAGAGGCAATTTTACTTAAATGCCCAATCACTTTTATTAGAAATCTGAGGTGAAGAACGGGTATATATGCTTACTGCTGTTATAAAGAACTTCTTAATATATTTCTGTGTTTTAAAGTTTCAGAGTGCATTCTGTTACAGCTTTAATGACTTTTGAAATTCTTGTAGCAAAAGTAATCACAGAGGAAATTTTCTATCCACTTATAATGTCATTTCAACAGACAAGGAAAATTCAGAAATGGCACATACATAGTAATAATGTTTCAACATTGTCAGTTCCGTTTCTGTGGAGGAAAAGTAATGCTTATTTTCCAACTTTTTCTTCATACTTGTTTTAAGATATGTTAAGAAATGCATTGGACTGAAATGTAGTTTTGTAACAGAGATGATAGATTTTTAGATTTAAAAAATGTCTCCAATCCAATGCTTATAAGTTTTTGAGAAACATCTACAGCCTGAAGCTTTGCTTACAATGTTAGTAAAAGGTGAATATTTTAACTCTTCGTTCACTTCCAACCACTCTGATTTAACTTAAAATGTAACTTCAAGGCCTTTTTTTCTGAAGTGTCTCATGCCAGTAGTATATGAAATAATGGTTAATGAAATATTTATAATTAATATTCTGTCCAACTGTTGGTAGATAAGCATGTATACAGCTGTATGAAATGTTGTCTGGAGGGCTGGGGATTTTTTTTGTTGTTCTTTTGCTTTGGAGTTATTTTGCAACTTGTATTTGACAACCTGCTGTAAATAAACCAGGTATGAGGAATTTGTATGTATGTATGTTTTAAAGTAGGTGCTTCTTGGAAAATGTGAAGGCATCTTTGGTGTTGAAAAACAAACACCAAGAAAGTAGTTTGAAACTTAGTGTAAGTTATGCTTATGGTTGCCTTGATAGACTCCAGATGGATGTGAGTTTAAGCTGTGAGTGAAAGTGTCTGGCTCCAGTGTGGTGATCATGCACAGCAGTGGTTGTAATTGTAGGATTTTTATAGTTTAAGGACTCTGCCAGATTTTTATTTTTTTTTTTAACATGTTATAACTCCAGCAGAACAAATCTACTCACGTCTGTTACTGTCTGGTAGGTCATTTAGGCAAATGTGCTTTAAATAAAGCTTTTGCAGGGTTTTTAGATGAAATGAAGGAATGCAGGTTTTTAGCACTAATGTTGAAAGCTCTTTGTTGAAATAATTACTGATTCCTAAGTCTGGTCTGAAACTTGAAGAACAGTATCATATTAGGCATTAGCAGCCATAACTTAACTGAATTTTGGCTGTTTATTTGCATAGCTCTTATAATCCCTACAGATTAAAGCCAAATATTGAATTAAGTTTGAGGGTAAAAATTGTCTCTATGCTGCTTTAAAGGACCAAGTTAGAGTCCTATCTAGATCTCTGTAACAGCATATTTTTTCAGTATTTACACTTAAGAATGCAGCATGAGAATTTCAAATCTGTGTAGTTAATGCCTTCAGATGTTAAACAGAGGGATTTTTCTCCCGTCTACGGCAAGGAGAATGTTTACACTAGATTTTTAAGCAGTGAAAGATGCAGTCTTCTAACTTAAGTGTGGTTAACCTGATTTACAAGAGAACTCAAAATCATAATGGTGAAGCTAACATTTGTGGGATTTTGCAAATGTTGACACTGTATTGGTTTTCCATCATTAAGAGGAAAGTCTGTAGGGGTTTAGACACCTGGAAGAAGGCACAGATTTATATCAGGTGCTTGAGTCCAGAGCTGAGTCTCAAAAAACATCCCCTCTGTGGCCACCTGAAGGTGGTGGAGGTCATTCCCTTTCTCTAGGTGGCTCTCCCCCCGCCCTCAACCCCTTTTTTTTTGTGCTGGAAAGTGCCATGCACACCTGTGGGTCTGCCCTGTGCACACTCCTGTGTAGTTCTGGCTTGGGAAATGCAGTGTATTTTTTTCCTCTGCCCGTGGCCCTGAGCCAGAGGTGGGTGCCACAGCTCAGCAGCCCACTGCGCCTGATTCAGTTGGCTGTCTCAGAGCACACCTCATAACCAAGTACTGGTGGTACCCCTTGTAATACCCATGCCTGGGATTATTTTTTATATTCGAATTTTGTTTCTTTAACCACCAACTGCAGCAGAGGACAAAAGTGATGAAACTGTCAATTGGGGGAAACTAAAACACAGTCTTACCATCCACATGTGCTGTTGAGGAGACCTAGGTGCCTGACTGGGTTGCATCCTATCTGTGTCCAAGGGTATGCAGTGGTGGGTGCAGAGAAACTGGAGTTCTCTGGGTCTGCAGTTGTTCAGGGCTTAGTCACAGAACAGAACACCTAGCACAGACACTGCATTTGGCTTCATTTAAGGCCAAGTCTGCGTGCAGCAGGGATATGCTGTTCATCAGGTTTCTTCATTTACAGAACTGTAGATGGAGAGTAGAATATCCACATGGCCTGTGTTTGGCATACTCAGTATGGATGACTGTATTGAGTCATCTTACCCAGAAAAAGTAAGGAATCCTTCAGGTTATTCATAGATTCAGTGTGAAATATGTTCATGCCTGTGTGGCTTGATGAGGACCCCAGGCAGGTTGGATGACTGTTTAGTGCTTAATTAGCATGGGGAAAAGTGTCATAAAGTGTGAGAATTTACTTTTGAAAAAGAGTGCTTTTTAAAGCACCTTTTACCTGGTACTACAGCTGCTCACTGCTGATGTGTGCTGATTCATTTCTTTATATGTCTGCATTACAGCACTCGCTGGAGTGAGTTTAAGAACTCATTAAAAATAACATAGCTTTTGTTTGCCGGCTTGGATAAATGCAGTGTTTTAACTTGAAACAAAATGCTTGCAGATGGCTGGATTGATGGAGGTGAGGTAGTGACAGGCTGTAGAAGGGGAGCAGGAATGTGTCTGGTGGATGGGTGACTAAGAAATGGGAGGCCTTCAGCAGAGCTAGTTATGGTCATAAGATCAGTTATGAATCTGTACCACTTGTGCAGGTGTTTATAGATGTACAGGTTTTGTATTTCTGTAGTTAGCTTCTCTGCCTTTTACTGTATGGTCATTCTTATTTCTTTGATGTTTTCAGTACTTCAGAGGCTGCAACAAAAATTTCTTAGGTCTCTGTTGTATGGTTTCAAATGTTTCAGAGGACATATGGCAAAAATGCATGGTAATGTAAGGAAAAGCATTTCTTGACAATGGTCAAATAAAATGTATTGCATTTTTAGTACCTGGTCTGTTTTGTAGCAAACACTGCAAAGGTGTCAACAAGATTTCTTATAAACTTAAATCAATAGATATTTGGGACCTTCAATGCAAAGTGATGCAAGCTAAGTGATCGAACCACTTCTTCAGGTGTAGTTAAGTGTGATACTAATATCACTAGTATATAGACATCTTAAAACTTGTAAGAGAATTAGCCCTTCCTATGTCTGTTTTCTTCTGATACTACTGAAGATCTCTATTAAATTTAGTTCTGTAGGAATGGTGTCCTGAACTGTGTGAAAGCATGAAAATACAGTTGAGATTTATGGACAGTCCTCATTATGTATTTGTGATCTGTCCGTTGCTGTAGAGAAGGGAGTGAGAAGAGTAGATGGTACAAATGTTATGATTAACCCAAGGAATGAGACTGCAATGACTATTGCTTTATGAATTTTTCTTGTTAAAACAACCAAGAGGTGGTTTTATCCAGATCATGTTGTGAAGGGATACAGGACGGAGGTTGTTGGTGTAATTTTTCAGTCAAAATCTTACGATGTTTTTCATGGGTCTTACATGCATTCCAGTGAACAGTTCTAAATTGTTCAGAGGTAGAGAAATTTCGTTGACACTGCTGTCACGGTATTTGTTTATACCAGGTATACTCAAACGAGTTTCTATTCTAGTTTTACTAATACAAAAAAATCTTATTACGTACTTGGAGACAAGTGATAACATAATTTGGATTTAAGTTGTATTACTTTACCCGATACTGTATGGCAAAACTGACAGGCTGTTTATTTTTGTAACCTCATAGGGACTTAAGTCACAACAAATTATCTTCAGTCAAGACCGGTCTCTTGGATCACCTTCATAGTCTTCAGGAAGTGTAAGTTAATTTGTCTTAATTAAAGACCAAAACAAAACAAAAAAACCTAACCAAAAATACCAAACCTGTGTTTGTGTACATTGATTGTATTGCTATTTCTCTAAGGATAGTTGGTTGAACAACAAAGATGTTTGCTCTTCTGTTATTTTACATTAAGTTAAACTGGAATTATTTTACATTAAATGAAACTGGAATTATTTTTAATTTTGATGTGACGCAGTTCAGCAGTTTAGCAAGTCCAATGTACATACTTCTTCTGATTAATATCAAAGCTAACTCTCCCTTTTGTAATATTAATAGGAAGTTAAACAACAATGAACTGGAGATCATTCCAGATCTGGGACCAGTCTCTGCGAATATAACTCTTCTGTCTTTGTAAGTAGATCTTACTCTTGTCCCTGGTTAGTGGAACTAACTCTGCAAGGTTTGTGGAAATGCGTGCATTACAGAGATTAAAGTGAAATAATTGGAAATAGAGCAGCCTGTGGTTAGGAAGTTGATTATGTCGTATTATTTAGCAGGTTGTTTAAAATGTGTATAGTTGAGCTTAATCCTTGTAGTTTTTGTGCTTCCCTCGGATACAAAGACTGCATTAAAATTAATTTATGTTGTGGTAGTGCCCAGAAGCCTCAGTCCTGTTGCGCAAGGCACTGTACAAACATCAGTAATCGTTATACAAACTTGTACAATGCAGTCTTTAAAACAAGATCTGTGCATGTTGGCTGACATACTGATGTGTTAAATCGTGGCAGAATTCCATTAATTTCAGTGGGCAACATGGGTAAATCCCCGCAAGACACAGCTTCAGGATAAGTATCTAGGTTAGAAGATGTTGTACCAATGTCTTGAAAATGTCTTTCTTGAGCTCATTTGAATGTGTGACATATTTTTTTATGGCTGCAGCTAATACATATAATTGTGACACACAATTGTGTTTGTGTTCATTGTTTTGTTTGAAAGAAATGAATAGGTTACTTGATGTAGTAACATTTATAATATAAGTATAAAGTTGCAAAAGGCATAAAGGGCCCATAATGAAAAGAGCTGATTTCAAAGGAAATCTTAATCCTTAAGTTTTCACTGGAAATCAGTTCGGTTTCTTTCCTGTGGTCTAGTTTCCATAAATTGTTGATGGAACTTGTAGAAAAATAGTTACTGTCAGACTGTTAATTATGAAAAAAAGAAAAGATGTTTTTTTCATATGTGTGATTTGTGTTTTATCAATGGGAATCTAAAGTGTTTAAAACTTTTAATATGTAGCCTCTGGCCAAATGCTGTCCTTGAATACAAATTGCAAGTTGCCTTTCTTGAAGAACCCTCAAGGGTTAAAACAATACAGTAAATTTTTGAAAGCTGTTCAGTTAATTAAATTGATCACTATTCAATTGCTTACATCTGGTGATTTATAGGGGTTTGTTTTTACTCTAGGCCCAGGTCACCTAAGTCAGCTGGTGCAGCCGCTGTGTCTGGACAGCTCTGTTTGAATAAGAACTAAGTGACATTTGATACTGATGTCGCTTCTTACAGATCAAACTCAAAAAAGAATGAAAGAAAAAGCAAATGGTGTTTGACAAATAACTGTTGCAATTAAGCACATCTTTTATTTTGCAGTACCATTGATGTGATTTTTACACTGGCATAGAATTCTGTAGTTTAAGTATCTAATTGATCTAAAGAATATATACTTTTTTTAACCACCTTTCTAAAGTTCTAGGAATATTAACATAATAAAGTAATTTATATTCTCCTGCTTTACTTCTGCTGAATACAAAGTTGAGAATTTGTCTTAACATCTCCTTTAGTACTTCTCATGGAAACTTAACAAGTTTAGATGAACCTAAAATCATCCTTCTGCAGCTGTGCAAAAATTTCTGTATTCCTTTGACAGAATAAATGATTATCAGACACTGGAATTGGTTGTTTCATATCCTTAGGCTTGGTTCATTTACTCAGGTGGTCAAACATGGAGAAATCTTCATTAGATTTGCTTTGTGCTGTATATGCTGACACTTAAAAGGGGAAAAAAAAATACTTCTAAAAGTGTTACCATACTATCAGAGCAGTTAAAGTTGGTTTGGTTGGGTGTTAGCTGTCCTTGTTCTAACTCTGTGTGGAGAGGAGATTACTGAATATAACTGCTGCAGCTGAGATTTAATACCTACTCTATGACTACAGCAGAGATGCCTTGAGATTCATGTGGTAGAAATAATTAATTAAGTATTTAAATGTTTTATGGTAAATTATGAATGTCAGTGTGGAATAGTTAAGATAATTACTTCTGTATCAAAACAGATGAACATAAAACATACAATTAGAGTGGTATTGTTCAAATATAAAGCATCTTGTTTGTTTTGCAAAGGTTTTGTTTAAAACATGGAGTAGAATCATAGAATCATTTAAGTTGAAAAAGACGTTTAGGATCATTGAGTCCGGTTATTAACGCAGCGCTGCCAAGTTCACCACTAAACCATGTCGGTAAATGCCACATCTGCACATCTTCTAAATACCTCCAGGGATGGTGACTTAACCCCTTCCCTAGGCAGCCTGTTACAATGCTTGACAACCCTTACTGTGATGAAATTTTTCCTAATATCAGTCTAAACCTTCCTGGGCACAACTTGAGGCCATTTCCTCTGGTCCTGTCACTTGTTACTTCAGAGAAGAGACTGACCTCCACCGCACTACAACCTCCTTTCAGGTAGTTGTAGAAAGCAGTAGGATCTCCCAGGAGCCTCCTTTTCTTACTGGTTGGATGTTATTTATGTAAAAATATTAAATCTCTTTTCACAGAAAATAATGGTAATGTAGATGGACAAATATTCAATACAGTGATACCTTTTTGTTTATTTTCGAAGTGAAAAAATACCTTCATTTACTTTTTTTGTGTTGTGGGTGTTATTTGAAGGGCTTGAATCAAATTGAGTTACTATATCTAAGTCATGTGAAGAGAACATAAATGGAGCAATTAGAATATAATTTTTAGAACCACTCTTCAAAGAGACATCTAATGACTTTCTCCATGATTTTAAACTTCTGTATGAAAGGAGCTTGTGGAGTCTTTCCAAAGCAAACTACTGCTTCCTTGTTGCATCTTTGTTCCGACTTTCAAATAATAGCAGAAAAGAAGGTACTAGTCTTCTGAAACTTGATTTGATTACATTTCTTACGAGATACATATATGTTGGTTCATTACTGTCACTTGAAAAGCCAGTTGTTTTTTTTCCAAGGAACCTTCAAGAAATGCTGTAGAAGTGGTGCCCTCCTTTTTTGCCAATATCTTTATTGTTGAAGAAGCTTTCTTGCAAGAGGTTTTTTTCCACTTCTTTATAATTGTCACTCAGCTGTGGAGCCTTAGAATTTTACCTGTTCTGCAAGAATATTCTTGCCCTGCAGAAGAAATTACACTGCAGGTATGTCTGCATAATAGTGCAGGTATCTTCACACAGCAGTGTATATCTAAACTCTTGGAGCAATATAAACAAGCATGGGTGGATTATCATGTTAGTGTAGTTTCCATTTCTAGAGCTACCTAATTTCTAGTTATCTAATTCATGTTTATCTAATGGAGATATTTACATACTCATGAATTATTCAGGATAAACATACCCAGAGCAGCAGATGTTCCCAGTCTCATAGTCCCAGTCTGTCTGTAACAGGAAACAACGATGCCAGCATTTTGTTTTTATGGATGCCAGTTGAGGGTTGAAGATCATGGGAGAGAAAAGTACCAGGCAGGCACACACCCCCCCACCACCCTGGAAAGAACTTAAGTCAGTGTGAGGGAGTATACAAGCATATTGAGGCACACTCATTACATGGCTGGAGATGTATCTATGATTTTATTAATATGATGAGTACGTACCTTGTCACATGGCATAGGAGAGCTTATGAGCCTCCCAGGAGTCTGGAAACTACTGTGAGCTACATGGCTAGTACTTTGTCTTGTCAGGAGGCCTTAGGTTGTGAAGCTGAGTTGGCCTGCCTGACATGAACAGATACAAAATGTTCCAGACAGAGCAAAGAGTAGGATTCATATTCCCTACCCTAATTGCTTGAAAGTTTGGCATAGTAAGTATGAATTACTAACTGTAGATCCTCTTAAGGATAAATGGAGAGAAAAAGCTTTCTCTGAAGTGATTTTTCTTTCCTATGATAGTTCAGATGACTTTCCTACTGAATCCCATCTAGATTTTAAACTAACTTTTAGGTGTCTAAATTTAGATTATTTTTAAATGTCTAGCCAATATACATTGGCTAGACATTTAAAGCATGCAAGCATGTGTGACTTACAGTGATGTTACATGCAGCATGTTTAGTCATTTAAGTCAGTTATTTGAAAATTAAATTGGAGGGTATTCTTTTTGCTCAGCCCGTGAGCCCATTTATATATCTTCCTTGAGAGAAGGCAGGAAGAGAGCAGTATATTAATGCAGAAAGAGGGAAGTTCAGCTATTAACTCGAGATTGTCATCTCTCCAGTCAGCACAGTAGCTCTGGCCAGAAGGCCAGATCCTCCAAGTGCTGCACAACATGAGCTTTTGGAGAGAATACTGGATTGAACAACTGATTACCACAGATGTGCAGACACCACACACAGTAATGTAGGTATATTTATCTATTCCTAGAAGTAAATGTTAGATGTTTTCTAATTTGCATTCCTGAAGTGCATGTAAAAACAACTAAATAAATGTAGAATTACTTTAAATGGTCATAGTAGGAAATGCTTCATTTCTGGAAGAATAAGCAATTTACTTTTTACCATTTCAAGACAGGTGGATTGCTTTTTTGTCAGGTCACAGGAGAACAAGCAAAGGTTCTGATTTTGCTTTCCATTCTAATGACATTCCTTATCCAAGATACACCAGTCCTGTCCAATTTATCCTGAAAATCTGCTCGAATCGGTGATACTGATACATGAGAAGAAAACTAGTATTGTCTTCTAGGTCTATCACAGTTGTAATTTTATACTTAGGTTGAATCCAGAAATAGATAGAAACCAAGTAATAGAGACACACAATAACCTTGTATAGAATTCCTGTTTTGTGTTTAACTAACAGCTGCCATTTGCACAGGGGTTTTACTTTAAAGTTCTTCTGAAAATGTTAACAACTTTCAGTGTTATTAGTGCTTTGTAAGAAGAAAGACATTGATTTGCAACTGCTGCAGTTCTGTTTAAGTTTTATATTTAAAGGATATACAGTTTAAATAAGAAACCCATGCTGCTTTTACATGCAGAATCTTGAAAAATACGTAATTGTAGGTCCCATCCATCATCATTAGTGCTCTGTATCCTTAAGTACTGGGGGAAATGGAAGGCAGCAGTGACTTTGGAGAGGCAGAACAGTTCTGAGTGTTAAAGTCTCCTGCCTCTCTAACCAGATTTTACTGTTCTAATCAAAATGTATGTGTAGAACTGCTATTAAAAAACCCCATATTTCTTATTACCCATGTCCAGGATATGTTATGTAGTAATCATCTTGCTGTCCGTAAGGACTAGAAAAGCTATACACAGCTAAGTCTTGGGTGTGCATAGCGAAGTTCTAACATTAAACTAGTTTTCACCGATGAGATGTTCTAAATAAACTTGTGATTTTACATTTTATTGAATAGAAAATATTTTATTTAAAGGCACTAGTACATATGGTTCAGGTGATTTAAATGAAAATACCCTTGTGGCTTATGTTGTAAAGGTCAATCATGTTAGTCTAGAACACAAACAAATATTTGATTCGTAAAGCCAGGGTGGAAAATGCAAAACTCATGGTGCAGAAGTTAAAGGGAGCATGGATGATTCACAATTCAGGAATGTTTTTCAGGTTTTACATTAATGTGTGATTTGTATTATGCTCCCACCTCACTTTTTTTCAGAATGTGAAATCTTCTCTTCATGTGAGAAATAGAGGATATGCAACATGGCTGAGGTTTTTGTCTGCTCTGCTGAGGGAACCCTCTAACCCCATCTGTACAGGAAGCCTTTAAGGCAGTGGCCATTCACTTTTGAGTTCTAAGATAGTGAAAAGTACTGCCAAAATTGAGGCAGTTTCTCAAAATGTGTCCACATGTCTGTTAAGTGATGGACTGGAATCCACAAGCCACTTTGCTGAAGGTTTTCTACAGCCTTTGGTTTGCAATGTCTTTCTGCTGATATGTGCTGAATTCAAATTTGTCATCTGAAGACAAGTCTTGTGTCCTGGATGTTTAAAAGGGTAAATGAACAAAAACTTAACAAAAAAGGTAGGTCAGGAGATAAAAACAGGACTAAAGGACTGTAGAGTAGCCAGTCCTAGATGACTGCAGGGGTTACAAATTTTCATAGTAAGCAAAATGATTTCAGCTGTAGCTTTCTGATCAGCTACTACCAATTAGTCTGATTACTCACTTTATTCACAAACATAGTTACTGAAGAAAAGTCGCAATTAATCCTTTATCCTATTTAGAAGACTTTTTTTTTTAGCATTGTGCATACATTTCTGTTTAAAATGCAGAAAAGTGTATGTATGTTATGTGAAAAGGGGTATCATAGATCAGGCTGCAGATAGTGATTTTGAGCAGTAAAATTCGACAAATTGAAGCAAACATGTAAAATAGATTATGCATTTGTCCCAGCTGGCAATTAGAAATAAGAGTAATAGTTGGCACTGTGTGATGGTAATTCAAACTCCTGTGAAGGGCCTTCTGTAAAGACAGAAGTTTTTTCATAATCCACGCATGCAAAGTTGTTTGGAATAGAGGTAGGTATGAGAATTCTGCCTCTTTGTCATCTTGCAGTAGTCTGGGAGTGGAAGTTGTGTGTAAAATCCAGAAGAACGCTGTCTCAGTTTGCATTTAGAAAGCTACAGTCACAAGAAAGATGTTTAGATGAAACTCCTGAAAATGAAAGCTTACATTCAGTAGGAGTGAGGGCCTTTCCCTTCTATGCTTGCCAGGGAAAGTGGTATTGTGTGTTTATAAAGCTAGCATACTAAACTCAAGTCTGGCTCCCAATATTAAGAAAACGTTGGTCAAATATTTTACATCCTTGTCATCTCTTCAGCTGCCACTTTATTATGGGAAGGATTAAGATTTGGATGCTGCCTAGAAGAGTTTGTTTTGAAGAAGGATTGAAAGAAAGGATAGAGGAATGCCAGACTGGGCTTCAGGCATAAGGCTGCTTGGAGAGTGTCCCAAAAATGAGAGTGGTGGTAAACCATGTGTGACTTGGGCTGAAGTTGTGAGCAGCAAAAAGCTAGAGCAAAGAAACTTACTGGAATTAGTTCTTGCAGTCTTGGACATTTGGTGTGGGGACTTAAGAGGAAGTAAATGAAAGAATTTGAAAAGGAACCTGTGTGAGTCAGACTTACAGACATGGAAAATTGATTTTTATGGCAGCAATTTAGGCCAAATGATGGGAAAGGGAAGAAGTATGTAGAAACTCAGAGTTTGCTATAGCAAAAGTATAAAGTAGTGAGGGTCTTGATGAATGCTTTTGAAATGAGAATGGAAAAGAATGCAAATTCTGTGAACTATTTGCAGTGGGAAAATCTGTCATGATTTTCTTATCACAGTGTTAAAGAAAATGATGAATTAGAAAGAATAATAATGGATCAGAAAAATAGAGAACACTTGTTCTGGTGTGGCAAAATGGAAGAGTGGTAGGAATTTTACCAAGGAGGAGGTACAAGTTGTGGGGCATACACTATGGAAAATGAGGGAAGTGAAAATGAAGCTGAGAGGTCAGGCATAAATATTTGGATTGTATTTTAGAGAACTGGTATGTGGTGATTACAACAGAGCAGTGAAATGACTTGTACCTGGAGTGAAAGAGAAGTGGATAGGAGAACACTGCTCAACTTGTATTAACAGTTGAGGTTAGGGGTAGATCGAGAAGAGTGTGCAGTCTGAAGTGCCTACGCTTTGGTCTGCACCCTCCAAAAGGGAGGTTTAGCTGTGTAGCAATAAAGGATAGATATTTTTACTTAGTGACTCTATATGGCAGGTTAGAAAAATGATTTATAATACTGGAGGACACTATGCTGGGTTTAATATAGGTCATACTTAAAATTGTCCAAGATTAACTAACAGTCCCAGAGCACACCAAGTGTGCAATGGGCCATTATTCCTGTTGTCAGCTCATGCCAAAAAAGTTATGCCTGCGTTGCTCTTATTTACAGTTGTTAAAATAAAGGGTTGAACTTACACATTCACTTACCTATCCCATGCTAATTAAGTTGTGATTATTTTGGAAAAGCCAGAAACTGAATGGGAAACAGACTACAGGGTATTAAGAGGGTTTAGAAGGAAAGCTTAATTAGTTGTGTATTGGTACTGTGGAATCAGAAGAGAATTGCCATAGAAGTATCATGTGTTTGAAAGTTTGGATTTGCCTCTGTCTTATTTTTGATGATGAAAATATCTCTGATCACAGTGCTGTTTCAGTCTGCATCCCTCTTTCCCTTTTCCCAGTTTGTTTGATTTGGGAATCAATAAACTTGTTTCAAGTTTTGGACAAAGTATCAGCCTACAGAGTTCTGAGTTTTCATTTTCTACTTTATGCCTGTATACCATAAAAACCACAAAATATAAAGGCAGAGACTTGTTGACAACTGACTTAAAAGAGCAAAGAGGGGCATGGATCATGAAATGAAGGAGACCTTCAAAAGAAGACCAAGTGCTTGCTGCAAGGAACGCAAGAAGCTTGTGTGAAAGAGGCATCAGACCGGTAGAACTGGAAGTGAGCCAGAATCCTGGTTCTATTTCTGGCAGCTTTGTCTTGGAGAAAAACAGTATCACTTGAAGTATTTCTATGTCTCGTAGTTGCAAAGATGAAAAAACACCCAGATTTTCTTAATTCAATGTGATCAGGTGTCTTAGTGGTGAGAAGAAAATGTAGTCTTGTTAGGTATTTGAGATTAGCTCAGTTGGTTAAAACTTGGTGCTAGTAACACCAAGGTCATGAGTGTATGACCCTCTATGATCCTTGTGGGTCCCTTCCAACTCAGAATATTCTTTGATATCAGGGGCTTTTTTTGTAAGGATAGTGTTCAGCTTGAAACCATAATTTCAATATTTTTAAATAATGTAATTGTTCATTACAATCTGGCTAATGTTAGTAGCCAAATGACTATAAATTGAAGAAAATAACCCCTTTTTTGCTGTTTCTTCTTGTAGTAGTTACTGAAACTCTTCTGATATGTGCTCCTTAAGGTTGTCCTGTCTTATGCTAAAAGCCAGAAAGCATATATCTTCCAGCATTTTCAATTACAGTTTTGATCTTTCACCTTTAGTACCAATTTTTTTCTCTTTTTGCTTAAATTTGTTTCCACTCAGTGTGTTGACGTCATTGTTTCTCACAAGAGCACCTGAGGTCCAAAGGAGTTTGAGAGGGCAGGAATGGGAGTACAAAAAGCAATATATGATATGTCAGGAGGCCTGTGATGTTATTGGGTGAGTGGAGGGGAAGAACAGGTGAAGCAACCACAAAAATTTAAAGGCTGGCTGTGAGTTGTAGTGGCACATAATGGAGACCACTGAGAACATTCTCATATGTGGACAGTAATCTGCTTTGCCTGTGCTCTGAAAAGGCTGCCCCCAAAACAACTCTAATCTGGAAGCCGTGCAAACAAGATGGTCAAACTAAACATCTGTGAACCCCAGTGTCTTGGCTTTGGCACTCCTCAGAAAGATACATCCAGCCCAAACAGGGTGGGTTTTTTCTCTTTATGTAGCCTCTTAGCAGCAAGACAGACTACTGTGATTTCATTTGTTTGCGATTCAGATTTAATATATTCTGCCTCTCAAAGCTTGGGTCAGGGACAGGAGATAACCATATTAGTCCAGAATCACATAGATGTTTTTACATCTAACAGTTTTGGAGAACAGGCTGCAAATTCTAAAATTCTCTAAAATTGCCTTTCTAGACAGCTTGTTTTTTACCGGATTGCTCTACCTTGAGGCTCCTACACATGCTCTTTGTCAGGATAATAGGGTAGGATATTACTGAGGCTTTCAAAACACAACAGATCAGGATCTATCTGGAAGAAAGACTTATGTTTGAGGTGAAAGTGCAAGAGTGTTTTTTATACTGAGACTTCAAATAGAAACAAAAGATAGGACTTTAGGTCTTAATCTGTTAATGAGTTGGGTTTTCCATGTTACAGGATCAGAGTCATGAAGCTTGCATGGATATTTCTCTTAGGTAGAAAGCATTACATACTGACAACCTTGATCGAGAGATACTCTATCATACTATCTTAGATCTTTAAAAACTGTGCTAACTACATCCTCAACAAAATGGATACAGAAGTTTCTGTCCTGCTTTGATTTCCCCAGAGGCAAGGAAGGTACAAGTCAATATGTCAGATAGGTTGTAGCTCTTGTTTATATAGAGTGAATCTTGAGATTGTGCTTGATAGGGCTCTCATAGATGTTTTGGCTTAGTGGTGTGATTAAAGTCATGAATGCTGAGAGGGAAATCTAAGGTTTCTCATACACATAATGAAAAACTGATATTCTGTCTTAAGCTGATATTCACAAAGGCTTATGTAAGAGTAATTAAATCAGGCTGTATGCACTCATGGGTCATTGGCTTGTGGGGTTGTTTTGCTGCAAATCAGGGTATAAGCACTCAAATAGCAAAAGGCACGTTCAGATTCATGCAGATATTTTCAGTAGGTTTATCTGGGTTGCTTGGTGTTCCTGCTGCTTTAGGTGTAACAGGAGAAGTTACAAGGAAGCTGCAGCATGTTGCTGTTCCTTGCACATGAAGAAATTGTTACCAAATTGCTGCAGGTCTGCATCTGGGCAAACTTGATGTGCTGGTTCTCTTGTTGCAGGGGCTCTCTGTTTCTCTGATTTCCCCTTTAGTGTCTGTGAAATGAAGCCAGTGGGGGGTGTGTGGCTCCTTTTGTCTGAGCACAGCAATAACAGCATTTCTCTGGAAAAGTTGTCTTTGGGGGTTTCTTCCCCACAACCTCCTCAAAGTGAACAAACTTTTATATCATTGTGCCAACATAGTCTTTGTTTCTGCCTTGACAATTAGATAGGCTTGTGTTCTCAAACATGTCCTTCTTGACTAATTTTGACGGTGGTTTGGCAGTTACGAGGACTATGATATGTTATTTTTATCTGATTTGCTTAAGTGATGATTATGAAGAAAAATAAAATTAGAGTTGAAATTTCTAATTTTACCTAAAGTTGGGTCTTAAAGTAGAAGTGCTTGGATATCTTTTGCACTGAATAACCTCCTTGCAGGTGTGAGTTATCACACTTAAAGTTTTTTGAAGAGAAACTGGACAAGGCTGTTGGAGGAAGTGAACCATTTTGCTACTTTGCAATTGAGTAACTTCTACAAATATGAGTAAGCAGGAAGGTGCAGTGAAGCCTGGTTTGATTTTTGTTGTGAAATGGACACTAGGACTTTAATGTGTAGTGCAGTTTTAGGAACAAAAGAAGTTGCTTTTCTCTGCACCTATGTGGCCTTACCATCTGTGATAAAGAAAAATGTTCCCTGAAACAAACAAGCTGGATTTGGTTGTTTCTTTTTTTGTTTGGTTGTTTTTGTTGTAACCTGGTCTGTGTCAGGTAATTTGCCAGTTAGTGTAAGTGCTAATCTGAAGGCTGCGTGTAAGAGCTTTATTTGGTTCCATTAGGTCCAACTAAACTTTGTAATACAGGAGCTATTATCCTGCCAGTTGCTAGGAATTTCTGTTTTATGGAGCAATGCTGACACAAAGACAGCACTGTGCAAGCCGTCTTATAACTGAACACTTTCACACTGCAATTTAGGAGGTGTGCAGTTCAGGAAATTGCTGGCTTCTGCTGAAGCACACTTTTGCTGCAAGGAAAATTTTATTCGTCACTCAAGTAATTGGCAGTTTTAATACCTTGATAGTAATTACCTTATAAACAAGCTAATGCATAAAAGCAGGGCTCTATGACCTGTTATCTAACTCGCAGTCTTATTTGACCAGTGGAACTGGACACATGGTGGTGGTGTTTGTTGTTTTTTATTAAAGTAATTTGTTTCCATTTATTATAAATACTTTCAGCAAAGAGTTAAAAAATGCATTGTACCTCTACAGACAGCCTGAGGAATGAAACATGATACAGGCTCAGTGTTGGAGTGGCTGCGAGATCACTTACCCGTTCCCACATGTGGTCAGAAAGCCCATTAATCTAACTTCTGGTTCAGTTTCTGAGTTTGGACTTTTTTGTCTTGAGCAGTAGTCCCCCCACACCCCTTGAATACACGAGGGTTGTCCGTGCTGCCCTAATGTGTGGCTTACTATTTGATCCAGAGCAAGTATTTCCAGTAAAGGCAAACACCTCCCAGAATCAACATTCTTGTTGATAGTTTTACTAAAAGTGTTTTTGCCTGCAATCTCTAGGAGTTAGGGAAAGCTCCTAAATTTTGATAGTTCATCATATAAACTACAGGATATACCATAGCTAGAGCTGACTTGAACTTGCCAAGGTAACAAGGATCATGGTCCTGATCTGCCTTCACCCTATGTACAGTTATCCCCAAACAAATAACCCTGTTAATGTTGCTGATATGCAGTGTATGATTCTCTACATTATGCAACTGAGAGGAAAAGCTGGTAGGTTGCTGAGTATGAACAGGAAATAAGGTCACTGGAAAAAGTACGTGCCATTAGAAGTGAAAGAAGGGGGGTTGTTCCTTATAGCACACTGCGATACCCGTGTCTTCAAACAGTTGCAGACTACTTGCTGTTGAATTGGGTGTGTTGCTTAGCTGAAGTCTGACCTGACATGAAGTCCAAAACCCCTGTAATGAGCTCTAATAAGTAGAAATTTTGTTCTTTGCCAACTCACTGGAAAAATCTTTAGGATGAAATACTAGGTCTAATTGTACAATTATAGAATGTTTTTCAGAAGGGGTGTGCTGTCATCCATCTTTTCTAATCTAGCTCTTTTTTTTAGAAACTGTCTGACTTTCATCCCAAGGGAGTTTTCAGAAACCCGAAGCTCTATGTATAGCTTCTAGGATATTAATTTACTTAAAATAGAAAACAACTCTAATCTCATTTCATTACAATACTGCGACGTACTGTTCCATGCAAATACCAGGTATTTTCACTGTTCAGAAACAGATCATTATAGAGTTTTACATTTTGTTTTAAAAGCAATGAATTGCAGTTATTGGATTATATTGCATTTTTTTATTGTTTCCTGGGATTGTGTTTTAAGAAATATTAATAAGCAGTTATTTGGAGTATTCCAATTTGTGATTTCAGATGGCTAGAAATTAGTGTTATGTACAGAGAACACTTTATTAGTTTTCTATAATGAGAAATTATTTTCAAGTAGGGGAATTAAGAACTAACTCCTGTTACAGTTGTATAGTTAACAGGTGTGTACTGTGGAAATGACCGTCTTGTGTACTGCCCTTAAATTTCAGGACCAGTAACAAGATTGCCAACATTTTGTCTGAACATCTGAAGCCATTTCAGAGTCTAGAAACTTTGGACTTGAGCAACAACAACATATCAGAGCTAAAAATGTCATCATTTCCATCTTTACAGCTCAAGTATCTGTAAGTAAAACTTGCTATTACTTTTTTCTCTTTCTGGTTGCTTTCAAAAAACTTCTTGGGAGACTTAGATTGGCAGCTGTTTGTTAAGGTACTAAAATATTTTAATTATACCAGCATTAAATATTCCTACTTTTACCTGTTCAGCTTAACATAAGCTGCTAACTTGTATATGAGTTGTTACAGTGAGATGTTTTAGTTAATAAAAAAAGCTAAGACTATTATCTTGAGATGAAACAAATAGATGTGTCTCGAGAGGAAATAATTATATAACAAAATGAATTTAAGTTACTCATATATAGGCTAGTTTGAAGTTACATGGAGTTCAGTAGACTTTTTTTGAAGCTACTTTCATTCTTTACTGAGGAATATTGCAATTCCAGAGCTATACTGAGTGAGAATAAAGTAATGAGATTGCAACGTATTATCTTACTCTATTATGACACTTCCGCAGACTAGAGCAAAATGTTGGTGGTGAAATAGTATTTGACTATCGAATAAGCTGTAAAGAGCTCTCATTGGTATGATAAACCAAATTCCCCTTATAAATCAGTAAGAACCACAAGAGCTTTGTTTTTTGCTACTTGATATTAAGAATTTCAAATATAACTGTAAAAACTTGTAGACGTTGTTTCAACAGGTATATTAACAATAATCGAATAACCTCCATGGAGCCTGGTACCTTTGACAATTTGTCTACCACACTTCAAGTATTGAAACTGAACAAGAACAAAATTTCAGCAATTCCTCAAAAGATGTTTAAACTTTCCCATCTGCAGCACCTGTAAGTGCAACGTACAATTGACTAATTGTTTTCAGGTTTTCCAAAGCACTGGCAGTGCTTGAACTCTAACCTTTAATTTAACCAGAGGCAGAGTGAGACAGACACAGAAAACATATTACTACAACCCTTAGTAACTGCAGTGTTGTAGCAAACAAAACTAGTCTTATATGTTGGTGAGACGTGAATAGTCTTTATGTTTAAAATTATTTGCCTATTAAAAGAAAAAAAAAATTCTGGAGAAGGGGTAAGAGCAATATTCCTGTAAAAAAGCATGAGGAAAATAGTAAGTGAAGTAAACTTATATGGTTCTCTGCAGCAGTCATTTACTTATTTTGTGCTTTCATGGTGAAATGAAGGAAATTAATTTGCCTTCAGAAGGTATGACAATAAGCAACGTGCCTGAGTAAACAGACCTTCGGCTTCACTGATCCAATGCTGTGTCTAAATGTTTTTCTGAATAAATAATAAAGTTATGTAATAAAGTTATTTAATATGAGATTGGGAAATTTTTTTTTTAATTGAAAAACTTTTAAAGTGTCCAGGAAATGGACATGAGGATGGGCAACACTTCGTCAAATCCTGGATAATTATTTTCCATATCAGATTGTCAAGGGTTAAAAATGCCAAACTCTCTTAGGTTAACCTTGAAAGTGAAAGGTCAGAAGAACACTGAAGTGTTAGGATGCTTGATGCATCAGGAAACAGTGTGTCTTCTGTATACAAGTGCAGGAAGGATTTGACTCAAGCCTCAGTAGAAGAGTATGAGAACAGCCCTCAAAGGTCAGGCTTTTTTGATGATCTTGGTAGACTTTGTGATCTTCAGATTCCATTGAAATTTTGGATGTTGGTGATATTCTTGCCAAAAAGCATTCCACTGGTCCACAATTGGTATGCTGACCTAGTTACGGTTAGGCATCTATCTGCAATGAAGGCTAAAAACTTGTGTTATCACCTGAAAGAAGTATTCAGAGAGGAGTGGGAAAGAACTGAAGCCTCTTCTTACTGAATATTCTTCACTGCTTATTTTATCAGGTCTCTGTAACCAGGTCAGTTCTGTATCAGGCTGCCATAGAGGAGAGCCGAAATCTTACAGGGCTGAGACTCTGAAAAATAATGATGGTATAACTATGGGAAGAAAATTATTTAGTCCTTTATTGTGCATGGGGGAGTAAGTTTTGGAAAGAGAGGATTCTTCTTGGTTTGGTAGATCTGAGACTTTCTTGAAGGAGCAAATGATCTCGTGTTATGTGAGGGCCTTTTCTCGGTATTGTCTAATCCTGTCTCTTTAAACTATGTATTAGTTGTTACTAATAGATAAACTGTTAGTTTAGCAAATGATGGCTATTTCACAATTCCCTGTTACAAAAACAGTTAAAATAGTTCTTTGTGCCTGTGTGAGGTTAGAGCTCCCTTTTCACATAAGTCAGAAGGATGGTTGGGGGTTGATGCAGGGTTTGTAGTTAAGAAGGACCAGCAGGAAAATAGCAAATATTCTGTACTATTGTCACTGCAGCTTGCCCTCCGGCTAGTTATGCCTTTTATCACCCTCACAGGACTGGTCCCAGTTTCTGACCTACAAAGGCTATGTGTAGTGGCAGAAGCGTGAGTGCCAAGACCGTTTGAGAGAGAGGAAAGGTGCTTTGTGTAAATAGCTGTGGCGAAGGAGGGAGAAATGTATAATGAGTGCTTGACTCCAGGTTAAGAAAGAGAGGGGTCACCCAGAATATTGGTTTTTGCCTAGTTATCACAACTAAAATGTTAACTTTTTCCTTCTGATCAATTATTTGCTGCAATTACAAGCTAGCCTTAACAGCTCTATTGCTGAATAAACACCAAGAACTTGATTTCGCTTTTGAATTTGTGAACAGGCTTAACCATGACATTCTAGGTCTACAGGGATTCTTCAAGTATGAAAATCAAGGAACTACCAAGTGCTTGTCCTCAGTATCAGAAAGGCAGAACAATATTAACATGGTTAAACACAACATATTACAATAAAATGTTTTATTTTTATTCCTTCTTGTTTCTGTTTTATGTGCAAGAAAAGCATTTAAATAAGGTCTGTTTCCAGAGAGGGAAGAAAGGTTGTTGACATGCAGGTAAAATCACTGTGCTGTAACTGTAAATTTTATTGATGCAGGGAACTGAATCG
The DNA here is from genome assembly GCA_035583155.1 of Acropternis orthonyx. NCBI lineage: Eukaryota > Metazoa > Chordata > Aves > Passeriformes > Rhinocryptidae > Acropternis > Acropternis orthonyx. The sequence continues at coordinate 30,778,464 of JAWWEU010000040.1, read as the reverse complement.
CAACAAAATCAAAAAAATAGATGGGCTTACTTTCCAAGGACTTCCAGCTTTGAAATCACTAAAGCTGCAGAGAAATGCAGTTACGAGGCTCATGGATGGTGCTTTCTGGGGATTGACCAACATGGAAGTCTTGTAAGTATGACTTTTCTGGGAGGTTTTGCTGATAACATATTAAATAGAATTGCACAAAATTAATAGAATTGCTTGGTAAAAGTTAGAGGTGTTTTTGAATTAAATTGTTCTGGTGTGGTTTGAAAAACAGCAAGCAGTCAGTATTGAATGTGTAGGGCAGCACATTCTGAATGCACGTATACCATTCTAGATGTAAAGAGAGGCTGCAGCTATCTAGCCAGTGTCATGAAGTCAGATGTGGACATGTAGCAAAGCATGCACGCTGCTGAGTCTATGAACCTTATGTCTTTTTTCTGTTTGTGTATGTTTGTAGGCAGCTGGACTATAACAATTTAACAGAGGTAACCAAAGGCTGGCTTTATGGCTTGCTGATGCTGCAGCAACTGCATCTCAGTCAAAATGCCATCAGCAGGATCAGTTCTGATGCCTGGGAATTTTGCCAAAAACTCAGTGAGCTGTGAGTAACTTTATTCTCTTCCAGTTTTGAAAGCCAGGTACATGCCCAAAGCATGAGCTTCTTACCACTGATCTGTGAATTTTTCATAACTAAGTTTCCAAGGTGACAACAGCTTGTCTGTATGAGAGAGTTAAATTTTGTTGAAAGAAGTAAAAGTCAATTGCGACCGCTTCATTTCACTGTGCCAGTTGTACTAAAGCTGTAACACAGTCATTTTCAAATGAAAGAAATTCATTCTGCAGTAATTTGTGAATTGTTTAAAACAATGCACAAGCTGTGTGGTCAAAAATAGTGTAGTAGGCTTTGTGATAATTGTAAGGGGAAAAAACATGCTCTCCCTGAAAATTCACCTGGGTTGAACTGAGTTAAATAAGCACTGCAGCATGAACGTTAAAATTATTTTTTTCCTCTTAAATTTGCAGAGATTTGACATTCAATCAATTAGCAAGGTTAGATGATTCAAGCTTCATTGGTTTAAGCATGCTGGTTGGATTGTATATTGGAAACAACAAAGTAAATTACATTGCTGATTGTGCCTTCAGGGGACTTTCCAGTCTACAGATTTTGTAAGTTGACAAACTCAATTTGTAAGGTCAAAAATCTTAAGGAAAAACCCTCAGTGTTTATAGTTTAGTTCTTTTCCTTATGAAATATACAAGAGCCTTTTGTTGCCTTCCCCTGATTAGCATATGTTTTTCTTACAGTAAGATTTCTCTTCAGAATAGTTGTGAAAGTGAGGAGTTCCTCTTTTGTTAAGGCTGTGCAGGATGGATGGTGGTAATTATTACACAAACTTTCAATAACATTATTATGGGAAAGGCACATCTCCATTCAAAGGCAGCTATCCACAGCCTTAGGGATCTGGATCATAGTTTTGTCTTAACTGAATCAACATTTTCCTTCCTGATAGAAATAAGACAAAACTGTGTATTACTGTGGATGCTGATGGAAATGGCTGGACTGGACAGTTGCTCTAAGCGTTTGAGCATGTTTTGAAATAGCTTTTTTTTAATGGAAGGGGAAGAACAAAGTAAACTAAACATATTCTGCTGCATTAAAATCATCCCATTGCATACTATTGACCCATCTGTTGGCCAGATGAGCAAAGTGATTGCCTTTCCCTCTAGGTTTTGAAAAGGGTGCTAACGCTTTACTTCCAGAGGTTTGCTCACACACTCACACTCACTCAGACAGATGTAGTTCAGAGGAGTGTATGCCATGTTTTTTTTTAAGAATTGAAACAGTTGTAGATCATAGAGAGGAAGTCAGACAATTGCGAGTTGTCTAGGAATTGTGTTAGGCTTTTCCGCCTAGATTTTTCTTTCTCTTCTAGTCCTACCTGGTTGATTCTTTACTGACATACCACTCTGTACACTAATCTCTTTAGACTTCACAGATAATTGAGGGTTGTGGATGTTTTGAGATGTAAAAATGATTCTCTGTGTGTTGTCTGTGTGTTAATATTATGAACTTAAAAAGACATGAGTGTTTTTTTTCCAAAGGGACAACAGTTGATCCCTTTCCTTCCTGTGATGCTCCTTCTCTTATGATGGTCCTGTATCTGAATAGTCTTGGAGGAGACTGGGTTTGTTTGCTAATGATTCTGAAAATTGTTGAGTTTGTGATCTTTTTGACTATCAGCCAGAAAAGTACTAAGAATCAGTCTCTCAGTAAAAATTGAAATTATATAATTAATCAGGATCAGGAAAAGTTTCTCTTAAAAAAGCCACAAGAACCAACTCAACAAAAAAATCAACCTACCAGAAAGCTATTTTAGAATCTTTTTTCCAAATAAAATGTGCTGCTGAAGAAGTGTATACCTTGTTCTTTTTAATAGCTTTTATGGTTTGATTGCCCCTCCCCTCTTAAACAGGGATCTGAAAAACAATGAAATATCATGGACTATTGAAGATATGAATGGTGCTTTCTCTGGACTAGATAAACTTAGGAAGCTGTGAGTATTGCTACAATATTTGTACCTCATCATTCCTTAGAAAAATTAGCTTCGATTTTGTGTGTTTCAAGGGACAAGCCCAGCACTTAATGATGCTATATTTTCCATAGCTGAGATGATTTTTTTTCTTACTTACTATTTTGTTCTCTATAAGATGTTCCTGTTCTATAAGAGAAATCCAGATATTTCAAGGCAAACTAATCTGAAATATTTTAATTACGGAAATATTTATCAAAGAATGAGGTTTTCTCATAATAAAAAATAATAAGTGTATCCTATGACAAGGGCATAGAGGCAGGGATAGTCTGATAAACTAATGCAGCATCCAATGAAAGTGGCTTCATTCCACTGAAATTTTCAAATGCAGATCTATGAAATAAAAATACGTTTATGTATATACTTTTAGAATAATTCATATCACTTAACTGTACGCCTTAAATGTGTTCTAAAGTATTTTAAAAATCTAGATATTTATTCAAGGGAATAAATTAATATCTTTTAGATGTGAGACATTTTGGTGCCTTGGAGAAGGCTGTATGCTGAATTAGTCAGAGTTTAGAAGCAAATGCCAAAAATGTAATTAGCTCTAAAGTACTCTGATTTAATTGCATCTTTTTTGCATTATGTGCTTACATTTTTCAGGATGCTCCAAGGAAACAGGATTAGATCCATTACAAAGAAAGCATTTTCTGGTTTGGATGCACTTGAACACTTGTAAGTGGTAGAAATTCACATTTAACCAAACACTGGAAAAAATTTATTTTAGTACTAGGTTGAATTAAATGTGGGACTAACCAGCTTTACTTGTGACTTTGAATGAAATACACTTACTATGGTTGCTACTGTGATCTTCAGAAGGTTCTTCAGGTTCGGACTCATGCTGAGTGTTTTGGAATTAATTTAAGAAACGTTATGTATTAAGCATGCTATAAAACTCCTTAATTGTGTCTCGTTCACTTCTGAGCTTGAGGATCTTTTGTATCACTTAAATAGCGAACTAATTCCTTGAATCTTAAATATATTCAGTTTAATAAATGACTGTTTTCCTCTAATAGTATTTTTCTTCTTTTTTTCTAGAGATCTAAGTAACAATGCAATTATGTCAGTTCAAGGAAATGCATTTTCACAAATGAAGAAACTCAAAGAATTGTAAGTTTCTATTGAAAGCATCACCTTACTTAAATATGTATATCTAGACACACATTATATTTATATATAGTTTATATATAAATATAAGTACAAGTCGTGTAAGATATTGCCTGATACAGTGATAAACTCCTGTAATCTCTCTGAAGTCACATAAAAAGGTTACGTCAGTGGTTTGGGTTTTTTTATTTTTTGTATGTGGGTGTATTTAAGTAAGAAAGTGTAGGATAGGAGGCATTCGCTTTCTGCTATGTTTGGTGTCTATAAAGTCCTTATTTTAAATTGACTGATCTCTGATAGGTTTTAAATAAGGAAGACTTTGATGTAATATGATAAAAGATCAGCAGAGCTATCATTGAGCTAAAACTTACTGGAGCAGTGAAACGCAGTGCTGTAATTCATTTGTAAAGACCTGGTTGTCAGTGCTTGTAATTGGGTCCTTCTGTCCTGTAGTAGCAAAGGGACAGATCTTCAGAGAAGTCATGAAGCGGTCACTGGGAAAAATGTATTCTTCTAGTGAGGATTTTCTTTTTGTTCTCTTACCCCTTTTTTTCCATTGATTGATGCAGAACAACACTGTCACTGTTCCCTTTGTTTTGAGCGCAGCTAATTTTTCCTCTTGCATATCTCTTTTGTTTCCTCTATTATTATCAGCCTTTGCTAGTCAAACCTGTTACCCTGAGCTGCTCTGTAGATAACCTATCAACAAATTAAAGAATAATAAAATGATGCTGCTTTCCTTATGAGTAGAAACTGCTTGAAGCTTGTCTGGAGCCTTTCATTTGTGTTCTCCAGACTCCTGTCAAGTCTGACTCTAACAGCTGGCTCTCTGTTTCATCTTCCAGAATTACTCCATGTTGAGTGCCATAGAGAAAGCAGCAAAGAACCTTGCATGTTTCATAGACTCAGAGAACAGCTGAGGTTGGAAGATACCTCTAAAGGTCACCTGGTCCAACCTTTCCTTGGAAAGGGAGACTAGATGAGGTTACCTAGCGCCATGTCCAATTGCGTCTTGAAAACCTCCAGTGTTGGACACTCCACCCTGCCACATGTTATTGCAGTGTATGATTGTTCTAACTGTAAAATATTTCTTACTTGTATCTAGACAATATTTAGTCCATCTGAAGTTCGGTTTGATGTTACCTGTATTGTGGTGTAGCTTCAGCTGCTCTAGAAAACAGCAGCCATGCTGCATTCCCAGGGGTTTTTTGCTTTTCGCCTTCCTAAAGTTGGATCTGGTTGTATTGCTTGATTAGTTTGCTGAACTCGCTCAGCCAGCTTCAGGAGAGGTGCTAGTTTGGCACAAGAGAATTGGGGGTGCAATACTGACAATTAGAGATTGACATAGATGATTTGAAGAGTTATCAAATGTGGTAGAAAGACAGACTAACACTGCTCCAGGGGGTGTAAGATGCTACAAGATACTGGACTCTGAACACTTCAATGATATAACAATTGAAGAGTTTTGTAATTGTTTTTCCTGTACTTTTCTTGAAACACCTGATAGACATCCATTATGTCTGAGGAAGATACAGACAGATGGTAGAAAGGACTTTCCCACAAGTAAGATTATTTAGTGTAAATTCATATCTGGCAATTTTATTCTGAGGCCCCTAGAGAGTAAATATGAAAATATGACAGATACCCACTATGTCAGGGTAGAAAAAATGTGTGGTTTCTCCACCTCCCAAGAATAACAAGAAGGATCTTAGAACTTAAGTGAAAGATGACCTGTTTCATCTCAATGTGGACTGGTGAGCTGGCATCGCTAGGTTTTTATGCAGTGCTAGTGTGAGAAAAGAGGACAGACACTCTTCCCTTTCTTCAGGAAAAAAACTCCAAGAATTACTGTGTCCTCATTTTTCTTTAAAGCTATTTATCTCCCTGAATCCATAAATTATTTTTACTTTCCTTTCAAGAACAGGTGAGATTTGAAAAGAAGTATTTTATTACTGAATGTGGGTTTTTTTAAGTATGTTTTTTTAAGGGTGATTTTGAGTTTACAGCCAAAACTGAGAACTTCGCTTGCTTAAACTCCTGATTCTGGATGCTTACCAGAATATTCCTTTGCTTTTTTGTTTTTTTTTTCCCCTCTGTAAATGCAGCTATTCCCATAGGTTAGGTAAACTGATAACAAGTTCTGCACTTGTTTTTTCAACAAGTTACTATTCTTTGTCTCCCCACTCCCCTTTTTAAATAGCTTTGCCAAGATAAGTGAGAAAATGAAACTGTCTCAGATGATGATTTCCAGAGTGCCTGCCTTCTGGACTCTCCTCCTGCATGCCCATTCTGTGAGTCCTTCTGCTCACAGTAGTTCTGTACCTGAGACTTTACAAACACGATGACATGTCTGCCTTGTAGAATGTGGGATTCATGAAAATGGTGTCACTACATCTGAGCTGAACATTAATGCTGTCCTTCTCTAAATATTTAGTTTTGTTACTAACGTTTGCTTATACAGATCTGTATTACATATAGAAAAAACAAGCAAACTGGCTTTGAATGTAATTCTTTTTCCTAGGCACTTCAACACATCAAGTCTCTTGTGTGACTGCCAATTAAAATGGCTGCCACAGTGGATGTCAGAGAACAGCTTCCAGAGCTTTGTAAATGCCAGTTGTGCCCATCCTCAGCTGCTAAAAGGGAGAAGTATCTTTGCTGTCAGCCTGGATGGGTTTGTCTGTGGTGAGTATAGCCTCTGTTTCTCATTCCATAGAACAAATTTTGCTGTATGCTTAGTTTTTATTGTAGTTTCTTTGCTATGTTTTGATTTCTATAATAAAATTGAGAGGATTTGATATTTTATTAGCATTTTTTTCTGTCCTAAACTGTGATGTAGATGTGAAAAGATGTGTACAAGACAGGGAGTGATGGTTAGGCTTTTATTGGCTTTTATTTCATGTGCAGCTTGCTTACGTAATACTTAGCATAAGCATGCAAGTGAAAGCTCAGTAGACTGTGGTGGTAAATGTAAATGGTGGTAAATGCCCCTAGATTTAAAAGACAGATATTGTTTAGATATTTATGATTTTTGAGAGAGATGTATTTTGGCAAAATTAAAATGCAATTTTTGGTTTTGATTTTTTTTGTAAATTATTTTCATATCCATTAGTCTTGAGGTTATCCCAGAGCTGAGAATATTTGAAGATAAAAAAGCCATATTGGCCTCAGCTCTGACCTTTTTTATGCATACTTGTCTACTTCAAAAACTGTTCGGACTAAGTAAGTTACTGCCTGTATGTAAGCTGTGTTTAAAAATATCTGATTACCACAGTTACACTATTGATATTTTGTATTTCAGTTTGCCAGATAATGCTAGTTAAACATTTTTACTTTAGGACATGAGAATTTGAGGTGATAGTATCTGCCTTAATGAAATTTCTCTATGTGTGTTTAGTAGCATTCATTATCACCTATATGTTATGTTCTCTGTTTAAAGCAAAGTGAAGCTGAGCATTCAGAGTAAAGATGTGTGTTTGAGTACTCTGATATGTAAAGTGGGAACTTCAAAAATATCAGGAAATTGAAAGCTAACTGGATTTCATGTATTTTTGATGACTATATTCTATTCTTCTTACTAAAGAAAATTCAAACTTTGTATTCTTTGGGGGCAAAAGAGTAACTGTCTTCTCAATAATTTTCCTCTTACAGCAAATATCACTGCTTAATTTTTACTGTTGCTATTCATACCCTATTTTCAGTGGAAAAGCAGGTACAGAGTATAAAATAGGATTCAAAAATGTTGCTTTCTCCCTTTTATTAGCAGTCAAATATTTAATAAATAATGAGTAGATGCTAGCTACTGCTGAAAAGGAGAAGTTGACAGTGCAGGAAATTACAGATTACTTGGTGGCTAAAGGAGTATATACAAAGTATACATCCTTGGGTTTAACAAATTGTGATCTTTCTTTTAACTGCTGAATCCCATTTTCAATTAACTCTTTTCAAACCCCTTAAGATGTATTAGCAAAAAGGAATGTACTAAGACTCAATTGTTATATTTAATACTTACCATAATTGTCATGCAGAAGTAACTAAAATCTCCTAATAAAGTTGAGTGTTAAGTGTGTCTTCACTAGACATTTGAGCGTACACACCTTGCCTTGTGAGTTTACAATGGCTGCTTTTGCTTTTATAGAATTTTTAAGAGAAGCATGTTGACTCTTGCCTGAAATTATAGTATTTATATATGTGTGTCTCTGTGACACATTCATTCAAATATGCTCTCAAATTATTCTGGTCTGACGAAACACAATGGTAGTCTTCACTATTCTGTACTTGTATGTGCTTGAGTGACCTTTTTATCCCCCCCTCCTTGTCAAATAATTAAGTTTGAAATATGTTCTCCTGTCCTTTCACAAGGCTAATTTAAGTATTTGCAGTGTTTTCCTTAGTTATCCCTGTCGAAAGTCAGTGAAAATATCAAGTTAATTTGCAAACGATATAGTTTGTCATGGAGTACTTAAGGCATGGGTATGAGGCATGAAAAATTAATGACCTGGGATATTATTAAGGCCTATGCTTAGAGTCCCAGATCTGTGTTGCCCTGTCACTGGAGTGCAGCTTCAGACCTGCAAGTGTTCTGCAGTCAGCTCAAGGTTAGGCTGTCTGCACATCTTTCTTTTGTAACACACAGTGTGAAGGTTCTTCAAGGAAATAACATTTTGACCCTGATATGTTGTTCTCAAATAAATGAGATGTAAGGAGACAAAGGGGCTAGATAAAAATGGACCCTGTGCAGGGAGGAATAATTGGGACACAGAACTTTTCCTGCAGTTCCTGTGAAGATTTTCAGGAGATTGGAGACATCGTGAAAGTTGGGAATATGCAAAGGCTTTTGCTTTTGGGAGACCACTCCTTTTGTACATGAAATTGAACAAATAATTCAAAAGGCAACTAATTCTGTAAACTGACAACATGGCACTTTGAAGGTAATTTAACAATAATAAAGTGACCTTCAGAAACTAATCTCTTGAAGTTCTTGTGTGCTGTCCTGCTTAAGGGATCTTCATCCCCCTTGGACCAAACAGCCACAGATCACTGAAACACTGACTTCTGTACATGGTTTTTTGTTTGTGGGTTTGGGTAAAACCCTCCACTATAACTTACGGTTTTTGATGGCAGAAGAACTGTGCTTTCAACAAACTAAAACTTACAGCAGCCTCAGGTATTGTAAAGATGAAGAGTAGGCTTCATGATTGACATTCAGAATAGTTCTTATTGATGTCAGGGGCTAGTTCTTCCATCTGTAGTGCTGCAGTTAAACTGTACACACAGTCTGCTTTTAAATGTGCCTTTCTTCAATAAGAGATGACTTTGCACAATAAACTCATAAATGCGGCATCTATAAATGCCCTAAGGCTAATGAAATTTAAAATTAAATCCATTGTGTATCCATTTTATAAATACTTACCTGACTATTCTCTCAAACAAGGCTTACAAACTCTTTCTGAAAAATCCTCAGGCCTCACCTTTTTTTAACTCTGTGTTACTTTTTCTCCCTTCTGTGTAGATGATTTTCCGAAGCCACAGATAACTGTCCAGCCAGAAACCCAGTCAGCAATCAAAGGCTCCAATTTGAGTTTTGTGTGTTCAGCAGCCAGCAGCAGTGATTCCCCAATGACTTTTGCATGGAAGAAAGACAATGAATTACTGCAAGATGCTGAAATGGAGAATTATGCACACCTCCGGGCACAGGGTGGTGAAGTGATGGAGTACACTACCATCCTTCGACTGCGAAATGTTGAATTCAGTAATGAAGGGAAATACCAGTGTGTTATTTCAAATCATTTTGGTTCATCCTACTCTGTCAAAGCCAAACTTACAGTAAACAGTAAGTATGTTACTTTTTGCTTGTGGACTTAAAAGTAGAGTGATTTTAAGCAAGATAGGTAAACATAGTTTCTGCATTCTCATCATCTGCATGTTTGAGAAGATCCCTTAATATGCTGAGATTATTTCTTAAAAATATATCTACTTCCAGGATCAGACCATTCAATTTTAGTTCTGGTTCCATTGTGCTGAAGCACAGTATTGGTAGAAACAGTAACATACCCAATTCATAGTAAAACTGACAAAATCTGTGTTACAAGATGAAAAAGAACATTAGTCTTTTCTTCACAGAAGGTAAGCGTATGCTTTGTTTCAAGGTGCTATGGAAAGGTCATGTAGGAGGCTGTTCGCTGAAATGAGATTTTGATCTAGAGGGTCTCACATACTTCACAGTTTCCTCCCTTGCCCTCTGCTGGAGACTGGTCAGTTTAGGTTGTATGCTTCTCTGGCATTTTTAGGCCAACAAAGGGTGTTAAGAAAATGCTGTCCAAAAATAGTATGTTTCATGTGTTCATTTTGGTGTCACTAACTTTTCTTTAGTGCTGCCTTCATTTACAAAGATCCCCATGGATTTAACCATTCGAGCTGGGGCAATGGCACGTTTGGAATGTGCTGCAGTTGGGCATCCTGTCCCACAGATTGCTTGGCAGAAAGATGGTGGAACGGATTTTCCTGCAGCACGCAAGAGGCGCATGCATGTCATGCCTGAAGATGATGTATTCTTTATTGTTGATGTAAAGATTGAGGACACAGGTGTTTATAGCTGTACAGCTCAAAACACTGCTGGAAGCATTTCAGCTAATGCAACATTAACAGTACTAGGTAAGATATTGGCAATCCTTAACAGTGTAATCACTACTGTGATGCAAAATAAAAGTTAGTTATGTTTCTCAGATATGTGGAGGGTGGGGGAAAGAGGCTTTTTTTTTTTCCCCAGAGACAGTAGATTTTGTTTAACTTTGGATTTCATGACATTTTGTTCACCATTTTTATTCTAGTTCTCTGTGGCCTTAAGCATGTATGATCTGGCCTTTTGCCTTCTGAGGTAATCAACATCTAGGTCTGATCAATTGACAAGTAAATTGTAGGCTCAAAGTCCTTGAGATTTTTCTGGGAATCAGAAGGCATTACTTCATTAGGCCTTACTGATGCATTTAATTCAGCTTTTCCTCTTGAATTCTGAAGGAAAGGTACATGTTCTCATCTTTGTAAGGTCATTTAGGATTTAAGTCCTGTGCTTTCTTTTCAGAAACTCCATCATTTTTGCGGCCCTTGCTGGATCGAACTGTAACAAAAGGAGAAACTGCAGTCTTGCAGTGTATTGCTGGTGGCAGCCCTCCACCCCGACTGAACTGGACTAAGGATGACAACCCTCTCGTGGTAACAGAAAGACATTTCTTTGCTGCAGGCAATCAGTTACTAATTATTGTGGATACAGATGTAGAAGATGCTGGGAAATACACCTGTGAAATGTCTAATACACTTGGAACAGAACGAGGCAACATCCGTCTTAATGTAATTCCTACTCCCACCTGTGATTCTCCTCAAAACATTGCCCCATCACTTGATGATGATGGATGGGCCACAGTTGGCATTGTGATCATAGCTGTGGTTTGCTGTGTGGTGGGCACTTCCTTGGTGTGGGTGGTCATCATCTACCACACCAGAAGGAGAAATGAAGATTGCAGCATCACAAATACAGGTGTGTAAACTGAAAGTTTGCCTTGGAAAGGAAAAAAATGTTTGTGGTTGTTTTGCAATGACTTTATTGTAGGAACATTGGTGTGCATTGACTCAGAAGAGTAAATTACTTGTTACTTTCAGTGCTTTGCTGACAAGTTTAAAAATGCTTCTACAATCTGAGGCATGCTGATGAGTTTTGCATCCCCACAGATGAAACAAATTTGCCTGCTGACATTCCAAGTTACCTGTCATCCCAGGGGACACTGGCTGAAAGGCAGGATGGATATGGTTCGTCTGAAAATGGCAGTCATCATCAGTTCCTCACATCTTCTGTGGGAGGGTATTTCTTGCAGCAGAGAGACAGTAATGGTAGGCATAAAGTGCTAAGCAGATATTCCATGTTCCTTGAGTAGCTGCAGTTTGGCTATTGTCCTTCTGACTTGTAGAAATAACACTAAAAAGCATCTTTACTGAAGTTTCAGAGAGGATGTGAAATTCATTGGTTGGGATTGCTTCCAGGAGATAGTAACAGGAACTTGGTCCTGTTCATCCAAGTGACGTTATGGCTTTTATTAAATCATGAAGTTTTTCTCTAGTCTCTAGGGTAAATTTAAACTGATGGTGACATTTCCAAGACAGGAGTGTCCAAAACAACAGCATCTCTTCCTCTCTTATAGCTTGAAAAGGATCCTTCAATGGAATGTAGGCATGTGTGGTAATACCAGTGTAACTTTGGTATAACTGTATAAACTTTCCAGTTAGAAAAGCTAAATAAAGTATATAAGGTTACTGCAAGTTAAAAGCTGCAGTATTTGATATTTATACGTTTGGCCCTTGAGAATCCAGTGTATGTACCTGCATTGGAGAGGAAAATGCACCTTTCTGGGAAGAGGTTGGGACTGAAATACCGTCAGGAGCTGGGACAGGTGGAAATGAAGTGGTGGTAGGATAATTCTACAGTTGTAGGGTAGTGAGGAGCAGTTCTCACTGTCTGAGTATGGTAGTGAAGACCCACATTGTGGATCAAGAACCACAGACCATGTCCACAGCTTTCAGGAACATTTGAACTTAAAATCTGTATAGTTGTTCAAGCAACCAGTGACTCCTTCAGATTCTTCCAGCCAGGACTTTTACATCGATGCTCTGTGCTCCTAAAGGTGGCTGTGAGACAGAGCATGAACCTGGCTTCTAGTGCTTTAGAAGAAGGAAGTAGATGGCTCTGATTCCTGTGTGATTGGGTTTGTTTTATTATTGAGTTGTATCATGAAGCAAGGTGTGACACATTCTGTGTAAAGCTAATTAATTGAACACTTGATAGAATTAGAATTCTCATCAAAAGATGAGGTTAAACATACTCAAGCTCTAAAATACACTATGAATGTAGTTGAGCATGTGGGGTTCTTAAAACTTAAGAAACTGTAAGCTGAAGATTCAGAAAAGACTATATGCTGACATGTCAATTTTATTTTTAAGGCATTTGCCATCTAGATAACAGCAGTGAAACAGACTTGGAGGGTGTTGCAGATCCATTCCTGTGCCAGTATCTGGGGGCTTCAGGGACTTTGTATTTAAAAGGAAACACATATGGTTCTGACGCATTTGAAGCATACAATGCAAGTAAGTTGGGTGGGGGGAGCCCTAATTCAATGTTGTGTTATGTTGAATCTATATAAAAATAATTTTTCATTTTCTTCAGGTTGCAGCCCTGACCAAAGAACAGCATGCTTGGACCCTTATGAGTCTGGATATTTAAGGAAAAAGGAATGCTATCCATACTTACCTCCACTGGACGATCCCTTTGACCAGTGTGTTGGCATTATTGGAACACAGGCTACAAGTAGCAGATTGATAAATTCTATTTATACTCAAAATGAAGGAACTGGACTAAAAAGCAAAAGTCTGAACTCAGACACATTTGATTTAAACAGAAGTTTGGAACCCCCATCTATTATGAGTAACAGCACTTTCATGGGTATGTTCTAGCTGTTGGTTTTTTATTCGAGCTGCTGTTATCCTTGCTGTCTTGTTTCCTACTTACATTTCTTGATTTCTGAGCTTTTTCTTTCACAAGTGTTTTAAGCTAAGGAACAGAAAAGTGATTACAGTAAACCTGTGTCATGAATATTTCAATTACCAGGAGGTCTTAATAGCTCATGCTTACATGAAAGTCTCATCAGTGATGTGATTCTTATCTTCTGTCTTAACATAGCTGGCAGATTTCCATAAATGTTAGGATACATAAGTTAAATATACCTTAACAAATTTCAGGTATACCAGACATTTTACCTGATAGGCCAGGCAAAAGGTATGCAATATTCCAGGAGGGCTCAGGGCAGGTGGAGAGACTTGAACTTGTATGAGTTTATATTGTATAACATGGTGAACCAGAACTATTTACCCTTCAAAGTAAGGCACTATGTAAAAATGCTCTCTCTACCCCTCCTTTGTACTTTCCTCGTGGTTTGTATGACAAAAAGAGTTCCCAAAGCTTAGTTCAGGGTTTACAATTTTAATTCAGATTGCAGGGAGAGGTGGAGGGAAGGAGAAAAGCATTGCTTTACCTTTGAAACTCCTTAAATTTTATATGTTGTTTTGGCTAGTTGGTTTAAAATGCATATAAAACCACATACTGCTTTTATCCTTGTGATATCTTAGCACCAATCACAGTCCTGGTACCGTGTATTGTCTCCCAGCTGGCATGTCAGCATCAGCTGATCAAGGCCTGGGTCTGATGACTCTAGGGGGGGACCTGGGGGAATGTGCTTGACTGGGCTCTTTGTTCTCAGAGGGTGGGAAGGGAGGCACAGCCTCTGAAGTTTTCCCCCTTCAAAAGCCAGATGTTTGAACTGTAAAACGTTGCAGATGCCAGAACATCTGGCAGAGGTTCTGGGACTATACATGGCCAGCCTTCTGGCTGCCTGCCATTGTTAGTGTGGTGGTACTGTGCAGACAGGGCTTTAGCACATCTCCTGCAGCAAGTAGTTCAGCTGTATGTTGGTATACCCTGCCCTCAAGGGCACATAGTCTTCTTTGTGCCCTAGAAATCTGTGCAGTGCTGCTCTTTTCATCAGTTCTCTTAGCCTACTACCCCACTTAAGTTGCATCATCACTGCCTTGGATGCTTTTTTATCCTTAGTACTCTTCTCTCAAAAAACCTATGGCTAAATCTGGAAGGTGGTGGCTGTGAAAGAAGTTGTGATAGGTGTCTTGTCCTTAGTTGTAGATTCACTATTTCAACAGTCTTCAAATTCACCTCCCCCTTTGCATGTACAACCGCAATGAAGACAGCTGGCATTATCATTACTGTTGATGCATGAGCCAGAAAGTTCATAGCTTGAATTTTTGTTTTTAAGATATGACTCATTTGTAGCTTTGGTGCTGTGAGGAAAATCCTTTCATGTTATGTTAAGTTAAAATTGCTCTACAGATCATTGATGCAAATGTGGATCTTGTCCAATTCCATTTTTAGTAACTTCTCAGATCAGTTTTACTTGAAACCTTTAACTAAGCAAAAGCAGAAGTACGATGTTTTGGTTCAAAATTTCTTAAAGAATTATAGTGTTAAGTCATTAATAAAAACTCGAGTTCTTCATAATCAGCTTGTCCTCTAAGAATAAGTCATTTGAGTGACACTAACAGACACTGACTTGTGATTGGCTGTATTGTCAGTGCAAAAAAGTCTCTTCTTGCAGAGGAGTTGCTAACACCTTCCCAGTGGTGAAGAGTGACAGACACACTTATTATTTTCTGACTAGTGAATCCAGATAATTTTTAATAAAAATTGAACTAAAATACCAAATTGTCTTTGCCCACAGCTGGCTAGATGATCAGTTGTGAATGGAGCATGTGGCTAGTTGGACTTTATTATTAATGAGACATGCTAGCGAGAGAAAGATTTCTTTAGCACTGTGAGACGATGTTGTATATCCCAATACAGGTCAGGGGTTTGAATTTTATTAAGTTTATTAAATATGGGTTTTTTTTCCGAACTGCATGGCAGATTGCATGTCCTGTTTGTTTACTGAAGAACAAAACAGGGAGACTGCTGTGACTTTTGCATTGTAAAGTGTCTTGTGATGTGCTTGCAGTTTGGTCTGTGTTCCACCTCTTCCCTCACCACCCTCCCCAGGTAAAAATGGGTATGGAAGTAGTCATGAAAACAAAAGAAATGAAGTTGTGGGTGGCTATACAACTACTTTGGAAATGTTTTTAATGTCTCAGGTGGCAGAATCTTGCCTTATGCTTTTGATCACATGGATGTTTTCTTTTAAGGGGTAAAACAACAGTTAAGTAAAATTTTGCTTTGGTGAACTTTTTATTCTGTCAGTCTTTGGATTACATTCCAACATGCAGCCCTTGGTGAGACACAAAGCTGTTAGCATCAATATTTCTGTACGCTCTTTTACTGTCTTTCAGGAACATTTGGAAAGTCTTTATGGAGGCCTCATCTGGACTCTTTTTCAAGTTGTAGACAGCCAGCAAATTGCCACCCAAAAACCTCCCGTAATCATCATCATGCCTCACTGGACTTTGATGTAGAGGCAGATGAAGAGGGAAAGGAAAGGACAGTTTCTAGAGGAGAAAATAACTTTTATACTTGCAAACAGTCCTTTGAAAACTTTAGGACTTCTACTTTCCAATCCTGTGATTTGGATACATAGCTCCTTTTGGACTTGCCATTGATTTCTGGAACCAAAGAAATACTTTGACGTACTACTACCTCAGTATGGAATTCTATTTAAAAAGGGAATAAGGAGGGGAAGAAGGAAAAAAAGAAACCACGTGATGCTATGAATTCAGAAGAAAAATATGTATTTTTGTTCCAATAAAGCATAATTGCCAAAGTGCTCTACGTTTGTTGTACAGGGAAAACATTCCTTATAAAAATACTGTATTTGTAATTATTTTATAGCTTTTTAAAATGCAAATGTCTTTTGTAAATTAATGGTGTAAATAATGCAGCATATGTATTTCTATGTCTGACTCCATTTTATTGAAATGAGTAGTAAGCATTCTAATTTTGTACTGTTACTTGTACCTTTTTACAAATGGAAACTCCATGCTGTTTGCAGGTATCATGCATCTTATTTGCACATTACTTTTAATAAAATATGCTGCTGTGTGGTCTCTGACCCACATTAGTGTATGAAGAATGGAAAGTGTGAATGATGTTTATAGACAGTGTTGCTGCGTATGTAGGTGTTTTCTGTTGCATGTTTGCACCTTTGTTGGACTTAAGCTTGTACCTTTAGATTTTTACTGTGTAAAATACGTTCATCTTCAAAGAGCTGGTGTCTTTCTGGCTGCCAGAAAGGTGGTTGGAAGCTACTTGAACCAAAATAAGTATGCAGATCTTCCACTTTGTGAATTTTCACTGTCATATGTGGCCACATGCTCTCAGTTTTCATGCACGTAAGGCTGTAGTACCAACAGGTTTTCCATGCCTGTGCAGTGTGCCTGCATCTGGTGAAGGATATACACAGTAGATGTATAAATTCCTATCAAGCTATTTAGTAGAAGAGAAAAGGCACTGGATATCTGCCTGGTAACATTACTCTTTTCTGAGTGGCTTAGTGTTAACTGTTTGCCAAATATGCAGTTGCATGCCTGAGTCTTTGCTTTCCCATACCCTTTCTCTCTCTTTTGCTTCTGCAACTACTCTGTGCCCAACATGAGAAGGCAATCCAAGTACAAGATAAGGGTTTGGGTTTTTTTGTTTAATTTCTGCCTCTGTTCCTTACTTGGCTACCCTTCTCTGGTTATAGATGAGATCTGTGCTTTATTTAATTGCTCAGTCAAGTTGAGCAATTTTAAATTCTTGCTGGATTATATTTGCAGTAATGGACACAATATCTTTAACTACACGACATCAGAGAAAGAGGATTGCTTGCTATAACATAGTAATTAAAACTCTTTTGTTTTTCTGTGTACACATGCCTACTACTTTAAAAAGCCGTAAATCCTGTTGTCATCACTGCATTAAAACGGTGAGATTCCAAAATGGTTAATACTACAGGACATTGGCTTTTTAAATCTGCCTGCTTTGAAGGTGCAAACTTACATTGTTGCCAAATAGCTTCTTTTAAACTAAATTAAAGGCAGGTGTTAGAGTAGGCCATCACAGGCATCATGGCTAAAGCTGGAGCAAAGATTTTGTTGCCTAGTGTAGCTGAGCTAAGGACTTCTAGTTGTTTGTAGCCAGAAACCTGGTACCCAGATTGCAATGAAATTTCCCTTTAATTTAAGCACTGGTATTAGAGACAGGAAGTTAATCCATCCCTAGTCACTGGTGGTCTAAGTGTACAGAATGGATTTTGCGTTCTTTAGTTGATCATATTGCCAGATTTTTTGACTTATTGTTAATTTGTCTTCATTGCTGCCAGATGTGCTGATGTGCTGACAGACATTGATACGGGTATTTGATTATAATTAAATGCATTTGAAAGAGATTAATTTTTCATGAGTTAAGCACAAACGTTTAAGTCAATAAGGCAAGAAATCTTAAATTCGATTAACTCAATAGCTCTCCTTTTTCTCCCTCACATCACCCCTCCCCAGTGACCCCTTCTTTAGGGAGCAAAAAGCAGGGGGCTGTGATAACTCTGGTTTGTAACCAGACATTGCCTTTTGACATTAAAAAATACCAAAGTTATAAACAGTAAGTACATCTTTCATTCCAGATTTAATATTTATCCTTAAGAGCTCCATGTTAAAGGTCCATCATGAAAAACAAGCTTTAAATTTATTTTCTGTAGTGGGGGAAGGTTGAGAACAGCAGTGATGTCATTTTAATCCTTTTTCATCTTCCTTGCAAAGATCATAATCTTCCAAAAGCTTGGATCTCTGTACCTAAATAAATGTTCAGGGTCAATGACTGAATTTTAAATTCTTTCCATCAAGTTTTATTTAGCAACCTAAAGATATGAATGACTCAGACTTTTTATTTGATGCCTTAAAGACCCAGAAATGGAAGTGAAAGCTCCCAAGTCCTCTCTTCTGCCAGCATGAGTTTTTGTGATTGTGACTAAATACAGTGGCAATATAAATTTCAAGATAGTTGCAATATCTTAGTAGTTCTTTTAAAGACCACTGATGTTACCAAACATCTGTTTTAAAGACTTGCAAGTTCACTTGCCTTCATTCTCTCTCTCTCTCTCTCTCTTTTTTTTTTTTTTTTTCCCTTTTCCCCTCTGAAGATGCAAATGTTAGTGAGCTGGTAGCTGGATATTTACACAGCTGAAAGCTAAACTGGAAGTTGATGTGGTGGGAAAATAAACTGGACTCAACATTAAGTAAAGCTTACACTGCATCTCAGAGTCTTAGAATGAGAAACAAGTCTTGCTGAATGACAGACATTTTGCAGTTTCATGACCAGCAACAACTGGAATCTTGTCATGGACTCACTTAAAACTTTCAGAATGTTCTTTAAAGGCAGTATCCTCTTAATGCTTTACACAACGAAAGGTTTTGCCCATTGAACTCATACAAGCAATTGCTGTGTCCAGTTTTTGCAAGCCCTGAATAATAATTTTAATAATTTTAAACAGATAAATGGAGTTACTCACTCATTTCCTAACTGGGTAACCTAAATTGTGTGCATGAGATAACAGAAGGCTGCTACTGTTTGAAACACAAAAAACCTTACCTAGTGCTATAGTGTTGCAGCACCAAATGCTTTAATGTAGAGTTCTTTACTGAACTATAAATGGGTCTTGACAAATGGCAAAGAGCTAGGCTGGAAGTTTCTGCTGAAGAATATTGCTACTTTTCCAACAGAGGACTTGAGAACTCACTAGCATCACCAAACATTACCTATTTCAGTCTTGGGGATCCTTGACCGCTTAAGTTGTATTCCTTGAGCTGCTTCATAGAAGCTTAAAACTGAAACATAGGTTTGCACCACAAACATTTGTGTTCTGACAACCTTACAAGCCAGGATCATAATTGGGGATTGTGTTGCTTTTTGAATATTAATGCAAGCAGAAATTTTACTAGCAACTTGCAAGGCTTCTTGTTGCAGATGTGACATGTCTCAGGAAATTGTACTTTCTCAGGTCTTCTACCTTTTTTTTTTCTCATTTTGCGTATTGCTTTGTCATAGAAAATGTGTCTGACTAGTTGAATGCCAGTTTACCAGCCTTGTGAAATTACTTTATTAAGAAAATAAGGGGAGAGGAGAGCAGATGCAATTCTTGTACGTAACCCATTTACTCCGATGAAGAACTTAGCAGATTCTTTCCTTTATTATATTTCAGGGAAGAGTTCCAGCAGGGAAGAAAAGCAATAGTATCTTTGTGAACTAATGCGTGGCAAAAGCTGCTTCTCATGGTTGTTGTGCTGAAATATTTAGGGGTCAGTAGTCCACTGAAATAACGTGCACACCCTATCACTTACCAAAAGGCACATGTGGCCCCTCTGTTTCCCATGCTGCTCTTTTTCTCAACTCAATACTGCTCGCATGTCCTCAGGGGACCCTCTTTGTTAACCTACACTACTCTGCTTTCAGTGTCTCTCCTTTCCCTGTCAGGCTAGGACAAATGGATTCAGTTCACAGAGCACTGTGCAGTTGCCGGCAGTAAGCAGTGGCTGGGTGCAAGAAGAGAGGAGGGGAACTGTAGGGAGACAGGCTAGCCACAGCTTTAGGAAGATCTTGGTATGAATATGCAGTAAATGCATAATTGAGGAGATGGAGATGTGCATGGAGAAGCTATGACTTATGCTTTGTGTCTGCTGCTGGATTATCAATATTCAGGTATTGATTATAGAGCCATTTGACATACCTTCTTTATCAATGAGGCTTCAGCGTCTTACAGCAAAACAGTTCAACTACCTTTAGCAATCTTCCTGGTATTCAGCTTACTTATTTTAGAAATTACTGAAAGAAGACTGTAATGAAGGGATTGACATTGATGTCCTTGGGGGTTTTTTTATGCTTCCATTTTGCTTTGCTATAACATGGAGAATTCAGGCCTCCAGCCCCTATTCAAATGGTGGGGCTTCATCCTGATTTTCACAGGATGTGCCAACACTGGACAGCCATATATAATTTTGTCCTGCTGCTAACAGGCTGGCACACCAGAGATACTGTTAAGTGAATGCAGGGGAGGAAGGCTGGAGTTCCTGTAATATAGAGAAGTTTTGAATAATCCCATTGTTCCAAGGGAATAGCTTGTGCAGGTTTTAACATTTACTCCTCATAACACAGTTCAATAAGCTTTTCAAGGAACTAGAGTTGCCATGCTATTAGCCCTTGAATGGGACAGCTGTGCATTTTCTGCAGGATGCAGAGTATGTCGTGAGTTTTGGAATTGCTTTTCAATCTCATTGTGATTCTAAACTCTTAGAAGTAACCAGAAAGACTTGGTCTTTCATTTGACATCTGGAGGTTCCTCATGACCTGCATTACAGCATACAGAAAAATTTTGCAGACTATTGACTAACCAGACAACTCGCACACAAATATTTGATGCACTGGTACCACATAATAATGGTTAACACTGCTCCAAATGAGGCTTTTGTTCTATGGATTTTTAATAGCTGTAGCTGACTAGCACACCAATGAAGAAGCTACTATTTGAATAAATGGTAGAAGACATATATAATCAAGCCAGCTGTTACAACTGAAACTAGCCATTCTCCTAGCTTAAAATAAACTGTATTTGTACTGCTACCTGCTGCGAGTTGGTATGACAGGAAAATTAAGAAAGCATCGATGCTACAGCAGCCAGCTGCCCACAGCCTGGCTTCTGCCACAGACTCATCAGGTTCTGTATTAGTGTAAAGTTCTTTCTCTATTAACCTTCCCTTAGGAAAGGGGAAACACAGCCTCCATTGTAATTAGCTTACACAGCCTTCCATGTAAGCTAAAGAATGGAGTGTCAGGAGTGCTCACAGCAGCATCACAGGTATTTGCTGTTAGCAGGGAAAAGTTAATCTGCTTCCAGATTTTGGCAAGGGCACAAAAACCTACATCTAAAAATGTACTTAGAATGAATTAAATTTCACACACCTGTGACCACACAGTAGGTAAAGTAGTAAAATGGTGGTGATGATGGAAAATACGACTAATCAGAAAGCTGCATTAACAATGAATAAAATTATACTTAAACAGAGGTTCTTAAGTGCCTTATTTTAAAAATGTGTGTGTTTATTGCTCTGTAGCTTGTAACAACTGTGTTATTTCACCTACCAACACTGGCAGTTTTGTCAGAAACAGCATTTTCATTCAAAGTAGGTTGGTTTTTTTCTTAAAAAAGAGAGAAGATGAAGTCAAAAGGCAGCTCTGTAACATTGAGTCACTGAACTTGTTTTACTAAATGGCTTAAATCAGAACATGAAAAAATTCTGAAAAATAGGAATGCTTTGAATTTTCACTTTGAAATTACTTGTCCCAAAATTATTTTCATTTTTGTTTTTGAATTTTCCCTTTTTCATTCAGAACTGGAATATAGAGTGCAGAGCCCTTTGGGTTATCAGGGCAATACAGACCAGGCACACAGCTGGAGTGAGAGTGGGTAGAACTGTTGCTTGCTCTCTCCGTGCTGTACATCCCTCTTCCCAAATCCATTTGATCTGAGTTTGGCAGGTCCCTGTGGATTGGTTCTCACTGCTGCCAGAGCATGTTTCTCTTCTTGATGTCTTCTTAGAAGTACTGACTCAAAAAGTTTATATAATCATAAAGAGTCAGGCTGTGGATTTTTCTGTGTGATTAAAGATGTTCTGTTCTCTGTACACTTTGAGAGCTTTAGGAAGTTCCTGCACTTTCTGTGTAACCCAGAGTGGGTTCTGAACAAGCGCCGGGTGGCCCATCTGCGTTTTTGCTGCGCATGCTGTTGGGGGAGCTGCAATGGCAGCCTTGCTCTGCTCTCCAGGTCACTCTCGCCCTGGAGATGCCTTGTTCCATCAGATCTCAAACAGCATCTCAGATTAAGCAGCTGTGTGAGCAACGTCCAAATCATCTCTCCTGTTAAACTGAAGTGCAAATAAAAGGCTACAGGACACAGTTATCTCTCAGACAAGGCAGCTGAGGAAACTTCATAGAGTCTATAATGTTTGATCAACTTCATTTACTTTTAAAAAAAGAACAACTTAAACAACACTGTGTTGTAGGATAATGGAAGTCATATTCAGCATTCCCAAATGTCATCAGCTATCTTCCCTGTTTTTTAAAATGTGTTGCTGTCTTGCAGAGAAAATGTTTGATAAGCTAACAGCAAAGCAAGTTATTGTAGGTGCAGAGGCTGAGGAAAAGGGATCAAGGAAAGGCATTCCTTTCTTTTTCCTCTGCCCAATCCTTTCCAGATTTTCAGTAGTGCTGGACCTCTTTTCTCCTCCCAAAACATTCTTAAACGGAGAAGTAGAGATTTTTTCATGTAGTTTATAGCAATTACAAAGTAACTATTACATAAATTTGATGGGATTTTTTCCTTCATTTTTTAATGATGTCTTTCACAAAGGAGTTTTAAGCATATGTGGACTTCCTGCTCAAGCTTCATATATTCCTCAGAGGAAAAAAAAGAAAGGATCTGATTTTTTAGGGCCAGGTGTTTTATATAGCTAAGTTAAAACACGTCTGGAAAGACTGGTTATTCTCCTGTCTGAAAAGTACTGCACTTGTTTCTTATTTTCTCCCCTCCTTTTTGTAATATTTAGCACATAACCCTTTAAACATGAGTTTATTTCTGCATTTTCTGTTTGTGAGTCTCCTACCACCATTAGTTTGTTTGGAACACTGAATTCAAAAGTGGGCTTTGGCTTCCTCCTCTTCCTCAAATATCCTTGCAGATGTTGGTGTAAATCAATGGTGGGGCTGACATAGCATTTGGCTGCCTGACAAATGTGCCATAATAATGCAGCTCAGTAAAATGTGGAATTTCTGAGGTATTGCTTGTAACTTGCTTGATGCAGTTGTAAATTTCCATCTGTGTCAGCACAGGTGGAAACATAAATAATGAGTGTGCACGTGTGTGTGGCCGCGCCCGTGTGCACGCCTGTGTGCGCGCCTGTGTGCACGCCTGTGTGCGCACCTGTGTCTACGTGTGTGCGTGGAGAGTGGGGATGTATGTACTTACTCTTTCTATAGAGTCCCCAAGGTGGTCCACCGCTTCCATGATTTAATTCAGCTACCTGATGCAAATTAAAAAAAAAAAAAAAACTCTCATTAAAATCAAAATAATCTTGCTAACAAAGTTTGAGATAGAAAATGTGTGCACAAATTGAAGCAAGGAGGCTGTAGTGGCTGTAGGTAGGAACCGGCCCTAGTAAGCCTTGACAAGCTTCATAGCAGCCCCTCAGGTAATGATGAAAAAGCCATTTCAGGAACCTACCATGAGCTTTTGCTTCTGAGAGGGCTGAGCTGAGCTGCTCTTTGTCTTCAAAAGAAATCAGCAGTGAGCTGGAGTGCTGTGCTGATAGTTTGCAGTGCTGGGCAGGGTCAGGAATGTGCATTGTACCAAGATCTTGACAAATTAGAGACCTCAACAAATCAGAGAGCTTGGCAATCACCAACCATACGAAGTTCAACAAGGGGTAGTGCTGAATTCTGAACCTGGGATGGAGCAACACTGGATGTTCGTGCAGGCTGGGGAATGAGATGCTAGAAAGCAGTGCCATGGAAAGGGACCTGGGGGTCCTGGTCGAAGGCAAGTTGAATCTGAGTCAGCAGTGCCCTGGCAGCCAGGAGGGCCAACCGTGTCCTGGGGGGCATCAGGCAAAGTATCCCCAGTTCATTGAGGGAGGGGGATTGTCCCGCTCTGCTCTGCTCTGGGGCAGCCTCACCTTGAATATTGTGTGCAGTTTTGGGCACCAGAATATAAGAAAGCTATTAAGCTATTAGAGAGTGTCCAAAGGAGGGCAACAAAGCTTGTGAAGGGCCTTGAAGAAAAGCCGTATGAGGAGTGTCTGAGGTCACTTGGTCTGTTCAGCCTGGAGAAGAGGAGACTGAGGGGAGACTTCATTGCAGTTACAACTTCCTCATGAGGTGCAGAGGAGGGACAAGCACTGATCTCTTCTCTGTGTTGACCAGTGAGAGACCTAAGGGAATCACCTGGGGTTGTGTCAGTGGAAGTTTAGGTTGGATATTAGAAAGAGGTTCTTCACCCAGAGGGTGACTGGGCACTGAAACAGGTTCCCCAGGGAAGTGGTCACAGCACCAACCCTGACAGAGTTCAAGAAGCACTTGGATGATACTATCGAGCACATGGTGTGGTTCTTGGGGCAGGGCTAAGGGTTCGACTCCATGATCATTGTGTGTCCCTTCCAACTCAACATATTCTGTGATTTTCTGATTCTGTGATCTTTTGCTTTTCTGTTTCCTTGTATGATCAATTCCAAGAGGCAAGATGTTTGGATATGTTTCGGAATACAGCTAATCGTACTGAATGGTCGGTCCATGCTGACAAGGCAGCCCCATCCAGCCTGCCTGTCTGTGCCAATCATGGTGCCTCCCTGTTGGGAACTAGCTTTTTACCTGAACACATGCTGAGCCCAGCATGGAGTTAGACTATTCTTTCCCCCAAAATGAGTAATTTCTGACTGTTCCCTTTGAATCCATGAGTGTAAGACTACTCAGGAGTTGTTACACAATAGCTGAGGGCAAAACATTTGGAGGAATCTTAGAATTTAATGAGCTGGTTCTGCTGAACTACCTGTGAGGAATCTCAGGGAGAAAATCTGAGAACATTGATTTTAGAAATATTGCCTCTTCTTACAATGAATGTTAAGAAGTGTAACTGCTTAACAACCAAATAATAAGCTCACCATAGAAACCTCTTTCTTAAGCTATTATTTCAATCATCACTACAGAAACACAATTTTAATACCAACTTACACTAAATAATAATATTTATAGAGCAGAGGTGCAGCGACTAATGAGCTGCACACAAAACTAGTTTTAAAAGAATGTTTATTTTCAGAGTTACAGACTTTAAAATCAGGTGTTTCTAAAGGTAAAAGTGAGTGTTTGGCCTTGTCAATGTGTTCATGTTCTTTCTGTCTTTAGCTACTTTGAAACAAGGAATTTCCTAAATCTGGTCATGTATGTATATTGTGTTTTCACTTCATATATTTCTGATATAATGCACTAAATGTAACAAGATTTTCAACAGAGAAGGATTATTAAAATTTAAAATGTGTTAAATAAATCTGATAGCTTAATTGAAAGACTAAACAGAAAGTATAGAGCATGGAAGTGACCCAGGCTTACAGCTACTCTGAAGAGCTTCTGCCAGTGCTTTGGAGCAGAGCTTGTCCTGAGCAGTGTGCACGCAAGCCACACTGATCTAGAGCCAGGCACTGGTCACTTGGGTGAGTGGCTCTGATGACTCTGAGTGGTGCAAAACAAGTACTGCCATCTCGCAAGGGTAATTTAGGTCTTTGGCTGCATGAGCCTGAGCCCTGTTAGGAGCTATAACACCATCAGTCTCCATGGGCAGGCAGGGAAGAAGGAGGAACAGCTCTAAGCATCTATCAGTTTGGGATTATTTAGGGTGTGTTTGTATCTGTTTCCACTTATTCAACAGGCCTCTGAAGAAAGTATATGATTGCATTTGATTTTTAATAAAGTTTTGGCCGTGATCTTTGTTTCCATAGCAAAAATTTCTATTCAAATCTGAAATTAGAAAAGGGAGGGAGAGGGTTGTGAAAGACAGGGAAAAAAAAGACAGGATGTCCCAGCTGCGTCCCCTGATGGTATGAAAGCATTGCTCAGCAATAGTTAAATCATCAGTATGTTACCAACACTTTCAGTTACAAATACCAAACATACTGTTCCATTCAAACTACTGTGAAGAAAGTTAACTGTGGTCCAGCTGAAACCAGTACAGAAGAAAAAGGCAGAGATCATAACTGGGGAATATTTTTAAATTTACCTGAGACCATCCCTTTTTACTTATTTTTAAGCTCCCTTCCTATTTTGTTCCATTGCAAGTTACTTACAAGACATACAATATGGATCTTGCCCTTGCTAAAATCAACTATATTTAGACAGGTCAGGATTTTATGCAGGCACTTTTAAGGAAAAGAAAATTGCATTAAAATATACAAAAGATTTTTGCAGGTAAACCTGTAAATATTCTGCCTTATTCAGTGACTTCACATAGCCAGTGCAATATGATTTGGGAATGGAAATCCTTTTAAAAATTGACAGGAATTTTTTTCAGGATAAAAAGAGTTTACAGAAAAGAAAAGGTAATATTTTCAAAATTTGGAAAACACCCATAAAACTAGCTATTATGCAGTCTTTTGGAGAACATTTATTCAAGTCAAAATACATTGGATTATCTGAAATATTGGCTTTCAAGAATTAATTTGACCAGCTCTCTGTTTGACACTAATTTGACCAAAAAAAAAAAAAAAAAGCAAAACAAAGTAATGTCTGGGCTAGAATCTTCTGTTTATTCTTCCTTCTGTGTTAAAAAGCTCACAGATAATTTTTATTGGTAGCAATTTGGTGTTAGCGGATAACCAACAATTTATTACTAGATTCATGACATATTGCTTCTTCAACTTGCAGAAACCTATGTCTTTCATCAATAGAACACTTTTTAATTTATCACCTCTTGAGAGCACTTAAACAACTGTGATTCAATTAAACCAGTGTTCAGTGTCTGTGCCTGTGTTTCACACTTGGCTGATAAAAGAAAAAGATGGGGTACATTATAACTATTGATGGACTATAGCTTATTTATGGTTTTAACCTATGTCTTTAACAATCTCCTTTTGCATGTGTGTGTGGAGGCTGAGCTGATAAACAAAAGCCACAAGTGCAACCCACACAGAGCAAGGAGAAACACATTTTAACATTTTATCTGTTTATGTAGTGAATTTATAGCTTGTGACTTTGACAGTTCTAGAGAGCAATTTCTCCCCTTACATGCATAACAGGGATGTCATGAGCAGTAGCAGGGCAAGCTTTCCTAAACTGGAGTAGCCACCAATGCTATTTTAAGGGATTTTTATAGGGTTTCAGTATCTCATCCATTTCTGGTTGCTTCTCAAGCTCTTGTGATAGGCTTTCTGGCAATAATGTAGTTTCAGCTTGTAATGTCAATGCATCAGAGAAAGAAAAATAGTCTTTAAAAACTATGCTGGTGAGAAATCTGAATCAGACAACTGTATATTGGGTTGTTCAAGGTCACATGGAAATTCAGAGCCAAAAACCCCACATTTTTTAAAATTAAATATATATATATATATAGCCAAACCCCCCAAGTTTTTAAAAATTATATATATATATATATATATGTATATGTATATGTATATGTATATGTATATATATATATGTATTGAGCAGGCTGAATTTGAATCCAGAGTGGAACACAAAATTTCAGTGGCACCTAGGTCAGTTGAGGGAATGAAGAACACAAAGATGGATAAAACTCAATCCTTTAAAATGCAAAAGGAATAAAAAGTATCATGATTGCACTGTTTTCAGGCTCTGTTTAATCTGCTGTATAGCTCTCACAGGGAAGTTTTGAAAGAGACTCAGGAGACAAAATGGAAGGGTAGATAGTGAAAGGTACTTGAGGTGCTTACCTTGCTGTCTCTTTTACAGGCTCTCCTGAATAGTAAGCAAACACCTCAACAGCTCTTGGAACTGTTAGATTGGAGGGATTCGCAAGAACACTGCAAAATATACTTCATGTTTTTCTCTTTATTAATTAATTTGTGCAGAAGACACTTTTCAGGGACACACACTCACAAATACAGCTACCAAGATATCTCCTTGGAATCGAAACACAAAAGTTTGCTGACATGAACATATCTGCATGAGGCTCTTGTACTTACTATATCCTCTGGCACAGCACAGAAAAAGTGGGGTAAATTTAAAGACTACCAAATGTTTCTGTAAAGATAGGTTTAAATGATCATGAAAACAGTAAGTTGGAACTGGTGGAATACTTTAATTTAAAATTTTATTTGGCATAGAACATCTTTTAACAAACTTCAGATTTTTTTTTTTGTCAGAAACACTGACTTTTTAATTTTTCCACTTTTATAAATACATTTTCTGTAAACATAGAAAGGAATTTTGTAGGAATCATATTGGGTTTGTTGTTAAGGAAAACAGTTCCTTTTCCCCAACAATTTCTTTGTGTTCAGCAGGTAGTGATGAGGGTGATGACACAAGGGTGGCCAAGCAGTGAAGTGAAGGTCGCCAGGGAAGCTGCAGTATTCTCACAGAGATTTCTTATAGGAATTTGTCTTGAAGAGAATGGGAGAATTAAACATCAACTATGATTTAATTTTTGTTGTATAATTATTTTCTCAATCATTTCATCATTGAGAAGATGTAAAGATGAGGGCTTTCTTTATTTTGGTTTGCTGGTTTTGTTGGGTCTGGGTTTTTTCTCTCCTGACTCAAACTCTCTTCTGTGTTGTTGCTGCTCCTCACATTTTTTCCAGTTTATTTAGTCCAACTATCTGGATAGACTTTCTGTTTTACTTTTTATTGAGCTGTTGCTTTCTGGCTGTGGCTTCTACCACTAATTTTGTGCATAATGAAAAAAATAGAAGAAAAACACCATAGCAAAATATGCCATTATTCTTTGCATCTTTTCCATGCCTTTTGCTGATCATATGCACATAATTTGTCATGCTGCCAAGAGCATATGAGCCTGAATCAACTACCTTTGGGACTGTAATTCCTTTATGATCTATTTTCCTATTTATTTTTTCTGAATGGTTTAGTAGTTCAGCTTGGAAAAGACACAGGAAAAGGTCTTTGGAATAAGTTCCTGTTGAATTAACATGAGTAATTTTAGATACTGTTGGCTATTGGCATAATACATTTTAGGCTGGCAATTGTCCTTGAGAATACAAATCAAATTAATTTATTTTCAACTCCTATCTTACTTAGGCCAACAGATATTCTTATCACAAGTTAATGCTATATTGTCAATGTATTACAACCAGAGAAGGGTCATGGGTGCAAAAAGTTCTTTCTTCTGTGTATCTTGCTATTTATCCTACATGTATTAATAGAACATGTCTGCTATGCAAAATTCACTATATTTAGGTTTTTTTCTCCTTTGGTCCTTGCATAGAGAAATATAACTTTATAACTTGCATTGGTGTTTTTTTTGTTTGTTTGTTTGTTTGTTTTTTTCTTTTTTATTTGAGGAGAGGAAAGAGGGACAAGATTTGCATTATGCACAGGGAAAAAAATATGATCAAGAGGTAGGCCTGGCAAGTTGAAGGAAATCACAGTTTAAATAAGTAATTAAACTTACCAATCTAATGTACAGAAGACCCCAGTATAGCTTTCACTGAATGGCTGTGTATCAGAAGTTGCTTTTACAGCCAAGCAACAGTGGTATCTTTCAAATTGTCTCTAGTGTAGGTATCTGTGTTGTAGAAATCTATGCCTATCAGGGTATTCCTATCTCCTTTTGTAGTTTGCTTTGAGAAACAGCTACTCCTAGAAAACAGCTCACCTCATCCTGATTAACAGACTTAAAATGTCATAATAAATGTAAGATTTAATAATGTCATTTTCTCCCCAACAAAAATAAAAAGAATCTGGCTGAGTAACCTGGATGTATCTGCTGCTGCATCAGTGCTTAAAAATTCACTGAGATGAATGCCACTTAAAATTTTACAGAACTTGAAGTCCTGAACTACTTTTTGATATTGAGACAGAATTGTGTTCCAAAACATAGCATACCTCATGATGAAAATGGTTTATATATTATATATTCAGGATCTTTGACAATTCTGCAGTGAATGAGAATTAAATATTGACCCGTATGCTACAATACAGATACGAGATTTATTCATATGCCTGACTATGATCATCAAATATTTATGCAAGTGGATCAATAGTAATTAAGAATAAAGTTAGTGATACACACCAAAATTACTTAAAAGAAAAAGAATCATTTTTTAATGAAGTTAAAATTATTAGTGAATGTATCTATGTAGACTTGTGTATATGTCTTAGACAGAGACTGGCATCTGTGACTCAGCAGGTGGTGAAAACTTTGGCAATTACTCAAAAATATCAAGAGTTGGCTACTCTGCTACTGACCATCTGAATGGCTGAATTAAAAATCACTTACTTTAAATAACAATATTAAAAATCTTGAACTGAAAATCCCTAATGTCTGTCTAGCTGCACAATTTCTGATTAAAAGGATCAGTTGAGGTGGTGAAATCATAAAGTAATATAATATGAGCCCATCACTCTTGGAGAGTGAGATTAGAGCAGAGTGCAGCAACTCTCTTTGCCATCTGCTCCTTCAGCTTCTTGACCAGGTTGCAAGGCAGGCAGTATCCTCCCTTTTGTGCTATTAAAAGTGACGTGTGCTGTCTTCTACATTGGTATTTTATGCAGTTCAAACTTCACACATTCTGGACTGAAATTCAGCAGAGCAGACTTGGACTGAGCCACAGCACATTATCCTTCAAGAGTTGTGCATTGAAGCATTAAACTCACTAAATGTAAATTCAGAGAAGGCAGTGCATAACTAAGCTAGAAGAACCAGACCTAAATGAGCTAAAATGTGTACCAGAAGACAGTGATGCAGATTTTTTTCCCCATGGTGTTGGATCCCACTAAAGAAACTCTCTTGACCCAAGGCTCCATGGTAGTTCATTTAAAGTTAACATGGATATTTTTACATGACTTTGTCCTCCTCACACATAGCCATGTCTTCAGCAGACTTACACAACCAGCAGAGGATGTTTTCATACATGTGAAATCACTGGAATGCAAACATATTTCATGTAGAAAAGTAAGGTAAAAAGGCAAGCAAAAAAATTTAACTGTAAATATTTTCACTATTTTTAACCTGACTTCCTTTACCAAAATCAAAAAAACTTGATGACGTTCTTTTAAAAATTAATTTTCTCAGTATTTCTATGTACATTCAATTTATGTGTCTATATTATTTCAAAATACTATTTTATTTAAAAAAACTATCATTTAAATATTTTCAAATGTTTTGCTAAAATGCCAGAAGCTGATTTTTTTTTTTTCCAGACCTATGTCAGGAACCAAACATTACTTCATTATCAGGTTTTTAATACTCAAGACTACAGTCTCAGAACAAAGGTGTCCATATCCTGGAAAATATAATTTTGAGGAATGTTTACTTAATGAATCTGTTCTGTGACATACCTGAGAAAACCTTTAGAAAATGTATCTTTAAAAGGAATATTATTTAAGAAAATCTGTATTATATTTATTTATATATGAATATATATTAGGAATTTATATTATATTTATAATTAAATTTATCAGCAAAAGAAAGGTGATTTAGGAAATCCATTTGGTCAGCAGATTCTGTTCCTTTTTTTCTCTATTTTATTTTCATACTCTTTTCAAAGCAACAGGTACAAAGATCTTGTGTGAAGAACAGTGAAGGGGGTGTGAAGAAATGAAGAATCTAGGTGTACTCATCACTGGCTGAATGCTTTATAAAGAGGGCAAAATGAAATACAGAACCTTGGTTACACAAAGACAAGTTCAAGAGATGACACTTCCATTAACAGTACAGAAAACAGAAATGAATGAATGAAGCTCACTCATAAAAGATCAGAGACTGAGGGTGAGGACTAAACGAGCATCTTGAATACAAGGTCTACATCAAGCAAATGGAAATATCTCAGCTGCAAGTAGTTTATAGCAATTCTTCATTCTTTTATTATTTTCTTTGTTACTTTAATTGCACTGGGTATTGTTGCTTGCTGTGAAGAACACTGCTTCTTTCCTTAGAGAAATACCATGGGTTTTGTGGTGTGGATTTTTTAATTTCACAGCACATTATAAGACCAATTATCTATTTTAAAAAATAGAGCAAGATTTTCAACCTGGGGCCACAGAATATCCTGTAGTGGAGACTGTGCATTCACTGGGTATTTCTTGGAGTCAATAAAGCATAAATGTTGCAGGAGAAAAATATTTAAAATATAATTTTTTTTCAAAATAGTTTCAGGGAGAGGGGGAAAAAATCAAAATCAAGTAGTGCACAATTGAATTAGCTACCCTCCCTGCCCACCCTCCCCCCGCTACTGTAAGTAACTCCAGATGTCCCCTGATGTTTTATGCTTTTGTGGTGGTGATGATTTCTCATGTTGTGTCATTCCTCTTGATGCTAATAGTGGTACTGCCCTCTGGCTTTGTGGGGTAGGATTTCCAGCCAGTAAAATGCAGTAAGTCTTTCTGACTTTGAACTGTGCCAAGCTGATTATTTGTATTCTAAAGGCACTTTCACCTTGCCTTCCACTTTTCAAAGGTGTGTTCAACATTCGGCAAACAAACCAAAATTAATGACCTACTGTTAGAAAGTAACTGTTTTGCTGCTGTGCAGGTTCTTGGGAAAGAGTAATTAGCATTTCCTCTATTTTTAAGGAGATTCCCCCAAAGAATGAACCTTTTTGTTGTTGTCATGCCTTAAAACAAAGGAAAAGGTAAACAAGAAGTTAATGAATCACAAAAAGCAAAATTCAACCTGCTTCAATTCCACGAGACTTTCAGGACAAGATTCCTGTTTTTTGTCAAAGGCACTAAAGGTGAGGCTAGAATCCAATGTAGGATGTCAGATTCTTTTCTGTAAGAAAAAAACATGCTGCTTTTTTTCAGGTAAGCATTTCTTAAGGCCTTGTACAACACACAGAAATAAAGAACTCTTCCTGTGTATTCATTTTTATGTCTTAGATTTTTCATTAAATCCTTTTTGCTCAATATTTCATATCACATATTTATTATCATTTTCATTTTTTTTTATTGTTATGACAAGTTTGAAGTTTATTTTCATTTTCTCAACTGTCAATAGCAGGTCACTTTTAACTCACTAAGTGCAGCTAATTGTGTGTGTGTATGTACTTACCAGAACAAAGTAAAACCAGTCTATATACACTCAGTTCACTTGTGCCTTTGAACCAAGCCAGTGAAAGAAGGCATCTGGGAAGGCTTGCGGCAGCCAAATCTTGAAATGTTAACAGAAGCAGATAAAGATACTCTCTCCAAGTCAGCAACACCACTATCCTAGTTGCATCCATAGCACTGAGTACTGTCAGCAAAGTAGATTACAGTGCTTGGTTTATGAGCTCTTTGTCTGCCAGGCAAGCTTTGTGTGTGGCCATGTATGTAACAATCAGTCCTTGGTGAAGGAAGGATGGGTACCAATGCTAGTAGTGTTCAAGGAGAAAATGAGCAGGTGAGAGTTTTCAAAAGTGTGGTGTTTCTCTTCCCTCAGACATCACTGTCTGCTGTACAGGAGCCAGGAACTGCACTGCAAGGCTGATTTGCTCAGTGTGGTCACAGTTTCAGTTGTATGCAGTGGTCACTGAGCTCTGTAATTAATGTGTCTACATCAAAATGTCCAGCTGTTGGGTCCCCATTTTGCCCTCAAATGAATGTGTGTAGCTTCCATGCTTCAATGGGAACAGTGTGTGCATAGCTGGGATAGAATCTGGCTCTGTGTGTATACACATTTGTGCTTCTGTATACACAATAGTTTTAATGAAAAAGAGAAATATATTTTTCTGAATGATAATATTCATTAGCTTCCCATTTCTTTTCTGTACCAAATATTTGTATTTCCCTGCAGAGTCCTGGGCTTTGGTGAGCATCAATCTTCTTTGGGATGGCATGAAGGTGATTTGGTGACTCATGTTTCAACAAAAGCTAGGCTTTTGTCCTAACCTCTAAGTGAACCACAGCCTGAATGGTTTGGAAAATTTAAAAGAGGGGGGAGTGAGAGGAGAAAGAAGGCGGGGGGGGGGGGGTGGGGTAGGGGGGTGGGGGAGGGGAGGGGAGGGGAGGGGACGGGGAGGAGACAGAAGGGGAGAGGAGGAGAGAGGAGAGAGAAAACCCCAGATTTTCTGTTTGTGTCTGAGATGGGAAACAGCAATACTGAAATATACCAGAAAGTCTGTTCTTTCTGTGCTACTGACCCAGGCAAAACCAAGTGCTTCTGGAAATCCTTCAAGAAATTCTGTTTGAGTTATTTCCAGTCTTGCTTCCAGACCAGAGAGGGTTGGATAAGACATTCAAATGTTTGAATGTTTATCAGTTACTTCTTCCTTTTTCCTCTCCCCACCTGAACTAAAGCCCAGACTCATCATCAGCTCTTCATGGATGTGTCACTTCCTTCTGCAGACATCTCTGACTGGTTTCTCCACCCATACAGGTCAGAAAATTGAAAGAACTGAATTTAGCTTTTCTAACCATAAAGCAAAACATACTAAGACAGGCAAGTTATTAAGCAACATCCTATAACTGAGCAAGAGTTGATGGTGATATTGTCCTTCCTCCTGTATTCCCTTTTGTGCATGAAATATTTTGTACATTAATAGGTTTCCTCTTTGGGTTAAGAATTGCAGCTTATTGAGTAATATGACTAACCAATTGTCTCTTATTGCAGATGTGATGCTTCATTTCCCTCTGAAGCTGCCTCTGTGTATCTGCATGCAGCTGCACTTGTAGTTCAGACAGCAGATGGGTTTGTTATTTTTACTTCAATTTTTTCAGAACAAAGCTAAGAATATGAATTACTTGTTCTCTTTAGACTAAGTGACCCTTTGTCCTGACCTCATTCTTCACATGGTCATCCATGTTTGATCGGAATCTGGGACCAAGGTGGGTTTTTTCCTTATTCTAACTGAACTGCTTTTCTCATTTCTAATTACTTCAAAGAACAAAGCATTGCACCTCAACTGGAAAAAAAAAGTCTCCTTGATTAAGAATTAAAAAAAAAAAAAAACCAAAAGCAAGACCCCTATCTTTTTCTCAGATATTCTGCTTCCTAAAAAAATGTTAGTCCCTTCCTATTTATTTGAGGTATGTCATCCCTAACTAAGCCTCGTTATTCTTCTAGTCTAACAAAACTTTTGATTTTCATTCCTGCTCGATAGGTCTTATCCACTCAAGAAAAACCTTTTAAGATATGATCTCTTACAGAAGTCTGTCTCAAAAATATAACCTTACTTCAAATTATTCAAATTCAACTTTTAATTCTGCTTGGTTTGAAATAAGTAGTACTATATGGGTCATAGGTTATATGTTCAAAAATGGACTAATGCAGTTAACTACCTTGACCTGTGACACAGGACATCAGACTAGCCTGACTTCGATGTTACTGGAGAGAGACCTGACCTTTGGAATAACCCTTTTTAATTTTTTTTTCCGCACATAGTTATAAATAGGCCTAAATCACCTCATAACTTCAAAAGATAAAGTACCTGGAATTTTTTTTCTCTGAGTCATGTTTACTTATAAGCTAGCTATTCTCACAAATCTTCTCTGAACTCTTTCCAAATATCAGTCATTCTTGCACTGTAGGCAAAGGAATTTACTTGAGTATTCTAGTAATATTTACTTTGGGACAAAGACATAAGTGTTATTGACTCTTTACACTTGCTCAGTATGCCTTTTTTACTAAATTCAAGGTGTAGTTAGCCTTTCAAAACACAGAATCTCATGGATTTTCCCAGTATTACTCTTTCCTATGTTAGCATCTCCTCTCCTGTTAGTATAACTTATGTCCTTTATTCTTTTAGTCTTTCTCTTTTTTTGCTTGTTCAAATCAAAACACATACTGTTTGCAAGTTTATTGCTTTTCAAGCAATCAAGATTGCCCTTTGACAATAATATTTCTTCTTTACTTTTTGGCAATCTCTAATTCTTCCTCATAACTGCAAACTTTGTTAATGATATTCTTGTGTTATCTTCCAGGTCATTGATTAAAACTCATTAAAATATATTATGACAGCATTACCTATGGGATCACATTAAAAGCACACCTGTTTGATGATGATTTATCTGACATTTGTAATTTAATTAATGGATAATATACGTAGTGTTCACTGTGTTAACTTTGTAGTATTCTAGATTTTCAGTTGAACTGTCCTGGAATACATAGTCAACGTTTGACTGAGCTTTGGTTATATACACTAATATTCCTATCTTTGTCAACTCAACTTGCAATCTTATCAGAAAAAGAAATTATGTTATCTTGACAGAACCTGTTTTCCAGATGACTAATTTGAATGGCATTAATAATATTTTATTATTTAATGTATTTCTTCTATTATTTTGTATAGGGTCAAGGTCAGTCTGTAAGAATATCTTCAGGCAGGTTTTCATGTTTATTCCTTTTAACTACTGGTACACCATTAAATTTCTTCTGGTTTCTGAAATTATTCCAGTATTTCTAGAGTTATTGAAAATAGCAGTAGCAACTTAAAGATTCTTTCAGTCAGCTCTTGGGATTTATAATTTTTGTAGTGTTTAAGTCATAGTTCATGAATAAATGAATGCTCTTGAAAACCTTACTCGAAGGCCTGGGATGCCGAGTCATAAACTATGAATAACATAGGTGTTATTAACAGAGAAAAGCAACGTGTTTTTTTTTTTTTTTTCTCTTTTTCACTAAATCTTTCCGATATTTTTATTCCATTCTCATTCCCTAACAGGAAAAACCTTCAATATTCTGACATACTTGAAAAGGAATATGTCTGTAGTTAAAACACTTAGCTAGGATGGTACAAAAGAGGAGACTTGTAACTGTCTGCTAAGTTCCTGGTTCTAGCATTATAGTCTCAGCTGGCAGTCTCGCAGTGTAAATACTCGCCTAAATAAGTTTGAATACATGAGTTAACACTATCTGAATCCAGCCACCTTTTATGAGAGCTCCCCTGGCCAAATGACACCTTGGCTATATATATCCCAGTTTTTAAAATATTTGATCATTGGCACAGAAGATCATGAGGAATATTCACTGTGCATCCAGGAAGAAGGTGGTGAAGGCAGTCTGGCCATGGTTTAACACTGCAGCTGAAGCAAAATTGGACAAACGTGACTAAATGGATTGCTATCACCTACTCCTATTCTCCAGTTGAATTTCATTAGTTGGTTCCATGAACTATATTTGCTTTGTCCCTGGTTTCACTGGGAGCAATTCAGTTAAATGGCAGAGCAAAACATTGACCAGAAGATTTCAAGGTAATGAACAAAGGCAGGGAACGAGAAGGGTCTCAGAAGAAGGGAGAAGAAAAGGTGAAGATATGGAAAAGCAGAACAAATGAGAACTACTTGGGAATGAGCTGTTATATGTAGTTTAGATGTTAAAAAAAACCCCCTAACCAACAAAATAAGAACATGTTAACTGGTTTTGAATACACGCTTCACTTTTCTAACAGCATATGTACTATCATTTATTAACTACAGATTAGACTTAGACTAAAGATGAACTCCAGGTTTTGCACTAAACATATATTTTTAACTTGCCTTTTTTTTTTTTTTTTTGTCATTAACTATAAGTAGAGTGACCCATACTTTTAATTTTAAATTGCAAGTTACAATAAAACAAGAAATATGATTTAAAATAGTAAGAATCCTAAACTGCTACAATTTTACCCATATCAGAATATCAATATGAAGTGCATGAACTATGAAAATAGAAATAAATCTAAAGAGATTTCATTCTTCTTTGCAACTCATCAGCACAATTATTGCATGGATAAATCACAGATCTGGATATGCTTGTAATAAAGAAGTGTGCAGTTTAACAAAGAATTGAGCTCGATTAGAATAATGTTTCAGAAAAGCCACAAATAATGTATTTGTTATAAAGACTTAAAGGAAGCAAAATATAGCACCCTGTTTGCATATTGCAGTGCCAAAACAAACATGACCACATAAATGCAGGACTAATTTGGAGAAGCAGTTTATAGACTGCAATTCTGATGGTGAAACCTGTGATTATGGGTGCAATCCTGCAATCCTCAGTGATTGTATTAGGTTTGTTCAAGACAGTCATTGAGTCAAGCACTCCCCCATTCTGACTGTTGCTAAATTCTTCTGACTCACCACACATAAAATGTCAATGTTTTCTACTTTCTTCACAAGTCCATTGCTACTACTTGTTCAGTCCTGGACTTTATAGCAGACAACTAATTTCTAAAGAACATGCATATGGTTTTATATTGTTTGTCATATCTAGATGTGGTTTTTTTCTACTTTGATTATTTCTCAAAGTTTCCTCTCACCCTAAGCAATCTTTAGTGCCCTTTAAAATGTCACCTTTCAGGTTCCTATAAGTTATGATTCTTGACTGTTCTCTCACCATGATCACTTATGGTGGTCATAATGTGTCATAGCATTGTTATCTTTATCTTCCTTGTTGTGTCTTTCCTTTCTTTCTTCCCCAGTAGAAAAAAATAATCTATGAAAACACAATTTTATTACAATAATGTTATCAAAACCAGCAGGCTTAATTTGATGTTTTCTGCCTGTACTGTGATTTGCTTGACTGCTTATTTGGCCCATAAGGATTGATCTGTAGCATTTTCCTTTTTGCAATACTCAGTAACCCTCACAAATCCCATAAATTTAAAAAAAAAAAAAAAATTGAACTTGAAGTGACAACTTATGCCAGCATGATCAAGGCCTTGCATTTGTAGACATTTAAAAACAATGTCATAACAAAATTTTCAAACACAAGTCAACAAGAGGGACTGATGATGTAAACTCGATTCTAGGTCACTGCTGTGAGAGAAAATTCAACAGGTGAAAACAGCTGAATACGTTCCTTGCTGGAGAGAAAGAAAAGACTAACCTGTCCACTCACCTCTGCATGTAATTATTGGCCCTATAGTGATTCTGGATGCAAGGGCAAAACTTCGATGAGTTGCTCAGATCAGTCAGGTGGAGTTCATGCCATCTACACTTAATCTTCTGAAAACAATATGTCTGCTTGTCTAGACTTGTGTGAAAGTCTGCCTTTCTCTTCTATAAACACTTCTACAGCATGATTCATCAAACAAAAATAAATGTATTTGAAACAAATTAATTAAATTCTGGGAGTGCCTGGTTCTCCCCATTGACTAGTTTGTTTATCTTATTTTTCTAGGTGACCAATTTAAAGAAGACACCTAAATATTAAAGTAATAATTGAAAGCAGTACTGTTCTTGTTGCTGCTAATGGCTTTCTATTGATCGAGGAGTTTTCAGACACTTTGGGTCACAAAAAACTTCTCTGTTTCATGAGTTCTTGTCATACCCATCATTTCATATTCTGAAAATAATCTTACTGGTGATACAAATATAAAGACATGTAAAGATATTTTGCTAGAGGTTAGGAAACAATAAAATAATTTGGAGGGGTTCACTACCCAACTGGTCAAAGTGTGTTCAACACAGACTAAGAAAGAAAGTAAAATTTATCTTTGTATAGAGTAAAAAAATAATTGTTAGTCAAGTCTGACTTCTTTGACAGGAGCTGCAAAACTGTCAGCGACAAGTGAGAGTTTTTTAAAATGATTGAAAGAGATATCAAAAAGTTATTAACTATTTGGGGCTTTCTGATTCAGTTTCTTGAGAGCTTGAGGGGAAAGAAAAAGGTATATTATTTTTATGACATTTGTGAGGCAAATACCCAAGAGATGGCTGTTGCATCAGAATATCAAGAAAGTGAAATTTAAAAAAAAAAAAAAGAAAAAAAGAAAAAGGAAATAAAACCACATAAATCCACCCACTCCCTTCCTTTCAGTGACTCCACAGTTGTAAATTTAGGAAGAGTTCAATTAAAGTAAGTTGGAAAGCTAGAAATTAACTTAATGCACTTTAAAATTAATGCAACATGGTAAAGGAAACCAACAGCCAATGCCCTAACTTACAGGTGTTTTGGAAAGGATGCATTCTTGCTACCATAACAGAGTTCTGCTCTAGGTTTCTGCTGAAACAAAAGAGATTCTTCTATACAGAGTTAATTTTATTAATACCACTACACTGCTCAATCTGGGTGCCTTTGAACATAGAAACCCCTGGGAAACTATACCATTACAACCTAAATTCCCTATCCCTCATGCAACAGTTCAGACCTGTTGTCATAGTAGGGTTTGGGATCTTCCCTTCACTGGTCCTTTCATGGCCTCTAGGCAAGCCATTTCCTTTCTGCTCCCTAAGGCTGCACTTCTGTTAATCACAGAAGCACAGAATATGCTGAGTTGGAAGAGACTTGCAAGGATCATCAAGTCCAACTCCTGGCCCTGCACAGGACCATCCCAAATATAAGTTTCTTATTTTCTGGCTTGAACTGGCTCTGGATCCTACTTTTAAATGACTGGGTTAAAAGTTCTTAATAACTAGGTGAAAATTCGGCCTCGTGGTCCAAGGTTTCAGCAAATTTAGCGACTAATGCTAAGAAAGTTGTGCTAAACAAATTCTAAAGAAGTAGTATACCAAATCATACAACACAGAATATGAGTAGGAAAATTTAAAACTGCCAATAGGAAATAATATTTAAAATGGAAAATAGTGTCATGCTATAAAATTCAAATCCATGTTTGCAACCCAAATTTTTACAGGTGTTTTTGGGAATAATTGTTACTGTGGTCTTATTTTCACATGCACTTTTTTCCTTGAAGAGCATGGAGTACCTTTCTTGAGAAATTTGTGATTTTTTTTTGATAAAACTAACATTTCTTTCTTTGTATCAATAGTAATTAAGTGAGCCAGCATGCAGCTTAAAACACTGTCTGATAATTTTTCTTTCTTTCTGTGTCTGTACAGCTGTTTCACAGCACAGATGGGTTGCTACAATTTTCTGAAATCAGATAGATGTGATTGATTTTATTAAAAAAGAAAGACCAATACACAAACATATACCAGACAAAAACCCTTGGTGTATATGATGTAAGGTAATTTATCTGTGTAATGTAATATCCAGGTGACAGCTTACAGTCAAGTTTGTTCAAGGACAGGTAAATTACTCTAGAAGTTGAAGCCTCTAGAAGACTTTTTCTCACATTTTTCACCCCCTACTCAATAAATTTTTAAGTCCACTCACATTTCTTGATGTTAAGTGCAAAGTAAGGTGGGTAGCACCAAAAATAACCAGCTGGAAAAAAGTTTTTAAATATGAGCAATTAGTTTTTCAACTATCATATCAAACAGCAGGTGGGTGGGAGACAAAATATGAAGTTAGCTGTAACAAAGTCCCATGACTTTAGTTCAGAGAAATAGGGAAAAAAATTATTAGGTATTTTTGGTAGTCTAAATTTTACTAGGTTTTTCTTAGTATTAACAGTAACCTTAGGTATTTTCATAACTTCAGGTAAACAAGGATTTAGATCCTTGGATCTAAAGGATTCCAAAGGATCTAAAGGATTCAGGCAACAGGAGTATGTTTCAAATAAGGAATAATTTTGCATCATTGAAAATTAAGTAACCAAGATCCAACTGCATTTTATAATTTTACAATAAAACAAAATAGTGGAAGATGCTGTGTTATAGAGAAATAAAGTTAGAAGCTGTTAGAATACTTGATTTGGAGGGTGCTTGAGGGAGAAGGTGCTGGGTAGAAAATATGGCTGAAGCTTTAGCTTCCTACGTGCCAAGTGGTAGAACTATGCTTGTAGTTTTTTGCATTTTCTCTCCCCTTACCCATTCAAACCTGAGTCTTTTCGGTGCCATTCTTACTGTCTGACTAATTACAGCTATAGTGTCAAACTGATGACCAGTAGTTGTAGAGCAGGAACTGGGAAGGGGATTTCTAGGTTTAAGTGAGTATAGTTGTGATTATTATGGATAAAATAGACTACAGGCTTAAGGTGAATGATAACAGTCAAATCTATCAAAAAGGGAACTTCAAGCTGCTCTTAACTGTCTGGTAAAGATAGGTATGCTGTTTGTTTTATGTCTCCAGAATTCTCCTAGTAATGCAAACATAAAGCATTAATAAAAGGTGCAAATTCTTTTTTGATACTTGCATGACTATTTCCTTGAAATCAGTCTGAAAATAAAAAATTCTATTTTAGAAATAACTTCAACAAGTCCTAATGGAAGAAATAGGCACACAAAGTAAAATTTTCTCTACAGTACAACACAGTACAGCACTGTACATATCTAATGCATATTATACATGAATTTTAATTTGGAGAGACTTTTAAATGAAGAAAGAGTGAGAGGAGAAAATAGCAAATGCTTTTTTTCTCTTCAGCTCTTAAACACAACTTAGTTCAGAATATCCATCACTGCTCAGAATGGCACATAAACCAGCTCCTTGGTTCTTTTTACTGTACTATAACTCATCTTTTCCAGGAATTGTCACCCCTGTAATAACTTAGTTTTCCCTTGGCTTCATTCTCACAAACAGTAGCTGGGGGAAATTATTTACTGCATCTGCAGAGGCAGCAGCAACAGAAGAGGTCTCTGTCATGGCAGTGCTCTGACAAGCACGACATGCTGATTTTGTGCACACACAACAGCATGAAGGACCTACTCTTCCAAGCCCAGTTTGCTCCAGCGTGACTGCAGCATTGCAAATGATGTTTGGAAGTCTGAAGATAGTACTGCTATTGTGGGAGCCTTTGATATGTTCTAAGCATGACTTTATGGATCTTGACCTAAACTTTTTAGCAGTGTAGAAGTGTGTGTGTCAGGGGCGTTACTGGTGAGCTCATTTACTAGCCATGACATTTAACTTCATCAGTTTTATGCACAGTCAGCCCTGACTGTCCCTGACCCCTTCACTGGGGTCTACCTTCACCCAACCCATTGCCCAGTACCTGCCCTGCCCAGACATGGGCCCATCCAAGCTGGGCCCACCTGTGAGCACATGTCCTGCCTGTCCTCTACACATCATCAGGGAGGTCTTTCCTGGCACTTGACAGCTCTGTCAGCACTTGTGTATACATTACATCAGAGTAGATGAACTTACATGTATTCGGTTTGCTTAAGTATTCCTTGACCTGATCCTCTCCCAGCAAGGGTGCATCTTCCTTGCTCCAGATTATCCTATGGGTCTCTCAGAACTGGGATTCCTGAAGGAATAAAGACTGAGGCAAAGAAGGCTTTCAGTACCTCAGCCATGTCCTGTGTAAACAGATCCCCTGATTCAGCAAGGAGACCGCATTTTCCACATTCTTCCTTTTGTCATCTGTGTACTTACAAAGTCTTTCTTCTTGTCTTTGCCATCCATGACCAGGTTCAATTCCGTTTGGCCTTTAACCTTCTTATCATCCCTAGATGACTGGAAAATGTCTCTGTATTCCTCCCACGATATCCAACCTTGGTTTCATCCTCTGTGTGCTTCTTTTTTGCATTTGAGTTTGGTTGGGAGTTTGAGTTTGATCATCTCCACTGCTAACATTCTTGAAGAACTCCTTCAATATTAAAGAGAACTGTCCTGTCACAAAAGAAAAAAAATGTCACCTAAGGAAGTTATGGAACACCTTTATTGAGATCACAAGTCACTAGAGAGATTTAGGTATGATTCTATTGAGTTGTTCCAAATAATTTAAATATATATTTTAATTCCAAGGAGTAGAATTTAAAGTAAGTTACAAGATTTTCAGAATTGGGACAAAACTAAAGTTTCACATTGACTTCCCAAATGAAATATGTCTGAAGCATTAAAAATATGGAAGAGGGGAACTAGAAGCATTGTGGATTTTAGTTGAGTTGAGAACTTCAGCTAGAGGAACATACTGAGTTTAATATCTTCTCTAGGGTGAAGCTCACTTTTCAATTGGTACCCAAGGCTTTTCTTATATAGATTCAAGTTGCAGAATTTATTTTGTTACCTTTCCAATCTGACACAGATTCCAGTTTTGCTCCTTTATTGTTTGTCTTGTACTTGATTTTTGGATAAAATTTTCCTGCTCTGTTATTAGAGCGGGATAACTGTGTCTAGGGAATTCTGCAGCCTGGGGAGTTACCCCTTGGTGGGGTCTGATATGTCCCAATTTTTCATCTGAATATCTATGAAAATGACCCAACCAATTTCAAGAGAATGAAGTTGGGAAAATTAGTTCTAAAAATTATGTCAATAAGAAACTTAAATCACTATGCAGACATCAACGTAGGAGTTTCTTCAGCAACTAGGGATCACCTTTTCCAGGTAAGGAGTTTCTTCAGCAACTAGGGATTACCTTTTCCAGGTAAAGTATCTTTTGATTTATTTTTTTATTTTTTTCTATCTTTTTGATCTTTATCTATTGTTTGAACAAAAAAGAACACTTCAAAAGATGTTCAATGTCTTACAACAATGTCTGTTCACAATTACACAAACAATGAACCATGTGGTTTATTTGCATGATAGCATAATCATGACTAACTAGTAAAATATTCAGGGTGATATGCATGTAGTTTATACTTGATAGCATTAGCCAAGAATTTTGGACTTTATCCACATTATAGAAGGTAAA
Organism: Acropternis orthonyx; assembly: GCA_035583155.1. Taxonomy (NCBI): domain Eukaryota; kingdom Metazoa; phylum Chordata; class Aves; order Passeriformes; family Rhinocryptidae; genus Acropternis; species Acropternis orthonyx. Next base: position 30,734,104 of record JAWWEU010000040.1, on the reverse strand, counting down.
ATTGTAGGCCCACTGTTTCTCATTCTACTTTCAGAATGCCCCTTTACATTATTCTAAGGGCCTTCAACATTTACTCATTCTTAATTATTTTAACAAAATCTTTTCTAAACAGGCTACACCATAACCTCAAACCAAGAAAAAGGTTTCATTTCTGCTTCTTTTTTTTTTTTTAATACAGAGGGTTTTTATTAGTTTGGTGCGTTGGTTTTTAAATTATAAATATGGAAAATAAAAGCAAAGAGAAGAAGAAGGCAGGAACATGCTGACTTTTGAATACCTGCCAGTTCCTAACAAGAAATGTTATGGGTCAGCATATGGCTCCAAGTTAGGAAGCAGGAAGAGTTATCCCAGGTTCTCTTGAGGGATGTGATTCTGCATTTGAACTGGTCTGGGGAATGAGGAGCCGCTACTGTAGCCAAGGATGGATCCTTGGTTCCCAGGTTAGGATGCGGCAGAAAAGGAACAAGGCACACTGATAGTGGTTATTAGGAACTCATTTTACTACATGAGCCTGAACTGCCTACAGCACACCTGAGGAATTCTGAGCATTCATGATTCATGGAAAAAAAGGTTCATGAAAAAAAAAGCTTATTCAATAGCAAGCAATTGAATCAATCATGCAAGGACACATATTCTGGGCATTCTGGGGTTTTTTTGAGATCAGTCAAAACCTGTGAGTTCAGCAAGTTTATGTTTAATTTCCACCTCAAAAGGGAATTGTGATTGGACTTCTAAATTATCTTCTTAATTTCTAGTTGAATTTCCTACCTAAATAGCTTATATCCTTCAGATGTCAAGAATGTGATAATAGACGTGAGAAGAACATGCAAAAGCCTTTTAAAATATTTTTGACAAGTTCTTGTCAAAAGTGGAATTATAATTGTGAATTATATTTATTGCAAGCTGTGCAAACTAAATGCAGTTCAAAAGTGATTTTGCACCTAAGGTCCCACATAATGTCTAGTTCTATAGCAGATTTATTCAGATGTTTAGATTTCCAAACAGTATTAGTTCTTGTAAAATTTTCACTGATGTCAGTACCTCTTGTTCTGTGTGTAAAAAGGTTGCAAAGCCTAAAATGTAGGGGCCTGTCAAGGCAATTAAAACAGGTTAATACCTTGATAACTTGCATACCTGATAGGAGGAAATCAGACACTTCAAAGAATCAGAAAGCCTCCACCCAGAAGGAAGGGTTGTTTAGACTTAGCCAGTAAGAAATATCAAGTGCAAACCTGTGTCTCTCTGGTCTCCACTCAGATTTCAGAATATGGAAAGTTGGTGGGTTTTTTGGGATTTTGATTTTGTTTTGCTGGAGTTTTTGGGGTTTTTGGGGGGTTTTTTTTTGGTGTTTTTTTTTTTTTTTTTTTTTTTGTTTAGGGGTTTTTTTTTGTTTTTGTGGGTTTTTTTGGTTTTTTTTTTGTTTATTTGTTTGTTTTTTTGGGGGGTTGGGGTTTTTGTTTTGTTTTGCTTTGGTTTTTTGTTTTGTTTTGTGTCAGTGACAATCATTTGATGTGGGCTTATACTTTCCAAACCAGTTTTTATGGAACATAAATGGAAGGTCTGTCCTAAAACACAAGAAACCATACAACTTTTACACTGAATGTTATTGTTACTCCATGGTGGACATCTGAATTCAACTCCTTTGTCAGATAAATTCCCCTCCCTTTATTCCCAGGTAATGCACCTATCCACCAAGCTGTAAGCTAGTCCACACAGGGAAGCAAATCAGTGCAGTATGGTTGTGGAGCCAATAATTACAGTTCTGGGCCAGTGTGAATAAAGACATGGAACATAGTGGAATATGACTGCTTCTCCCAGTTTGCTGCTTAAGGGTATTGAGCTGAGAGGTGAAAAATCTGGCTTCTGATCTATGAAGTCAGTATTATTACTGTTTTTATCCTGTCCTGGGAAAGAACCAAGACCCTTCTTTTTGGAAAGCTAGGGGTAGTCTTCTCCTCATTACTACTTCTTAACTCAATAGCTCTCAAGATTTTCAGTTCACAGCAGCAGGTTTTAATTGGAGGATGAACACAACTTACTAGAATAGTAAGAGCATCTTTGGAGTGGTGGGAATTGTAAATCATTCTCTTCAAGGTGGTGAGGGGGTCCACAAAAAAAATTGTCAATATCCCATGTTAATATCCATTAAGTTATTACATAAAATAATTAAAAAGAAAAGAGTTCTCATTGTGTAATTTCCTGGGATGAAGCACCTAAGGACTTATCTCAAGCGAGGATGCTGGACTTTGAGTCCCAAGGTGCATCCTGTGCAGCTAAATCCTAGCGTAATACTGACACACCTACTGATACAGATATATACCTATCTTTCCTTATTGTTTTCCTCTTGGTGGATGCTTTCTTTGCCTCTTGATGCTGTTCACCTCACTCTGAGATGCTCCCTTCTCTGACCCGAAACAACCTGAATAGAAGGATGCCCTGGTATGGTTATTCTGTGTAGTATAAACCTGGTCTTCTACGAACTAACTCAGGTATGTTTGCATAACTAACTGTTGAATCCAGTTGAAATGATCACACCTTTTCATAAACATGTACTTTTCTTATGAAAGCAGACATTGCTCCTTATAAATTAAACTTCTCTCTTCTGCATTAATTGCAAAATGCCACCTGTACATTTGGCTTTTCTATTTGGTGGTTTGGGGTTTTCTTTGTCAAAGTCTGGAAGCATTGAGAAGAAACTGTATGAGAAAATCCAAGAGTTTATCACTTCTGTGACTTTCATTTGACATATCCTGGGTTAAGAACAGTAATAAGCTGAAGTAGTGGTTTGCACTTAACCCTGAGTGAAAAATTCTTATGGTAACCCAAAATGCACAGTGCTTGTAATGCAAAGATATAGTCTGTATCATTAGATAAGTGAAGATTTTTAGGCAGTAGCAAAGTTCTGTAAGATTCCTTGAAATATATGATGTTTAAATGCATATGCGTTGTCAGTATTATAACCCACCATATAATTGCCAGGATCATTAGAACTTTACTGAAGAAATGTGATTCACAGAGTCACAGCAGTAGATCTCAATGTGATAGAAGATGTGATGATGAGATAGACCTAGTCAAGTATCTTGCTGAGCAAATAAGCTAAGTCAGTAAAGCAGTCTATTTGCATGAAAAGCGTAGGGGGTGGGCATGAAGGGGAAGCATAGCTTTCAAGGTCATGTCATTCCATAGTTGAGTGAGCTATTTTGTTTCAATCTTAAATATGGAAGTAGAGTTAAGCCAAAATTAAGTAATGAGGTCATTCTAAGACTTGAGCTTTTGGTGTCTTGTTCATCGTTAAGAATCAATAAGCACTGGTAAAAAGAATCCTTTTAAAGAGCAATGTCAGAAAAGTGTGCAACGGAAAATGCTCTTATAGCAAAGAGCTTAGCAGGAGGAACTTCCATTAAACTGAAGAACAAAAACAGAGCTGTTAAATGTTTTGACATAAAGAGTTAATTTGGGTTAAATAGCACATTTATCCATTATGTTTGTGGATATAATATGTCTGCAGGATACACTGTCTCTAATAATGTAAAGACTTTATTACAAAAACCTACTTCTTATGTTCTTAGAGAAACAAGAAAATAAAGAAGTTGCATTAATTTCTAAATTTTCAAACAGATGATGTGACTGCATTTTGGAGGCAGAATAACTAAAACATTATTTTTTAATTAATAATCATATTTTCAATGTTGGCATTTTTCCCCTAATAAAATAAACATTTCAAATTTCAGTTCATGATTAAAAATTGGCAGTCTGCACAAGACAGACTGTGTGGCTCCACTTCAAACAATATAATGAAAAAGATATTTAAATAATATCATATTTAAGAGCTATATTTGACATAAACTCTGTCATTGTAGAGATTGGCTATGTACCCTGTGGACTTCTCCCAAGCTCTCAAACTTGATTCTGGTAATCAGACCAAAAGTGCATGAGAAGCTATAGGAATGGAGAAAATAACAAAAGTCAAAACTGGTGCCGTTCCTGCATCTTGGAGGATGATCTGAGTACCTTTCTTCCTTCCTGGATGTTACCATGTTGTTTCAAAACAGCAATTTGATCCTGCCGTGCTTAGTGAATAATCCCATTCCTGTCCAACCGTGTATGGGAAAAGGCAAATTCAGGAACTGACACTCACATCCACACAGCTCTCACATGCCCCAACTTGACCTGATCTTTTCAATGCTCCAAGAGCATGGCAGAACTACAAAATTCACAACTAGATGTCACAAGTAAGTAACACAGTTTGAAGCTTAATTCTCAGTCTGTAGACTCAAGGGTTGCAAACCAATACGAACATTTTACTGTGGTTTGGTTGAAGCACCTACCTCTTGCATGACCCTGAAGCAAGGCTGCCATTGGCAGGTGTATTCCTACTGCACTAAGAGGAAGTGGAAAGGAGTGTCAGAAATCAGGAGCTAGTTTTGTCATTGCTACATTCATAGAATCACAGAATGATTTGGGTTGGAAGGCACGTTTAAAGATCATCTAGTCTAACCCCCCTGCCATGGGCAGAGACAAGCTCCACTAGACCAGATTGCTGAAAGCTCCATCCAACCTGGTCTTTAACACAGCTTCTCCTGGCAACCTGTTCCAGTGTCTCACCACCCTCACAGTGAAGAATTTCTTTACAATATCTAATCTGGATCTACACACTTATAAAACCATTACTCCTTGTCTTGTCACTTCAGGTCTTGGTAAAAGGTCTCTCACTGTCTCTTGTAGCCATCTTTAGGTACTGAAAGGTTACTCTGAGAACTCCCTGGAGCCTTCTCTCCTCCCATCTGAACAGCCCCAGCATTCTCAGCCTTACCTCATAGGAGAGGTAATCTAGCCTTCTGGCCATTTTTGTGACCCTCTTCAGGACCTGCTCTAATAGTCCACATCTATTTTGCACTGGGAACCCCAGAGCTGGATGGAGTACTCCAGATGGGGTCTCATGAGAGTGGAGTAGAGAGGGAAAATAACCTTTCTTGACCTGCTGGTCACACTTTTGATGCAACTTGATTGGATTTCTGGGCTGCAAGTGCACATTACTGGGTCATGGCCATTTCTTTGCCCACCAGCATCCCCAAGTCCTTCATAGGGCTGCTCTCAATGAGTTCATCTTCCCCTCTGTATTGATATTGGAGATTGCTCTGACCCAGGTGCAGAACTTTGTGCTTGGCCTTGTTTCGCTTGAGGTTCAAATGGGCCCACTACTCAAATTCATCTGTATCCTTCTGGTTGTCACAAACAAGACATGAACTGCTTGTAAACCAGCAAACTATTTGCAACAAGAGAAATATATGGTTAAAGCCCACATGAACTGCAACAGTAATCACAATATTTTGAGATAGATTTTCTTGCCACATGCTGAAAATATGATACCAAGAAAAGAACTCAACAGATCTTAAATCATCTTTGACAAAGAGCACACAGCATTTTGCAAGTATTAAATTAAAAGGGAGCACACATACAATATATTAACGGGGCTGTTAGGATTCAAGTTACAAGGACTGGTTAGGGACCCCTTATCCAGTTTACAGCTGGTGATTACCTTCATTTTCATCCCACCTTCATTGCTCATATAATATACTAAAATTCTATAGCTCCATTACTGGGAATGTAGCAAACTGTTTACCTGAAAAAAAGCCTTACACTGCCTTTTCTTTTCAGTCTCTGACAGATAGTGCTTCCTGCACAATTAGGTGTCTGGAGTTTTTAGTCTTATTCAATATATATTCTGTACTGTGCACTGACTCATGCTCTGAGACAGGTTTGAATGTGATTACATATCAAGCTATAAGACATACGCTTGAAGTGAAAGAAATTAGGGTTGTATGTAGCCAGTTCTGGTATTTTCTAACTTCTGGAGTATTTCAATTTGCAACAGTATATTCTTTTAGTGCTCTTTGGACAGTTTTTTTTTTTAATGTTCATATGCCAAAATATCTCTTCTGTTACTCTGAGTTTGCACTGACTTAAAAGTTTTGCTTCAAAGCCATATTATTGGTACTAAGAGTCAGGTCCATGCAACCTAGTGCCCTAGATCCATCCACACATAAAGTGACCGAAACAGCCAGTCAGCATCTCTGTCTAGGTCATGAAATTTCAGGGATTTGAATGGAAAATATCAGACTTGTGCAACTATGTTCAAAATTGGCAAGTCCAGATGAACTATTTCAGTGCTGACTCTCCATTTTGGTACACAAACTTCACTGCAGAGACTTGGAAGCTCTAGAAGGTCTCAACTATTTTATGGAGCTTCATATACACGTGTGAGGCATGGTGAAACAGCGTGTTTACTGAGTTCATTTCTACAAGGAAGCAAACTCTTTACCCATTAATCCATTCCTGGACTCCTTTACAAAGTTGGGACTGGCAGTCATGTAGCCAGAAAACGTCCTCATTCAAAAAATTAATCCCTCAAATTTGGGACAGATAATTAGACCAGTCACATACGCGGGGAGATTTTCACTATCTAGAAAGGATGCAATTTCTCAGACTGACTGAAGTTGCAGGAAATAGCCAAGGAGAGAGGCAAGTCTCTGGAGTGTAAGCAGAAAGGAATTGTTGAATCTACATAGACATTTAAATGTATTTACTGGCCACTGGGGATTTTCTCAGTGTGGATAGGATTCATTTACCAGTCCATAGGAGTGTACACCATTTCAGATGCACTGTGGTACCCTGTCAGGCTCCTGACTGATTTTGTAGATGAAGAGTTCTATATAAATACTATAGGATGCATCTGGGCCACAGAAAACTGTCTCACATCTTAGCACTGTGTCTCACATCTCAGATGCCTGTGTTTAGGCAAGTGAATCCCAGCCAATGTAATATTTTACTGTTTTCTTGCATTACATCAAAATTTTGGCATCACTGATTTTTAATTTTAAAGGACTAACTCAGGATGCATGAACTTCTGTCATTGATTTGTAATCCATTGTGGAAACCTTTGAAAATATTTTCATTGTGCAGCCAGATTTTCTGCTCACTAACCTGGTTAGATACAGATGCAAAAAATCAGCATCTCCTTGTGTTGTAGAAAGCTAAATATTCTTTCCCACTGAGTAGCGCCATCATTGTCTTAACAGCTACCCAGATTCACCCAAGAATGCATTTAAAGGAAACAGAACACAGAAAAAGCAGCTGACCTACTGTTTGATATTGTCTTCACAAATTAATAGTGTCTTTGAAATAGGGCAAAAAATGCTGATGGAAGTACTGTTAACAAAGGATAATGAGAAAAATGAGAGTGTCACTTGGACTAACTAACATTTTTCTGTGATACATGAACTTGCATAGACAAATAGGCTAATTTGCAGCTTTATCTCAAAAAAAAAAAAAAAAACTAAAAAAAGAAAAAAAACAAAAAATCCCTACCCTGTGAGTACTTACATTTGATTTACTAACCTAATTTGTGGCCACAGCAACTGCTACTATCAGCTGTATTTATAGTAACTCTAATACATCACCCAGAAACTTATAAATGTCAGCACTACAGCTCCCTGTAATAGAAGTTTTTACTGATGGAAGACCACAGACTAGTTACACAGCCCAGATTTTGCTGTTATTCATATAAGAGAGAATTGTAAGCATGCTGGTTACTGAGACCAGTGAATTTGCATAGCTAATAAACATACTTAGAAATTCAAAATCCATATGGGGAAATATCATGTTTTCTCCAGCACTTTTGAAATTTCTCACCAATATTTTTCTCCATCTACTAAGAGGAATTAGTGACAAAGTTTAAAAAGTGTTTTAATAGTGTTTACAGATCAACTGATCTGTTGTAATACCCCGTCTTGAAGCTATTCGAATAAACATTATAAACTTGTTTGCTATTAACATATGGTGCTGATACAAGAAGACTACTTAATTCACTGTGTTATTTATGCAGCAAAATGTCCTAATGGTTCTCAGACTAAGATTAAAAGCTGTTGTGGCACGATCCATATATTAGATAATGTCTTGGTGCTTTCCTTATTATATTGGTATAAATATATATAACGATTAAACCAGGGTGGTATCTGATGCATGAAGATGCATTTTTGTTTTGTCACCGTTTCCAGACCAGATCCACCCCCTGCTGGCAGGAGGCTTCTTCGCACAGCTCTGATGGAGAAATAGAGCCAATCAGCAGAGCAAGGGTTATTTCAAAGTCTTTTGAAGCTAATTGATGGGTTCTAATCAAACTAACAGGTCCTTGTAGTGTTGCACTGGTGACATACAGACAAGCAGTATCAAGGGACCTACCCTGCTGTTACGTAAATAAATGAGAATGCTTTAGGTAGGTCTTATTTCAGAGGAAAAAAATCAATCTTTTCTCTCATATTGTTATCTGCAGAACATTTCCATTATTTTCTCTCCAACTGTTTGCCCTACTCTTTTACCTCTCTGTGTGAGATATCTCTCTTTCTTCTTGCATTTCAGAAAAACAGAAGTAAGAAGGTTTGAACCAGCTGTGAAAATGAATTTTCATTATATCTTGCAGCTATCCAACATAAATATTAAACACGTGAAACAAGAAAAATTTCCATCATGGTGTTATGCTAAAGACAGGGAAAATGAACAGGCAACCATGTGTGATAAGTTCGGGTATCAAACGGCCCCTGCAACTGCCTGCGTGAATACTTGGACCCTGTGGTAAGTCTGAGGTAAATGGCAATGAAAGACATTCCTGATATTCGGAAATGAGCTAATATGCAGAGACTTTTACCCACAATCATAAAACCAGTTTCATACACTTTATTCCATTCAGGCTGGTACTACCATTTCCTGATTTACATGAGCACCTCCTAAAGAGAGTATTTCATGGTCTGCTTTCTGAAAGCCATGGATCAGCTTTGTTCAGGTGGCTACTACCCTGCAGTCCACAATTCCATTCTGGGAGCCTTTGTGTCCTGGACACAATGCTGGAGGGAAGAACTGGACCCACTAGAGGCATGTAATGCATCTTGCAAAATTAAGGTCCTGGTGAGAAGAGTTTTAGGCCCATGGCTGAGAATTGGGACCTAGGCTGCTAATGATCAGTTGGTCCTCCTGGGGAAGAATGACATGAATGCTGCTAAGAGGAAGGCAGCATGCACTAGGGAAATCAAGGGAGGGAAGGCAGATATTATCACTCTTATCAAAACCATGCCCTGTGCTTCTGCATTAGCATTGAAAGACACAATCTGAACTAGCATTAATCAAAAAATAACGGAAGGGCAGGTATTATCTATGATGTCCTCCAGCTTATGGATCCCAGACCTTTCCCTAATCACAGTCTTACTGAAAGCCCCAGCTGTACTATTGTCAGCACTTTTAGGCTCACTGCACCTCACTGCACACGCAGGCTTCCAGACGCACAGATAGGAAATGTTTCCCTAAGGCTGACAATGTGGGATATGTTTACCATGAAGGTGTGTTGCTATTTAGTGAAAGTTTCATTTAATTAGGCCAGAGAGCAAGAGGAGTTGAGCTGGGACAATACAGTTTTTAAATGAGCTCATAATCAGAGCACACATTCTCCAGGGTTAGGACAGGTATTTAGATTGTTTTCATGTGTTGAAGCTTGTGCTCTGTTACAGCAACCAGTTTTAATTTGTCTAAACTAACAAAAGCATGTTAGCATTATAGCATCCCACCTTCCTGTTGTTTCCCAAACATGTCCAAAAGTACCTAAAATGTCAGAGAACCTTTAAATAAAAATTTTGAACTTTGAGCTATTCCATACATGCTGGTTTAAAGGTAAACTGGGAGGAGGAATGAACCAAGCTCAAAAGAGAATACAAGGCAGAGTTACAATTTATTAAAAAGATTAAAATACAATGATACAGAGAAAAAAAATTGTTTAAACACACAAAAGACCAAATTTATAACCTGGCACCCTGGGCTACAAACAGATTGGTGTTCATTAGCCCCCATGCTGAGAGCCATGTAGTCCCACTGAGTACCAAGTAAAAGGAAAGGAAAACCTCTTGGTGAGGATGAGAGTCACAGTCTGGTCAGGAGTGGCAGTCACAGTCCTGTTGAGGTTCTGGTCCTCCTCTGGATCTGACAAGTGGTACCTGAAGTCCCCAAACCCAAAGATTATATGTGCTCAGGTTTAGGTGGGAATGCCTGGTATGTCCCCCAGGGCAGGGAGTTTCACAGTGGGTGATTTAACTGAGTCGTGGGATATTATTGGAATCTTTGATGGTCTAGGTCGTTGAAACTGCTTATTGTGCTAGTCCTTAATAGCCCATTAGCACACATGACCCCCCAGGCTGGGTGTGAAGGTGCTAATCCCTCCCTGTAGGGGAGTTACCACAACTGAGTCATTGGTGCCAACACTCCCGTGCCTCACAGGGTTCTTTAACACCCAGGTGTCAGGTGTGCCCTGGGCAGCTGCTGCAAATGATCCATTATTAACAGTTAATGAAAAATGACACAGAGGGTGCAGAATACAAAGTTTTGGTTACACCCACACAGTGATAAACTGGTCCCAGCTGCTGTAACTAGGACACCATGGAATGCCAACTGAATGCTGTTGTGAATCTGAATTAAGGATTCATCAAAAGATACACAAGCCTCTATTACTTCTGGCAATTTAATTAAAATAATCTGTCTTTACTTGCTGCCTTCAGCCACAACCCTCTCTTTTTCTTGTCAAATTCTATTTGGATAAAGAACATTTCCTGCTCACTTGTTTCTAGGTAGATCTGGTTGAAAGAAAAAAATGTGCCCTTGATAAAGAATGTCTGTTTTAGAAAAGCATACATATTTTAGAAGGACATATGACTCTCAGTAAACTCATCACTGCTTTTATTTTTTTGCAGGGTAGAACAATCTACTAATTTTTCAGTAGAACCTTGGTAAACAACAGAGAAACACCTACTTTTTAAAGGAAAAATAAATAATCTTTGTGACAGTCGATTTTGTAAAAATGCCTGATATTTCTTGATTCTGTTCTAGAGGAAGATGTAATGCAACAAGATATTCTGAAATGTATAGGAAAACAAGGTTCTTTTGTTATGGCCCTTCTAAATAATGATATCATTTAAAATAATAAAACACTAACTTCTGTGTTCTCTGTAGAGCTTTTAGGAGGATTTAAAAATGCAGAGGAAAAAGAAAAATGCAGAGGATAAAGAAAAATGCAAAGTCATGAAAAAGAATATGACAATTATTTGCTAATGTGTTTGTCCTTTTTATTTATTGATTATATTTCTAAGACTGTGAGCTTGTCTACAGTTGGCTAGAGAAAAATGCAGACCCAGAAACACATTACACGTACCTAGTTAAATATCTTGTCTTAAATTAGCAATTTCCACAGTCAACAGAGAGGGACAGACAGTGAGAATGGATGAGTAAGAGAGCTTCAATGAAGTAACACAAGAGACTAAACTAGCTAACTGGACATCTGTCGTATAGATGTCTAAACGCAGGCAGACGAATTAGCTTGTCCTAATGTGACTCTCACCTCCATGATCACTGCATACAATTAATGTCATTAAAATGCCTTTTCTTGGATGAAGGTTTTGTTGGTTTTTTTAAAACTTATTATTACAGAAAGTGGACTGCTGCAAGCAAGTATCTAATTCCAAGAAGCACTTCTCAATTACAAGTAAAACTATCCTTGGATGGAAAATTTTCTGTGTTAATGCCTCTATATGTTTCCACAAGAGCTTGAAAAATTGGTTTAGGTAGAGTTTTGCATTGAAAAATAAATATTTAGGTATTTAGAGAATTGTTATTTCATAATACTCTCTGTGCCTGTCTTTGGAAGAGTAGGAGTATTCATCATATGTCATTTTGAAACTTGCTTCTTACTTCTTTTTAAACATGCAACCAATCTAAAAACCTTACAAGTAGCAGCAAGGACTCAAAGGTCTCCCCTGCTTTCATCACTGATTTAAATGAAAACAATGCTGATTGACAATATACAGCTTGTCTTCCCCTCAGCCCTTCCTTGTGTTGCCCTCTAAGGAGAAAAGAAGGACAAAAATTATTTGTTTCTCTCATACACAGATGCTAAGGTGCATAGCCTTTTTTTTTTTTTTTAATTAAGTAAATTCAGGCCAGTTTTTACAGAAGTTATGTTAGATAATTGAGAATATTTACATCACTTAAAAAACAGTGTCCAGAAGGCTTGAGAGAACAGCTGGGCCTTGCCTATTCTGTTGGGCCATGTGCATTTTCATTATCCTAAAATAAGCTGCACTTCATTTCCATGCTTTTAACACCTTTAAGCAGCTGAAATCAAGTTGTTTCCTGTGCTCATGCATCACCCTACACATTTCAAACTTACTTATTACCAAAAATCACAATTATCTATATACAGAGATGCTTGTTTTTCTCTTTCCCTCAGACTTTTATTCCAGCACCCCAAACCACAGCCCTCTGTTTGCATCCACCCTACTACCCAGATCTGCTATTTCTCCATGCAGATCTTCACAACTCAAACACCATCTCTGAGTGAGAATTGGCAAAGATTTTTCTGGATTCAAGTAGAAAACCCTGGAGCATGGAGCAACCTATCTCTAGAATAAGATCTGGAGTAAAATTTCTAGCCTTGCAAGCATCAAAATGTTATGCTTATTACAGGGTATCTCCTCATACTATCCCAACATGCAGATAGAAATACAAATGTGCTTAATTCATGCCTGGGGATTCAACTCAACTAACCTTAATCATCACAAAGACAATGTCTAATGTAATCTAAGATGGTGGTGTCAGACTTAGTTCTGCCATGAATAGAAGACTGGCACCCTCATAGAAAGATTTGAGTCATCCCAAAAAAGGTATCTGATATGGGTGGGAAGAATTGTCATACAGAGTTGTCTCTTTTCATTGACTATAAAGAGAACCCCAGGAAAAAAAAAAAAAAAAAAAAAAAAAAAAAAAAAAAAAAAAAAAAGCTAGACTGTGAGTGTTCAGATAGATTAAGTAAAACGAATCATGACAAGGAAATGTAAAACAGTAGGTGGGTATAAGGAGCCATGTTTGAAATTAAAGATCAGATGAATCTATCCTTTACCCATTTCAAGAATATGGACATACTGAGGGAACTACATGAGTCTTGTCTATGTGTGAGCATTTGAAGGAAAGAAGCACGACACAAAGAAAACAGAATCTGCATTTGTTATTTTACCATGTACTTGCTGTATTTGCTGTAAATGCAATACATAAACTTGCTCTTGCAGTTTCTCAATGCTTTTAATGTAAACCCTTTTTTAAATGCAAAGTTTAATTAGATTTTAGTTCTACTTTCAGGCAAATCTGTGTGTTAATTAAGAGCCTGGAGTGAAGCTGTATTTAAAAATCTCATAAATCTCTCTACACTGGTGGGGTGATGATCTGCTTATCATTCAGGTGTTTTGGCCTCCACATTTCATGCAAAAACAATTTTCCATCATGCAATTTCTGCTTTCACTTCCTCCCCCTATCCCTTATTGTCTCCCCTTCACTGCACAAAACTTTTCATAGAAGAGATAGGTGGGCAGCTAGACCAATATACATTCACATAGTAGATTTTTACTGAAGAGCAGTTGATTACACTAGCCTTTATTTTCCTCCTAATTATTCCTGTAAACACAAAAATGTATGTGATATTATTCACATTATTTCATATTTTAAAATGCAGTATTTGTTGAGGGATTTTCTCCCTCCAGCTTGCTTGAAGATTTGAGATCTGGCCCTCTGCCAAAATCATATTACCTTTGTCCTTAGGCAAAAAAAAAAAAAATTGAAGTTAAGCTAACATCAATTCTCTTTTGACCTTTTGGTCTCTGTCCTATTAGTTAAGTGCTATATAGTGCCTCACAGTTACAGTTCTAGAGTAGTACGGTGATTTGGTGTCCAGAAATGGACTCCAATGGGAAAGCCTTTGCTGGAGATTAGAGAAAAAGAGAGCATTAGCAAGCACAGTGAAGCCTTGATTATAGAGATATAAATCTGCCTTTCTGGGCTTTGAGGTTTGTGCCTCTGCTGAGTATTGATTCTAGCTTCTCCACTTGGCTCTTTCTAATGCTGCTCTTGGTTTTACTTCAAAGAGCTCTCCCAGGACACTAGGAGCAGACTTGTACATGAGTGGAGGTAAAACTGGAGGGGAAGTTTTCCAACCTGGTTTTTCCTAGATAAATGGGAAGAGCATGTGTACTGCATCATGCCTTCATGAATTAGAAAGTAAGCCATCCCAACACTACATGCATGCCTGTGTGCATGGTCACAACAGTCTGGACAAAGTTCAGTAACAGATGAGGGCTTTCTACCGATATGCCTTTTGTGGAAGTGGGTAGTGAGTCTGTGCTGCAGATGGATGACCCCAAAGCATACGGAGAATGACAGTCAATTTGTTTGCTTTGTGGACCATCAGCTGGTTGGATTCACTCTGATAATCAAAGCTGGACTACCATGCATGTTAAATGTAACTAACCTGAGCCCCACTAATGGTGTCCCTTCACTGTCTGCAGTAATACTTGGGCATATTTGGTCCTCTTGAAGAATGCATGGTGCATGCAGTTTGCTGTGCAGTGATTGTCACTTCTCTGCTTGTCCTTCTGAACTAGCCTTGCTGAGCCAGGCCTCAGTATGATCGCCACCTGACCACTGCAACCACTTGAAATGTGTTTTGCCTCTAAGCTCTCAAATAATTTTCATCGCTATTCACATTTATGCAGATAGAACTTTGCTTGCCTTTATGTTTGTAAAATGTGCTATGTAAATGGGATGCAGAGGTATAAATGATTGCTTGAAAATTTCCCCTGTTATTTATCCAGTCCTAATAGCTGTGAGCTAATCAGATATGGCACTTTAATATGTTGGATAAAAGGCTATATGTACTTGCCAAATGCAAATACCAATGGTGAACAAAAATTATTTAATATCATTAACAAGATTGTAACTATAAGAGATAAGATTAAACTAAGGAAGATACAATTTTCATCTGAGTAGGTTATGTAAATTGTAAGCATCTTCCAGAGGAGGTATTTGGTGCATTTTAAATTACACTGGACACAATAATTTTTTTGACTGTATAGTCATGAGTAAGCCTGAAACAGCACAGACATGAACTACATAGTTATAGACTGCATAAAAATAAAGAAGAAATTAGATTGCCCCTTGGAAGAGAAAGACTGTTATCCTCATGGAACCTGCCTGAGATGTTAAATGAAACTTTGATTCAAGGTCCCAAAATTTTCAGGTTGTCTCTGGACTTAAAAAGTAATAATAATAAATGGACATTGGTTTTGAGCCAATTCCAGCACTCACCCAAAGAGCAGCAAGGGGACTGCAATATACAGAGCAAACAGGAGGGTTCTTCAGTTACTGTGAGGGTAGGATTTCTATTGCTGCACCTGTGAAAGGGAGTATGCAGACACACCTTTCTGTGGATGAGATCACCCCAACACTTTCACTCCCATCTTGGCAAGAAGAGAGTGTAAGGAACACCATTCCAGCCACATTAAAAATAAACCTTGGGATCTGCTAACTTTCTGTGCTCACCTGCATGTGAATTCATTCATTACCACCACACTCAAACGTGGGGGCAGGAGGTAACTTGAAGGGGGGGAGAGTCCAGCACTGAAATTGAAGTCTTTCTTTTCAAAGAAACTTGTTAAGAAAATAAAACTGTCTTCAAAACAAAAATTGAAACTAAGTTCAGTGTAACAACATAAAAATAGTAAAACGGGAAAGTATTTCCTTAGCACATTTGCTCTAACACTTATTAAAGACATAAACTGAATCCAAGATAAACAAATCCCAGGTGTGGAAATGTTGCTAACGCATGACTCAGTTTAAATTTAAAATGTAAAATAAAACAGTCAATGTTCACCAATTTGCTTTAATACCAGACAGGCATTAAAAAAAACCAGAAGAGAGATCCTTACAATTCCTTCAAGAGAACCCAGTGCATGGCTGGGAAGCTCAGAACAGCCTGGTAACAAGCTTTATAAAACAAGAACACACCAAGTAGAAAGACCTAAATGCTCATAGCTTTTTGTGTCTGCAAATATGCATGAGCTACAGTATGCTCAGAATGGTGCCACATGCAGAGAGCTGTAAGGAGATTAAGGCAACTTTTTCATCCCCTATATGGACTTTTCAAATCATCAGATAGGCGAGAAAAGTGTTGACAGAAAACTGCTATTACCTCTCCTACCTAAAAGATTGTGTGTGGGTAGCAAATAGCTACAGTCCTAAAGTGGGAAGAAAAGACGAGAAACATATGCTACCAATTTCTGAGGAGGATGAGCAGCACTCTGTCATACCTTGGCGAAAGAGGAGTGGATGCAGGAAAGTTCATTTGAAGCTTTCCTGCAACAAAGTCTCCACTGTGCCATTTTGGGGGGGAGCATGAAAGGATACAACAGTCACATATATATTACTTTTTATTTGAACTGAACTGGAACCTGTCAGCTCTAGGCCTAAAGAAACACATCTTCTGGACTCGGTCCCCCGGATTATTACAATGTATGAAAACCTACAGAAAACATACTGAGCAAAAGACCAGCAGTCAGTTCTTGCATTGCCCGGTAAGATATTCTGCAGAAGGCTGGATTTTTTGCTGATGGTCTAAATTTTGTTAGGCCCAAGCCTGGCAGGCCTTGCTGTCATGGGGTTATCTTTGATCACAGGTCACGCTTGTAAAAACCTGGATCTGGGATGGGCTACAAAAGGTCACCTAGTTTTCCCATCATTTCCTGAATCACCACTTGGAGCCTATTCTTTCTCATTTTACCCAACAGAATAATTATATATTGATGAAGATTGCGACCATTCTCAGGGACACATTAGGAAAATTAGGAGGCCATAAAAAAAAAAACAAAAACAAAAAAACCAGAACCTTGTTGAGTGATGAAGATTTGACTCAAAATTGCAGATGGCATCTTAAAAGCTATGCAAAGGTATGTCACTCATATACATGATACGAATGAAACTAGTTGTTGAGGCTGAGATGACAGATGAGCTGCCAACTGCTTTCCAGTTTTCTGTGCTATAGGTTTTAAAGTTATTTTCATGTAATATTTTGATAAAGTGTTTGGAAATTATACACACTTTATTGCTACTGGTCTACCTTTAATTCACACCTTTACTCTCTTTCAAGACCAAGGAGAAAAGAAAGCTCTCCAAACCTGTTTATACAGAATTTCCATGGATACTGGGAGCAGTATTTGACTTAGCACTGAAGTGAAAGGTGATATCAAGGACATACTGATCTTCACAGTCAGTCATGTATCCAGTCACATTGTAAAGGAACTACTGTTTTGTTGTGCAACTCCTCCTCTAACCAAGTTTAAACGTGGTGTTTCAATAGGTCAGACTTTCCATTCTACATGCTTTGTGGGAACGAGATTCTACTGATACAACAACTGACTATATATAAAAGTGGAATTTTTTGATACCTCTTTGATTTTATTACAGTTGTGTCCAAAGTCTCAGATTTCTCAAAGAACTAAATAATCTATTGAAAATAAAATGTTGGATCTCAGTGGATGCATATTGAAGTAGTTCCAGTAGAAGAGTTGCCACTGGAGAACCTAACCTGGTATATATAAAGTAAGAAAATCCTTGTTTGCAGCTGCACTTCTTAATTCTTTTATTGTGTTGGTTTTCTTTTGAGATGTCAGGGCTGGATCAAAAAAAAAAATAATGTGATCTAAAAATAAGGATTTTTGCATCTAAACTAAGATATGGGTGGGACCATCTTCATACTTCCTTACTTAGAAATCTGGTATCTGAGATGGCAAATTTAGCAATCTATAGAGAGAAATATTTTAATCTAGAAGACAATATATCTTGTGATGTCCCTGTCTCTTTTTTGACTACCTAGAGAGAGAAGCCTGGAAGACTAGGATTACAGATTGTACGATCTGTTAAGTGGAAAGTTAAGAAGACTAAACTTTTTTTTTTTTTTTTTTTTTTTTTGTTTTGTTTGTTTTTAATAATAATGTGGTGGTTAGAGCAGTGACCTAGAGAGAGACATGTAGGATCAGTAAGTTTCTCAGAAGTTTCAGTCCACCTTCTCCCATTGCATTGCACCCCTGCATAGAAGGAAATTTAATACTCATAGACAAGGAAAATGGGAGTTTGAAGAAGGAAGTCTAGATCTGTCATTCAGTATTTTGGGTCTTTCATCTAGGAAGGAGGAAACCAGCGCTCTTGCCTCTGCTCCAAGCAATATTCTGTCACTATACATACAACAGTGATTGATTAAAACATGAAATAATCATGGTAAGATAGAGTAAGCCCTTATGTATTCTGTAGGTACCAGCACTACTTTTTAGTCCTCCAAGCACTTTATAAAGTAATCACACAGCTTTTCTGAGGAGAAGACTAAGTCTGGATTCAAAATAGGTGAAGAAACCTTCTTGCATCCATATTTGTCTCTATGAGCTCTTTAGAAATTGCGAGATTTTTGGTACATTCTTCTGTTTAGTGTTTTCTGTTTTCTTGTTCAATGGTAGTTTCTTTCAGACTGTGCAAATCCTTCTTGTTCAATGTAGGATGACAGTAAGCATAAGTGCCTTGAAGTATTAGATTTTAATTACCTTACTCTGTTTTTTTTCAATTCAAATCTGAGAAGTAAGAACCTACAAGTTAAGAATTATGGCATCTATCCATAAAATGTATCTTCTCTATGGCAGCTAGCTCCAAATTTTTGGGGTCATGAACTTCTGGGATTTTTTGTCTTGCACTGTGTGCTGTACGTATAAAAAAGCACATAATTCCATTTGCATTTGTCTTTCTCAAAAAAGTTTTCTAATGCTTTCACTCATTTTCTTATCTGTCCTTTTTATGATTTCCTTTTGTTTTGTTCCCTTTATGCTGAATTGAATTCAGAAACTACTTCGGTATGTGCTTAAGGAAAGATGAAGTCAACACCTGGAGGTAGTGAGTAGGATTGATCTGCCCGAAGGCAGACACCTGCATCTCATGGGATCCATGTAATTTCAAAGTGGACATCCAAAATATGTCAGATGACTCATATGCTGTAAGAGTCTATTTATTCTCTTTTCATTTTAAAAGACACACAAATTACTAAATCAGACAGTGTCATCTATATCACAATTGTCTAAACCATACCACTGGAAAAAACCGAAAACATGGGGAAAGTAAGTAAGAAAGTTGGAGATCAAATAGAACTGAGGAATTATTTGCCAGGTAAACTACTTGTCAAGTAAAGGAGGTTTGCAGAATCCACCTGCACACCCCATCTTCCCATCTAACATCTCCAAAGAATTCCATTGCCAATACCTAATTCCTGACATAGTGATTCCATATAAATATCTCATTCTTTACTTTGTTGTGTCTCCCTAGAAAGGTCTTTGCTTTCATGTAAAATATTCACAAATCCACTTTTATATTACTGTAACCAGTTGAAAACTATGCAATTACAAACCATCTCTGTTTCAAACTCCTTGTGAAAAAGTATCAGGGAGCATGACATTTATTTCCCCATGGACAAAGCACTGATACCTGTGAGTTTTAAACAGCCATATCAGGAGCCCTGTTAATTCTGTCTCTACATTGACACTAGCAAGAAGAACACATATCTATATATATAAATATGATTTTTCCAAATTACATACTTTCCTAATCTGAAGGCCTGACATAAATAACCTTGGCTCATTTTATAAATAAACCTTTTTATAGTGTAACCAAAGCAAAATTTTTGTTTCCAAGTAATTTACTTCAGAATCATGATGGTCTTGTTTTCATTTGACAATATTAAAATGTCCTTCTGCTCTACTGTTTGGTGAATAGAACATTTATAATGTTGAAAGTTTTAAGCCAAAAAGAAGCAGAATGAGCTTTGTGTCTAAGCATTACCCTAAACACTGGAAGTACACTCTCCCTCTCACTGTTTTCCTGACAAGGCAGTAGCAGCCAGTGGAGCAATAACAAACAGCTGGACAGCCATGACAGCTTAAACCACAGCAGTTCTTTACTCAGTGAACAAAAGATAAATCTTTATCCCTCAAATGAATACTTTTTTTTTAGGGCAAAGCAACTGTTAAGAATTTGAGAACAGGATGAAAAAAACATCATGGAGACGGATGAAAAGATGTTTTACCAATGCAGAGAAAAGAACTTCAGGTTGAGTATTAATGAAATATTTACTTCCTGGCAGCAAGTTTTATATTACTTCTCACATCTAATGCTTGTTCCCAGCCACACCATACACTCTATACTGCTTTTTGTGACAACATGAGGTAGTCTTTGTTTATAGATCTGATATAGCCATGAAATGTTCCTAACTGTTATCTTATGGAAAGAAGGAATCCTTGAGCAGATGCTTCCTTTTGCTTAAATTTGTGCTAAACATAATAAATGCATGTGCCAAATATTCAATAAACAGAGTTTCTTGAAACTTTTCATTGTTCAGTCAGAATTGTATGAATTACCAATGACTGTAATTGCTTGTGTTTTAATACATGTTAACTGATTTTATTTCCATAACCTTGGGTATTACTTTGTAATAACCATTTTTAACTCATAAAAAAAGTTAGTACAGACTTTTCCTAAAACATGCATAATATTAATTGATACCTTAATTACCTGAACTCTCTCTATAGGCTTCAAAGAGAGTAGCATGTTATAACTTGTTCTGTGTTGTATTTAAGGAGTTATGCAGAGGCTGACATTTAGAAAGACTGTATGGAGAATGGTGAGTATGTGACTGGGAAACCACTATTAGCACATAGTCACCATCTAACCAAATAGTTTTGTGCTCTTTCTACATTGTTGGCTAATTACATAATTTTTATTTGTTCAATCTTTTCTTATACATGGTCCCTACCTTTTATTTTTGTATTCTGGAAATAATCTTTATTGCTAACAATCATTCAGATTTATTACTATCTGCTCACACATACTGTGCATTTAACATTTGTCTTGATATTTAGACTTTCAGTCCTCTAAAACACTAAAAAAACCCCTCTGCCCCAATAGTATAAAGCCATCATTTGACAATATTCTGTTTTTAGTGGAAATATGACTTAGACAGTTTCCATCCCACTGCTTTCCCACTCCTAACCTGATCAGTGCTGCTATTTTTCCTCCCTCCAGGTTATTTTGACACAGACGATTGTGAACTGTGCAGTAATTGCACTTATTTAAAAGTAACCTTTTCCTGACCTCCAAAACAGAAAAAGGTCTTTCTTTAACCTGGATAATTCAGTGGATTTTATTTGCTGCTGGACCCTTCAAACGGCTGCAGTGGTAAAACAGAATGGTAGAGTTATTCAATGGAACCTACTAGAGTCAGGAAGGAGGCATGAAATCCATCAACAGGTCTTATTTATTTGAATGCCATTATCATGGAACTATGATCTCAGTCTAACTCCTGAAATAAGTGGAATTATTCTTGCTTGCAGCAAAGTATATGAGGCTTTATAATTCTGATTTTCATTGTCATGTTTTTTCTTCCCTTTAAACCCATCACATAATTCCTAGAGTAGATACACCAAAAACAAGGAACCAAGTCATTAGAAAAGTAGCATGAGAGGTGAGACACCAACTTTAATTTTTCCTCTGTCACAAATGTCCCACTCCTTTTGAGACAAGCTGAAACCAGCTCCTTAACTTTGAAGTAGTTCCTTGGCAGCGGGTGAGGTGCATTTAGGGTGGTGCTAACCAGATGTACTGATGGGGTGATGTTGAAAGGATAATTTCTTGTCTTCCTACCTTGCTGGGTAAGCTTCCTATGGCTTTAGCTGCATAAGGGACTTTAACACTCAGGCTTGCATAAGAGAAGAAGCGGAAACAGCAAGCTGGTGCAGAATGTGGAACAGGACCACAGCTTTTGGCAGCAACTTAGCATCAAATTGGTTTTCCATTAAATTTAAACTGTGCCCTCAGTTACTCATTGATAAAATGGGAATAATAACACTTTTATTTCTGTGTTGTATTAAAATTTATGATGTGTTTATAAGTTACAGTGACCAGACAGTATTTAAAATGTATTTTACTGCTGTGATTAATAAAGAAATGAAATTATGGTTCCCTACAATTTTGTACTTTGTGGCACAACTTCTAACTTAGGCAAACAAGAGATTAGAGCCTTCTAGTCTAACCTCTCCTCTTCAGTTGCTTGAAATTTTATCAATTGTAAGTAACAAGGCAGAATAAGGACAACAAAGTGGCAGTCCTAGAGAATTTAAGAAACATACCTAAGTGGTAATGAGACAGTTCAGGGTCAGAATAGACTGATGTTTTAACATTTATCTTCATGGATGTCTCTTTCCAGTGGAATTGTTTAAAAGTACTTCTATTTCCCCTAATAATTTGGTTATTTAACTTAATCTGTGTTAACTGAGGTTCATATTGCTATTTTTGTGGAGAGGGACATATATTAATTATATAAATGGTGTCTCAGAAGAGACTGTGACAGAAAGGATATATAAGCCGAATCTTGCTTCCTCTTATCACAGAATCACAGAATCAGCTAGGCTGGAAAAGATGTCTGAGATTATTGAGCCCAACCTATGCCCTAGCACCACCTTGTCAACTAGACCATAGCACTAAGTGCCACATCCAGTCTTTCCTTAAACACCTCCAGGGACGGTGGCTCCATCTCCCTGGACAGCCCATTCCAATGCCAAATCACCCTTTCTGTGAAGAATTTCTCTCTAATATCCAACCTAAACCTTCCCTGGTGCAGCTTAAGACTGTGTCCTCTCACCCTGTTGCTGGTTGCCTGGGAGAAAAGACCAACCCCCACCTGGCTACAACCTCCTTTCAGGTAGTTTTGGAGAGTGATAAAGTCTCCCCTGAGCCTCCTTTCTCTCCAGGCTGAACAACCCCAACTCCTTCAGCCACTCCTCATAGGTCTTGTGCTCTACCAACCTCGTTGCCCTTCTTTGGACCCTCTCCAGCACCTCAATATCCTTCCTAAACTTAGGGGCCCAGAACTGAACACAGTACTCAAAGTGCGGCCTCACCAGTGCCAAGTATAGAGGAAGAATCATTTCCCTTGTCCTGCTGGCCACACTGTTCCTGATAGATGCCAGGATGCCAGTGGCCTTCTTGGCCACTCCGGCACACTGCTGGCTCATGTTCAGCCTGCTGTTCATCAGAACCCCCAGGTCCCTTTCTGCCTGGCTGCTCTCCAGGCACTCTGTCCCTATCCTGTAGTGCCACAGGGGGTTGTTGTGGCCAAAGTGCAGGACCCAGCACTTAGTCTTGTTAACCTCATCCTGCTGGATTTGGCCCATCTTTCCAGCCTGTCCAGGTCCCTCTGCAAAGTCCTCCTACCCTCCAGCAGATTGACACTTCTCCCTGACTTGGCATCATCTGCAAATTTGCTAATGATAGACTCGATCCCCTCATCCAGATCATCAATAAAGATATTCAACAGGATGGGGCCCACCACTGATCCCTGGTGAAGGTTTCGAGAACGTATTCTTCCTTGGACCAATTTCTTAGCCTTGCATCATTCTGCTATCCAGGTTGAGAAGGTGACATTTTATGATGTGCTTTTTCACTCTTAGTGAGTCATATGCTGAGAGGACTGTATAGTCTTGGTCATTGGTGCCTTGAACATATGATGCAGAGAGAAAATGTATAAATCAGATACTATGGTGATGGAATTTATACAATTCTAGATCTCTTCACATTACTACATCCTTTTATCTCTTATTCTAATTCACACTAAAAAGTCATGGATTTTCTGCAAAATAATATTGCAGATTAGAGAGTTTCAAGATTTACTTTAAAACAAGTATGTAAATATGAACTACTAAAACTCAATTTTTCCTTCTTTTTATCCTTACAAGTGGGTGGTTTCCCTCTACTCTTTGTTTCATCATTTAGTTGCATTAAAAATCCTGTTGGCCAAATGTCTTCTGTAGATACATCAGAGTCCTTGAGAGAAATGCCTGGAAAATTAGTTCCATGTACATTTTAGGAAATCTTGCTAACAGCTGCATTTTTCCATTGGAAATGGTTTCAAAGGCTACATAAAAACCCAAAGCCAAATGAGGCAAAGTTTAAGTGAGAAAACATGTGTGCAATATTAAGCCAAGAAAAGGGAACAGTTACTGAGAGAAATACAGACCTTCCTTTGCTGCACTTTTCAGAAAACATATCAGGAAGTATAGGTCAGATCTTCATTTGGTCTAAATGTGTGCAACTTTGCTGAAATCAATGAATCTTCCTTTAAATAGTCAAACTTGGGATGTGACCAACTTTCAGATTTCCAAATGCACATCAAAGAGCTGCAAGTACCTTAAAATGAACTGACTACATTCATTTCCTGTTTTGCACTACTAGGAATTAAATGCTTAACTATATACTGAGAACTGCACACTTTGAAAGTGTTTAGATAACACATACCAGGAAAAAATCTAGTAAAAACATTTAAAAGATATTCAAAGAGGAAAAAGATAGTTTATACTTGTATCTGCTGGCCTCTCTAACCTATTCTATCTTGGGTTTTGATGGAAGAAGAAGCCTCTATTTTCTGTATTTATTTTGAATCTGGCTCTTTCTGCCTGGGACTCTGCAGCTGGAGAACTGGGATTGGGTTGACATCATCAGAGACAGCACTTGGAATTTTTCAGAGAGAAAAAAAGAGTTGCACAAATTATAAGTGATTTCCTGAGATGAGGTTAAGAGAGAATGTAAATCAGTTTGTAATTCGGCCTCAAGACTGCACAAAGACAGATTTTTAAATTGTTGCCGCATTTTTTCACACCCTCATTTTCAAGGACAAATAAAGTCTCTGTTTAAGAGCCTTTTCTTGCCTTTGATTCATTTGTGTGCACAAAGCCAAAATTATATTATAGGAAGGCAGGATTCTCTCCTCAGCTATAGTCCAGGAGGCAGGATATAAACTCAACGTGATAGAACAAAGTGAAGCTACTGTTGTATCTCTCCCAGTGACACACAAAATACAGCAACAAGTCCATTGTCTTTACATGGCAGCTCTACTTCTTTTTAATTTTTATTATTCAGACTTTATTGGCTCAATCAGACTCTCCCTGGGACATTAATTAGAACTGGTTCAATATAGTACAATTTATGCAAACTCACCTTAAAGGTATGTAGGTTATTTTTTTCCTTGATTTTTTTTCCTAACTGGAAAATTAACAAGTTTTGTAGTAGAAAAAGAAAAAAACAAACTCAAAGGTTTGTAGTTCAAAATACTGTTCAAAAATATGCCCCTTCTCACTTTGAATTTTTTCCTCTAACGTCTCATAGTCCTGTCACTAGTTCTCTGTTTTTCTTGGCTGTCTTTCTAGTCTTTCTACAGCACTACCTTCTCCTGGTAAATGCTGGAGTTTTCACATCATTCATTCCATATGCCAAACTAATCAGCAGCTAACCTAATGTGCATCTTGAAGTGCCATCCCAAAACTAAGCTTTTAACTTAATCTTTGCAAAAACATACAGTCCCCAAGTCCTGGGAAATTTGCATTTGCAACTATATTTTGGTTCAAATTCAACCAAGAAGATCGAAGAGAGAAGAAAAGGAAATCAAATATGCAAATTGCAATCATGGAATCATTAAGGTTGGAAAAGACCTCAAGACTATCAGTTCCACCTGTATTCAGTAATTTCATCTCCTTGGCAGCCCACCAACAGGGCTGTGAATCCTTTGTGCCACTAAAAACTTTCCTGGTGGGCAGTGCAGGAGCCTTAATGTCTGGGGAATTGGAGAGCAAGAGAATCTCGAAGTCAGAGTCAAAGAGACTTCTTTAGCTGCATACCTAGTAGGCTTCCCAGGAGATGGGAATTTGAGCAAGTTTCCATCTGAAATCCACCTGGTGGTAATCAGAATTGATTTGCTGCAGTTAAACGACTTGGATATTTTCTGAGGGAAATAATTGGGATGCATCCCCACCTTCTCCCTGGGATGTTGGCTCTGCATTGCAGCATTTTGGCAGCTCTGTGGGAAGGTGTGTGTGTGTGTGAGTACAAGTCTCAGAGGCCAGCAGAGCTCCTGCCACAGCTGGCCCTTATGCTGTGGGGCTATAGGTGTAGGAATGTCGCCTCCTTTCCTCTCCTACTTCTTCCCCACTGACTGACTTGGTAGGAGAGAGTCAGCAAGGAAGAGAGACTCATCAGAAGGTATTTCAGGGTGCCTTATGGCAACCAGGTGAGGAAGGAGAAGGAAAATAGGAGAGAAGATTAGAAAGGTTGATTGTAGCTCTGGAGGACTCAGTTCAGCCTGACAGGATTCAGAGAAGGCAACCAAAAAATGGATAGTGTAATACAAAGTAAGGGTAGTCATACACTTTTGCTGAGAAGGATTTCTCCCTACTGCCTCACCCCAGCAAAGTAGCTCATGTCTTTTTCTTTTACAGGACATGTCACTTGAGGAAGTCTGCAGCTGCAGAAGTCAGGGTGATGAGGTGACCTCCTGACTGCCTGGGGACATTCCTTGGTGCTTCTGCTTGTTCTCTTGTGTTTTCCCCTAGAAGTTGAGTTGCAATTCTATACTGAATCAGATAAAGGAGTGATATGGATCTGTGTGTAGGAACAGAAGGTAGAAAATAGTCAGAGGAGTGGAAGAAGAAGTCTCCTTTTCCTACCACAGCTCTTTAACATGCTAACAAATGAGTACTTCTGCAGGCACTCTCTGTTTGGGGTTTTTACTGCAGTCCAAAGGTGGACCTCAGATACATAACTACCCACAAATAAATGCACTGAATAACAAATTGGAATTCTCAATGAAACCAGAAACAGAAAATGCAAGCACCTGCCTTGATCTCCTTGAAGACAAGGGTAGCTCAAAAATGTGTTATCAAAGTTGTGCAACATCTATACTCAGATAATATAATATATTGAAGTAATTTTTTCCAAAGTAATTCCTTCCTTCACACACTCTAGACTCCAGTTTCTTAATGCTTTCCAGTGAACAGACATTTTGTTAAAATATTGCAATCTATTTTACAATCTCTGCAGTAGTTTCAAATACTCCTAGGCCTGTTAAAATGATTTGTGGATGTCCTATGCCACAAAATTATGGGAGAAGAGTCTGAGATCTGGCTCAAATAATTCTTGCGAGGAGAGAATTTGACCCAGTTCTTTATGTTTAACACATTTATTTCTTCTTTATAGAGTTTACCTGAAAACAACCTGGCTTGCTAAGCTTTGTGTATCTCTGTATCTACATTAACACAGAAGTATTTTCTATGAACTCATCATTAAAATTCATCTTTATTCATGCACCTTGAGGATTTTGAAGCAAGGGAGAACCAGAAGTACTAATCGCATCTTTATAGACAGTACTGCATTCCTCCCAGGGCAAGTCATTACGTATCATAATGAGAAGACTTTGAGGCTTTAATCAGATTACTTAGTAAACTGATGTAAAAGCCATCAAATCTAATTGAAGTTTCATCTACTGTGACAGAGGGAACACAAAAATATACTCCAAAATATTTACTTCTAGAAGCTTTTATCTGATCATTTTCAGTGTATTAATAAAGCAGAGGCTTATATTCTCAGTGAGTTAAAATCTGCTTACCTAGTCAGGAAATGTACTTTTCCAATATCTCAGCCATTCTGGGAATACATCAGCTGGAAACACAGTAGTTAATGAAACAACTCTCTTTTCCAGAGTTCAGTGTTCATCATGGCATGCACTGAGATGTTGCTGGTGATGCCAGAGTTTAGAAGCCCATCCTCTGTGCTGACATAATTCTGTTATTGATTTCTGCCATGCTGCACTACTGAGAGTTAATTTCACATTGCATTTCAAGGACAGCTCAGCAGCCAGGGACACTGTAGTGCAGAAAGGACACAAATTGAGAGAATACATTTAATTTACTGCACACTGTGAAACACCGTCTGCAACTGGGCTCTTTTTAAGGGGCCACTCCTCTGATGGCATCCCAAAACTCAAAACAGCTGAATGATCAAAGAGTATTTGGGAGTGGGTAGGAGAGACCTAATGTATAGTGTTAGGTGACAAGACCCTTACTACTTCTAACTTCCCTCAAAAATCTGAGTTTCAGCTAAGTCAACTAGAATATTCAAGTTGTAATTTTTTTATTGGAAAGAAAAGGGGGTAGTGACCCACTCCTGGGACATCCTGGCCAGGGTTCTAAAATTTTTATTCACTCCCAAAACTATAAGTTTTTGGTGATGTACATACACTATATTCACAATACTGGGATTTAGGACAGGGCTGTAGTCATGATGCTTGGGGAAGCAGGCAGTGTCTCCAGGAAGCTGACAAGCTGAATTCTGGCTCAGGCAGCTATTTCAACTCTACTGCAGTCTGAGGATTGCATTGGAGATGTCGTAGAGCTTGTACCTTTTTATTTCTCATTGCACACAGTAGCCAAACTGAAATGCAGGGAATGCCACTATGATAAAGATATCCTGGTTAGTATCTCTTAGGCAAATGAAATATATTGGTTTGAAGGAGCTGCGTTTGGGCTGGTAGGTGTTAAACAGCACAGAGGCCACTATCCCTGCTTCTGTTCCCTTCACCACTGCTTTGCTATCTTCCATTGCAAGAAAGATACCTCAGAGTTTTAATGCCAATCCAGAGCTTTCTTTAACCAGTTACAGGAATACCTGATATCAAGAACAAAACTCTTTCTTCTTCAAAACTGGAAGATGTTCAAAAGAAAGTTCTGTCTCTTCATGAAAGTAAATACTGCCAGGAGATTTTTATTTCAGTCTTGCTGATGCAGAGACTCTACTCTTCTTTAATAATAAAGCATATAGAAATAGCAAGCTAGGATGACACTAAATGGCATAATATCCAAAGCATTTTGCACACCTACAACAGTGAACTTTTGGAAGATTTTACCTTTGTGTGAAAAAAAATGAATTGATGAAGCAACTCAGTACATTTATAACCCACTTCAGTATGTAAAGTCAAATGTACAATCCTGAGAATTTTGTGGAATCTGACAACAGGTATAATGAGGATTGGCAACTGAAAAAAATGCTGTTAGAAAATCATGATATAAAAGTATAAAAACCTGCTAGAGTTTGCCAGACTATAGAGCAGAGATAGAACAGATTTTGTGATACAGTTCTGTTACCAAAGAGCAAAATCACAGGAATAGGGAACAAACCAAAAAAAAAAAAACAAAGTGGAGCAACACATAAGACAGCAGAAGGCATTTAAGAAAACACATGCTAAGAAAGTCCAGACTTTGGACAGAGCTGAAGAAAGAAAGAAACAAACAAATTTGTAAAAAAAGTGAAACTATTTGTAAGAATACTTGTCAGATACATTATTAGCTGGGATACAAACTGGAAACTAACTGAAATCTTGATTACTTGTGACATGAGTATTGGCACTGCAGTTATGACAATGGCTGAGCTTATATTAAAGGATATGCCTGCTTCTCTCCATTAATTATAAATGGATTCTAGAGGCCCACTTCAGACAAAAATTCCTAATTGGAGATACAATCACGTAAGGTGTAGGTATCTCCCATGAGTCCCTAAAAGAGATGCAATGTATAAAATGTGAGGAGCCCATGAAAATGAAAAGAAAAATAGAATTTAAAGCAAAAGGATGAGGACATAGTAAGGAAAAGGAAAGCTTCCTGAAAAATTAAGCGTGTCCTGCAAAGAATTACAAGCTAAAAACATTAGTGTTTTTAAAGAATGTGAACAAAATTGCAAAAAAATTACTTGTCCAGTATTATGCAGGTAAGTTTAAGGAAACTGTTGTTTTCCTGTCCAGGACTAGTGCACACTACCTTTTATGCACTGGTGAAAAAATTGCATACTGTTTTTGCCTTTTTACCACCAAGAAAGACCATTATCACAGAAAATTACTCTCAGACATGTAATCTCACAAGACTTTTAT
Organism: Acropternis orthonyx; assembly: GCA_035583155.1. Lineage (NCBI taxonomy): Eukaryota > Metazoa > Chordata > Aves > Passeriformes > Rhinocryptidae > Acropternis > Acropternis orthonyx. Next base: position 30,704,361 of record JAWWEU010000040.1, on the reverse strand, counting down.
TTATTAGATATGACAACCATGTTATCATAATGTCAGGTAAAGGGTTACAATTAGCTTTCTACTGGATTTAAATGTTCCAAAAAATGTATGATTTATGCATACTATATTAGCCTAAGACACTCAAAGTCTTTTGTTATTACGTAAAAAAAAGGTGTTGGAATTTTCAAAAGGGTCCTTAGAAATCCAGAATAAACTAATAGGCAAGGAATAGCAGTCCACACTTGAACCTAGAAATGTGATTTCAAAACACAGCATAGACATAATACTGAATTAACAATTCCCTACACATGAAACGGGAATGTCTTGTTGCTATTTCCCAGCTCCTATCCTTCCTAGCCTCCTTCGCTTCCCTGCACTTCACTGATCTGCACTCCTGCCACTGTTGTAGTGCCTGACCTGGCATTCATCCAGCTGGAAGACTAAACTGACAAAGTAAAACCAAAGTAATGCCTTGACAGGTTAATAAATTGATTTAGATGAGACAAGTGCCAAAAGCAGTATGAGATAAGAGAAGGAGCCAACAGCAGAGCCTGAAAGTGGGACTGCCTTTGGGCCAAGCTTACCATGCTGAAAACAGGGAAAGTGTGACTTGGTGTAAACAAATGGAGACAGGAAATTCAGAATATATATTCTGATAAAGGATCATATGACTTCAACACCTTCCTAGCCACAGGACAATGTCTGTGGGAATAATGGCAGAGCACAGGCAACAAAATTGTCATCTCTAGTGAAGACATGACTGTTTACTGGAACGTTGTGGCTTGGTTAAGGACAGCCTGTATAAAAATAACAGACATTCTGAGCTTCCTCCAGATGCAGACAGAAAGAGATAGATGTGGAAAAGCCACAGACACAACCAACATCACAGGAAAGTGCTGACTAGAGTACTAGAATAAACAAAGTCTGCAACCATCTCTCTTCAGACAAGTCAAGGAAGCCAGACTAGGGACTGATAGAGAGCTGACATGCAGTATAAGAGATGGCATATTTTTTTTCCCTCTGGAAAGGGAAGATGTAAGGCTAGACACAGATGCAATGAGAGAATAGATTTTATTGATTGCTAACAGCCAGACTAAGTGATGTGTACAAATCTTTTCTTCCCTCACAAGTAGCCTCATCTTTTATCTGTTTATTTTCACTTTAATGCTGTGACACCTTGTTTTTAAAACTTGTCTCAGGGTTTTCCCAAGTGGTCTCAAAGCCATATCTGCTCTAATCTAAATAGGGCTAGGGCTGAGTAATGGCCCCAAACCATTCTTACAGTGACATGGTTAATATAAACCTTGGCACAGTTTGAGTGAGCACAGCTCAGAGCTTAAGAGCAGAGGGAGCGATTTGGATTTTCAGCTTTTCAGGGGAAAAGTAAGATACTGAAGCTGCATGGCAACAGCCCTGCCAAACAGTTGTCATCAGGGCAGGATAATTTGCCTTGTTTGATTTACTAGCACAGACATGGGCCATAATTTCCTACACACTGCTCAGAGGACTGGGTTTGCACCTGTGTACCTGAAGTTGTTGTGTAAAGGAAACACCTGCATTTAACGGTGTCATTATTCCTTGCAGAAACGAGTGATGCATGAATGTCATAGCAAAGTTATGATACCTATGTGGAAGAAGAAATTTGAGGTGATGCACTGTATGTGGTTGATAACCTGTTAATGACTTTGAGCTGCAAGCTGAAATGCAAAGAATTTGTGTGTGTGTGTGAAAAGTGAGAGAAAAAAGCAGAGGATTATAACTCAGAGCTTTGCAGAGCTCCCGTAAAATCATCCAGCATGTCCTAACTACTTTTTTATCTATGGAAAAACATGTCCTAAAAAAAAAAAAAAAACAACAAAAAACAAAACAAAAAACCCCCAACCAAAACCAGAAAAAAGCCCTCTTTATTTTTATCCTTCTCCCAGGCTTTAAGGATTCAGCAGTATTTGTCATTCCTTGTAATGGGATATTCTTCCTCTTCTTTTTTCTCATTAGAAGTTTCTCTCTGTCTTCTGTTTTGTTCGTGTTCTTCTCTTGCTTCTGACAGTTTTTACTCTCACTTAAATCAACTAATTCCAATATTTTCTCAAAAACTGGAGGATGTGCAATTCCTGCTGTTTCTCAGTGGTAGAATAGAACATCTCTTTCTTAAAGACTGCCAGTTTTACTCTTCTGTACTTTCCATCTCTCCTGGAAAGAACAGCTTCTTAAATTGAGAAGATGTAGCTTTTAATATTCTACTTATCTGTTTAATTACATTTAATATTGTACCAATGTGTTCATATTAACTATAAATCCTTCAAGGCAAGATTTTGACTAATATATTACTTATTGCAAAATCAAATCTAAAGGTTTTCAACTGGTGAATGAGATTATTTGGAGTGGGTAATTATGTAAATTCCTTACTTTTCTTTTTTTACTTCATTTTTGTCAGTACCCTGCATTGTTTTGTTCTTGTATTTTTTTCTAATTGAATTAAATAATGTCAGTAACCACACGTGGCTGAAAGTCATTGTACCCTGCTGTGTCAGTCCCATCGCTTACAAACCATGAAGGGGTACAAATATAAAGGGAACCTACACATTTCATAGTGCAACATTTTCATTGTAACTAAACCAAAGTTTAGGAAAAAGCAGTGTTATTCTCACTCTTGCCATCAAGAGCAGTAGCTTTCCAAGACTTCTCTTTTCCATTTCTTCAGTAGTGTATGTTGCAGAGTCATTTCACACTGCAGAAGTGTATTCTGATCTGTTTACTGCCGAGTTGCTGGTGATACATTGATCTATTTGAAAGCTTTTGGTTACAGTGTTGGTGTTTTTTTCTGGTTTTTTTTTTTTTTTGTTGTTTTATCTATATCTATATCTATATCTATATCTATATATAGAGAGATATATATGTATATATTTTTGTAGTAAAGAACCGTTATCCTTTTCTATACATTTGCTGATTAGAGTCTCTTAATTTCAAAGGTTGTGGTATTTTTGGGAAGAGGCTCCCTTCCTAGTCCAGATAGACAGCTTAATTTTCTTTTAAACTAAGACAAAGACAAAGGCATACAAGGAACTATTATTGCTCACCCCTTCTCCCTTTACTGTGCAATGGCAAAACAGGGAACATGTCGCACTCTTGTCACTATTGACCAGGATCATAAACAATTAAAAACATGGCACTTCCTCAGAACTACCACAGTTCTATGTATTTTAATAGACCTTCCATGTTCACCAGAGAACAAAAGTGCATTTCCTTTGAATTTAAGGTTGAATTCATGTCTGGAGGACTGAAAAATTTTCACTTAAAAAAAGAAAGATACACAGGTGTGGCAACAAGCGTGTGGCAGATCCCAGGCTTGTGGATGGTTTTGTCCACCATGTCATACTTCAGGGTTGGTTTTGCTTCAAGTAAGTACAGTGAAAGCCCTGGATTTCCCATCAGCTATACTCTACCAAAAAGTGGAAAACACCTCAGCATCATTTCACAGCATTTCTAAAGCACGTTGGTACTAATTGGTTGGTTGACTCTTAATATTTGTCTGTGCACCTGTAAATGAGGGTTTTGTAGACTTTTCAAGGCAGCTCTGAGATACTAGTATTTCTTAGTAGTTTTCTTGTTATCAGAGGTATCCCTTCTTTCATTTCAACTTCTATTTTTCTTTAGTAGTGAAAGCACTATTTAAATGACAAAGCAAAAAAATAGCAACTAAATGAAAACTCTGCCCAATCAGAATATTTTTCAAAGAAAAGCGTTTTTCATTACATCTGCCATTGTTGTCAGACATTTAACTGCAGGAATTTTTAGAAGGTAAAAACAAGCAAGCTGTGAGTACATTTTTTTTAATTATTTGAGTGGTTCCTACTGCATTATGGTCTCCTCTGTAAAGAAATAGATAACAATGACCCCTCAAATTCACCACAAGGGAGTAAAGTGGCTGCATATATTTGCCCATGAAGTCTTACATAGATACACTGTTCCTCAAGGCTCTTCAGTGTTATTCAAAAAGAGAGAACAGCCTTTGATATTCAAAGTATATCAGTATACAGCAACATGACTCATACTTATGGGACATTCAAGGATGGATCACTTGTTTGGATATCCATGAATGAGTGTTCTATTAAAAACTAGTATTGATCACAAACTTGTGATGAACTACCTAATCAGAACATAAATTCAGCTTTGCTAAAATATTGAGTCCATGTCTCCTCTCAGCACAATTCTAACATTTCTTTATTACTAGGTGGGACTATTTTTCTGAATACTAAGAAAACCTTAGATTGTTTAAAAGTCAGGACTTTTTTTTTTTTTTTGGTAGAACCAAAAGATTTCTTCTATTTTGTCAACAGTTACAAAATAAATCAAATAAGTTTCAAAATAAATGTGACAAGTTCAATTATTTTCTCATCTCTTCAACAAAGGATTACTTTTCCTTTGCTATATACAGATTAATCTCAAGAGGACATAAAGATTCATATCTTAGCAAGCAGAAATAAGTCTCAAGAGCCAAATTCTGAAGGCAGTAATTCTTATATTCTAACCCAAAATATAACTTCTGTTAGACATTTTTATTCCATCAGTATTTTTTTTCTTACATGCATGAAACGAACTATTACATTTTTGGAATGAGGAAGTAAACTCAAAGTTAGAAATAAAAGACTTGCATAAACAAACGTGAACCTGGATAGGCTTCTCTGAGGATAATAGCCTCAAAGGAGGCTTTTACAATTCAAAGCATGCTATGTTTTTTTAAAAATGTAATTTGACGTTATATTGTCATGCTGTAAAGGATTTGCAATGTATAATGATGTAAGAGGCCAGCTGGCCGCTAATGGTAACAGCATACTTTACCAGCACTATCATCAGAAGGACTGCTGAAGGCAGATGGCCCCTTTTTTTTCAGCTTTATCCCGTTAGAGATCCTACCAAGGACAGGCGTCCTACAAAGCTCACAGTAATGAGAAGAACATTGCTTTATTGACTATAAAGCCTTCCTGCAAATAAGCTTGATGGCAATATGTGCTGGAGAGCGCCAGCAGCACGTAGGTTTATAACCAAAATAGAGGATTCTGGACAGAAGATTTGTTAAATGATTCCTAAGTGCTGGAAAACTTTTTTGGAGAAATGCTGGATTGGCATTCAAAGTTGCTGTAGTACAAAGACCTATTTTCCTGTCTCAGGCACACAACTTAAGGTAGTTAATTATTGTGCATCCTCTTAGTTCATGCCCATACTGGAAGGAGTTAAAATTCAAACATAAGGCGAAAAATTACTCAGACTCAGCTGTTCATACAGGGATTAATTTTGATGATATTGTTGTTGAAAGATGTTCTACAGTTTGATAGCCCAGATGCACATTTTCCCTGGGTAAAAAAGGTTCTATTGGTTATGCTTCTTTTACTTTTAGGGCTATCAGAAATAATATTGTCATGGTTTCAATTACATTTTGTCTTATGACAGCAAAAGTATATAGAAACAGAGTTCCATATTTTACATGACTAACAATTACTGCTTAGCTTTCTGGTGATAGTAGTTTTGTTCTTTCAGTTTTTGATGATTTTTCAAATGTGTTTTCCAGCGGTTTGTCTGTCAATGCCACAGTGCTCCTGCTTAAACCATTATGTTCCATAGCAAGTGAATTTTGTCCTCTAGTACTCCAGTTACCTACTTTTCAGTACAGGGTAAGCATTAAGCAGGCAGTTTTCTAAATCCTGTTCAGTTTACTGCTTACACTTAATTTCACTGACAGCTTGCCTTTTAGCAGACAGCCACACAATAGCAATAGCCAGATCTATATTATTACTATTCTATAGGTACATAAGAGCTATAGTAATTATTTATTTTTTATTGGAGTAATTTAGAGGTTTTTCTGTTTGTTTTGCCTAACCCATGCAATTAGACAGAATTTAGGGTTCTGTGGTCTATTTCCTCCAGGAGGAAAAATTGATAGCTATTTCTTTGGAGCATAATCTTTTTTTGTTTACTAAGACTGCACAAATTATATTTTCTAGAACCCAAGAGTAAGTAACAACAGATGATAAATATTTTCTCACAATTTCTACTCCCTTTCTTTTGGCACTTAAACTCTATGGTTTTTGTCTTGTCTTCTTACAGAGAGTCTTGTACTTTGCAGCGTTTTTGTCTCTTTGTCACTGTTGAAATTTTGGGCCTTCATTATTTAAGAGACAGTACTTTGTCATTCTTTTCCTCAGATAGTCCACTGTCTTCTCAGTTTAAAACACTGAACAGCTTCACCATTGCCTTTTTATAGAGCAGTGGCTTTATTTTGAGTTTTGACTGGAGATCTATAGTATTTCTTTTACCTGGTTCCACAGAGAAACTTAATGACTCTTGCAAGGAAGGATATTGGCTTTGTATTCTTTTGTTCAGTAAGAATTAGCTCAGTGCAGAACATTTGCTGGGCATCAGTAATGCATTCTGTTACCAACTGCAGAGCACACATAGATAAGATAAAGGATTTGCAATATTCAGTGCAGCATTCCATGGATCAGGGGAGCTTACAGAAAGATGTGAAGGTTTTTGGAAACATTTTTACCAACGAAGAATGCAGATTCAGCAGTTTCCTGTGGCCTTCCTTTGTCCTACCATCTTTCATAAAAGAGGTCTGCATCTGAAATGAAGCTTTTTTTGGTCTCAGGACCATTACAATACTTGATTAACTCCAGAAATGTGATTTTCTTTTCATATACTTTTCAGTTCACTGAGCTGTTTCTGCAGATTTTAACAGCTTAACCACACATAGTGGAATTTTCAGATTTTCCATGATGCTGGGGAATCAAAGGCCAGTCAACCACATAGTGTCATTTGAGGAAATAACAGTCAGAAGGTTTCATCTAAATCAATTTCATTGCATGATTCTCAGGGTCAGGTTCATGTTTTATCTGATTGTAGGTAGTCTTGGGACAAACTTGGTTCTTCATCCAAGTCTATATTGTGAATCTGCACTGCAGCATTGCCTCTTTCCTCACACAAAATGTCTTGAGAAAGGAAGACTGATCAAAACTGCCCCTAAGGCAATTGTTGGTGTTAAAAATGTCCTCTCTTGGACATTCAGTCTGCAGTGACTCTGATCAATAATTTGTGATTGAGGAGCTTGACTTAATCCTGGGTGAGACTTCTCAAGCATTTAGAAACAGTGAATATGAGCAGCTCAATGAAGACAGCTACAAAAGTACTAGAGTTTAGAGATTTTAGATCTTTTATGTGGCTTTGTATAGCAAAATCTATTTGGTTTCTTGTTTTTGTTGTTGTTGTTGTTTTTCACTTTGGAAAACACTACTCTGCATGTATCTTAACATCCTGAAAATGGCACAGCATGTGGTTCTGTTCCTGCAGGACCTTGGTCTGTGACCTTGTATATTGACATGTGTGCAGCTTGCTTCTCTTAGTTGCCTTAGTTGTCTGGTAAGCTAGCCAACTAGACATTCTTTAAAAGCAGTGAAAAGATCAGGTACCTCCATAGGACGAAATATTCCACCTGTGTTGGAGATTCGTTCCCAAATGAACAAACTCACCTTTGGACAGATTCCAACCCTCCCTCCTGATCATAAAGAGTATTCAAGTAACTACATCAGAGAAGATACCTAATTCTCACACAGCTAAAAGATGAGAATCTCACCTTTTCTCCTCTTTTTCATGAGAGTGTGGGTTTTACCTGTCCCATGTATTTGTATGTTTCTTAGGGCTGTTCTTGCCCTTGTAAGCATAGTCCTCCAGATGTGCTGCAGTATTGGTCTCTGCAGAGATCTGTTTGTGGTCATTGTGATTCATACAATACCAATATTGATTTTTATAACCTGAACAAAACAACATCTCATCTCTTACAATTTGAAATGTGCTTCTTCCTCCTGAAACCATCATAGTGTTTATTTCTTTCACGTCAAATAATGTTTTTTGCCAGGCACTGTCAGGAAGTGGCTGTGATTCCAATAACATCACTTGTAGCAGGTATGTTATGGATGGGGAAGGAGTTGCTCAAGACAATGACAATTTCCTCATTACATAACCCCCCAAATATATATAATGAGATGGTGGTAATGAGAGTCTGAAACCTACCTTCTTTCCCCAAATCCTTTCTATGCAATTCAACATGCAGGACCAAAGTAAAAGTTAATTAGATTTTGCTTGATGGTTTTATTGCTGTCTTGAAACTGCAGAGCGCCTTTAGACAATGATCATGTTCCAATTGTACTATACATAGATATGGTACTTTGAGTGCTGTAAAATGAATATAATAATGAAATGCAAGCCATTAGCAGTACTTAGTGCAGAGTTTTTGATATTCAATTTGCAAAGCCTCTTTTAAGAAATGCCTGATATTTGTGACATTTGTGACAAATTAGGTATTGTTTTCCCAAATAATTATTTTCCACTTTTCATCACTTTATTGGTGAGCAGAAGAAATTACTTTTATTTTATTAGTTAGAAAGGAATCTTAGATCACGTTTAAAGAAAATGGTGTCAGCTCATGGTTTTGTAAACTGACCTGTACTGGTTCAAGTGGATATTTTCCCGTTGTCTACCTCACTGTTACTCTGGAAGAGCAGCAGTGTACAGAAAAAGGAGCTGCCCTTGAACCACTGCACTTGCAGTATTACGCATTTAATTAAAAGCTTACCTGCTCATCAGTGAACTGTGGCAGGTCGTAACTTGGTACCTAAACTGCTTCGGACTTACTCAGCATGCAAGAAGCAACCAGAAGGGAAGGGAAGGGAATGGTAGGCATTTGTTTCATCCTGGTTTAAGCTTTCACCCAATATCCCAGCTTTCAGAGTAGGATTTGGTTAGACCAGATACCTGAAGATATAATGAGGGCTAGCTCTAATTTAGGATATCATTGTTGTGTCACTTCATAAGCACCTGGAACCTAGCCTGGAGCCTCCTGGGTTAAAATTAACTGTTAAGTGGCCAGTTAGTTCTCAATAATAGAATCAAATTCAGTAACCAAGAAGAAAAGTTTCCCAGCAACACATAAACAAATAAAAAGGATCAGTTTTGATTAGGATTAATGACCTGAATTTTTTCAGTGAAGAAAAGGCCAGCAATCCACTGGAGTTAGTGAAACAGAGGGCTGGCAAGGGAGGGACATGAGCACAGGTGAAAGGAGGATGAACAAAGTCTGGCTGAACAAAGTTTCAGATGGAGTCAGTCACCTTGTGTAGCTACACCTTCAAAATGTTTAATCCTGGTGGTTACTTTGGGTTTAAGATGCTGTAAGAATTTTTTTTAAATTAAACAATCTTTTAATGTTTCATTTAAAAACACAGTCTCTGACATTGATACTCTGACTGACTAAGCCAGAAAAGAGCTGGCTTGATATTTCCAGCACAGTAAAAAAAACATTTTCCTCGCCCTCCAAATATTAGATGTCCCATTGCCAGGCATTTGCAAGTTAAAACAAAGTAACTTCATAGAAGTAGATATGTGTTTACAGCTAGAAGGTCAAGAATATTTTTGAGCAACAACACAAAACTAAAACACTTAAGCACGTCAAATGTCTTTGCAATTTTCTAAGGCTTCTTTTAAACAATTGGCACTTTTTTTATACTCCCCCCCTTCAGTAAATAATGTAGCATTTAATATTTTGTAGAATATACAGTGAACTAAAATATTTATCTCACTGTATTTTCTTACTGTGCTTTTATTAATTCTAATAACTTTACATTAAAGTAATTGCCTTTTGCCTGCTAAGGAGTATTGGCAACTTGGAAAAGTAAAAGTTCAAGACAAAGTGTTTCTATGAAAGCAGTATAGAGTGTTTTTTGGAAATGTACATGTTTGCCAAGATCTTCACCTTAGCACAGCAGCACCTTTTTGCCCAGAAAAAATTTAGACTGGCCAAATCTGATTGTAAATCTGTAAGAAACATAACTAATACATGGAAGTTTTTTTCCTGTTTTTTTTCCTTTTCTTTTTTTTCTGGCAAAGCATTTTGTTCCATCTTTTGTTTAATAATAAAACATGAGGTTTATATCACTTTTTTCATTCTCATAAAAAAGATTTTAAAAAAATAATAAAATGTGACACATTTTTTGAGATTTACACTTAAATAAGGGATAATAAGTTTAGTTAAAGCTACAAGAGGGTAAATTTATAATTAGTTATTTGAAAATGAATAGTTTCAATATCAACTTCTATATAATTTTTCAGCCTTACTGTGACTGAGTTTTTCAATGATTTGAAAAGTTATGTATAATCAATGATAATGTCTAAAAACTTGTCATGGTTTTTTAGCATCATCTTTCCAGTGGGGGAACTGAATGTAGTGTAAGATTTCTAAGACATCTAAATTTGCATTATGGCAGTATAGTTGTGTCTATAAAAATGGATATTTAGCATGTCCTTATGTATTTATGGCTTTTATATTATTAAAGAATTCATTCTCTGATCAATTTTTCCTTTTAATTTTTTTCAGCAGCCTACAAACTGTGGACTCAAATGTATGACCAAATGTATACTTTGTATGGCTGCATAACTTAACACATTGGGGCTGTCTGTGGAACAATCATATCAGGCTTGTAATTTTTTTCCTTTTTAGTATCAATTTTTGAGCCTGAGACTGTTATGAAAAGAATATTTGAATTCAGAAGGTTGTTTGTGAGTAGAAAAAAACATCAGAAGTCAATACAGTTATTCTCCTGACTTCATCATGAAACCAAAATCTTGGAAAATTAGATAGTCAAATCCACACTTTAATTTAAACAGGAGAGGACTTGGACTGTCACATGAGTACCTAACCAACAGAGGGAGAAGGCTGGGAATGTCCTGCTTCTTATGAAGAAATATGAACCAAAATTTAGAAGAAAACCAACATTTGCATTAAACCATTTTCTTAATAAAATTCTTCTGAAGACAGCCTTATAATAAATGCAAAAAATGTGTTGAAGTTTTGCAATTTTCTGCAGAATATTTATCTTGCACAGATTTTTAAGCTATGTTGAAACACTGAGGGAATTTTTCACACATAACTTGTTTTTATACTGTTCTGCTGAGGTCAGTAATAGTCTATATGAAGGGTTATTTCATTATATGGTAGTGGCCACCTTGTGGAACAAATACGTGCAATAAGCTTGTGACCAGGAGGTGTTAATGATTTTGATTCCAAACTAATTGAAGTGTATCTGAGTAATTTTACAGTAAGATTCATTTATGATACTTAATGGTATTTAAAATTATTTCTCATCCCTTATCATTGTCGAGAAAAATAAAGAACCACGAAGTTCTCAAAATACAAAAGTAGAAAAGAACAATCCCCAGAATAGTATTAGAAAGAAAAGGGTTGTAAAGATAACATTTGTTTATTATTATTATTATTATTATTATTATTATTATTATTATTATTATTATTATTATTATTATTATTATTATTATTA
>JAWWEU010000040.1:30613695-30692901 GCA_035583155.1 Acropternis orthonyx | reverse complement strand
TTATTATTATTATTATTATTATTATTATTATTATTATTATTATTATTATTATTATTATTATTATTATTATTATTTCACTCTACTGGCTGGTAATGTTAAAAAAATATATTACATTTTAATTATCAAAAGTAGCAAGAAAATTAATAAGCAGTAATACTAAACACGTGCTTCAAATATATCTTGTATTCTACAAGTCAGTGGCTTTTAATTAAAAGGCTGAAATGTATGCATTATTCTGTTATTAAACATTATTGAAGAAAAATAAATCATTTGCCAGGAGTTATACTATTTCTTAGGGAACCAATTTTTATTAAGACCTATCAATTAACTACTTTATCCAGTGTTCAGAGAGAAGCTGTTACACTTTTTGTCAGGGCATTCCATGTTCTCCAGTACACCTATGTGCCTTCTGTACAGAATTTAACTCTGAGACCTCAAGCTGTAGCAGTGCGACATGCAACACTGTACACACAAATAATGCCATCATGGACTGCTAATGAGTGATTTCACAATTCAGGTGATGCTGCTCATTTGCATCATCTATCAAGGGAATGACAAAGACGGGAGGAGGCATTTTATTTCCAAAACTGAGTTACTTTGATTAGCTTTTCTTTCTCAGCCCAGCTGAATTTTGCACCATAATTGAATCCCTTTTGGGATGCCATCACTAGGGTTTGACGCCAGGATAACTTTAAGGGATGGCATTTGGAACCTTTGCCAGCCAATGTTTCACAGAACCCAGCCATGTTCCCCTTAGCATAGTTCACAGCCTTAGTGAAGACCAAAAGGAAATCTACAACTGGCAGATCAGCTATGTCAGGGCAATAAGGGAAATGATTACAAGGCTGGCATTTAAATTGATGTAGGAAATCATGTCCATGACTTACAGTGATAGATGGCTTAATGAGGGCGACTGGAGTCCAGAGGTAGAATCCATCAATTAGCACTGGAAAATTTATCTCCTGTCTAATATTTCAGGTCTATAACAACTAGCCAAATTTTTCATTTGTTTTATAGCAGCAGGAAGCCAGCATCCTGAACATATGGAGGCTGAAGTACATTTTTCCACTTGTTATCTTTAATCAGTGCCGTCACACTTAACATGACAACCTACAGCCTTCCACCACCTACAGCTACACATTACTGTGTGAAACCACACACATATGTCTTCATATCAGCACTCCAGACTTTTTCCTTCTTGTTGTTTCATTTGGCCCCCCTATGTAAGTCCTTTAGCTTTTCCTCAGAAATAGAAAGAAAAAAAATGGAAAAATATAGACATTTTATTGTACCACTCACTGAAATAGAGCAGTTCAACCTGGAATTGAGCATGGATGCATTATTGTATTTAACAATATCAGACAACAGGACAGATATAGGGCCTCTGGGGTCATTTAGTCTAATCTCTACCATAGGCAGTGGCACTGTGTAATCCTTTTTAAAATGCATTATCTTTAACTGGCTAGGATTTTTTTTCTATTCTCCCAGAAGGCTCACTTAGAATGTAACTACTTTGATGGATAGAAGCCATCTCACTTTTCGCTAAAATTGGTTTCTATCTAGTTTACATCAATTTCTTCTTGTGACAACATTGTCGTCTAGTTTAAATAGCTTCTTTTTTTTTCCCAACCTCACTAAACTTCTCATATAATTTTATTTATGGGATAAAAATAGACAGTCCTTTACGGGAAAAATAATTTTTGCATTAAATCATGAATGTGAGCATTAAATTAGGCCTATCAAGAATTTGGATTTGACAAGATATTCCCCTCAATTAAACCTTATAGTGCCTGAGCATCATAGGAACATCTATCTTGGATTCTGTCTTTGTGCCCCAGGTTCTTTCTTTCCACTTAAGATGCTGAAAACCCTGTTCCTTTAGTCTTTGCATGAGTATAATGTGCCTCCTCCTTCAGCACAAGAAAAAAAACAAAATAAGAAAATGTTGCTTCCTCCACTTTGGAGCCTGGTGGTTCTCACTGTGTGTGAAACATTAGGTTCCCTTGTCCCTGGTTAGAAAACTTCTGTGACCCATTTTATTTCTGCAGCTGCTTCCTCACTCCTGTAATACAGAGCAATAAGCACTAAAGAATAAGAACAATCTGATGAAGAATATATTGAGCTCAATCAGCCTTCAATTTTCACCTCAGCTATCTAATAAGTCACATTAAACAATATTTCCAAAATAACTTATGACTTACATAATTAGTAAGTAAGGATTTTTCAAAGTTTTGCTATTGGCATGAGTAATATATAGGAAAGCATTCAAGTTCTTCAGTGAGCTATGTCTAAAAGTAATCTTTACTTGTAGTTTTTTCTCAGCAACTTTTCAAACCCCTGTTTTGCTCTAAATAATAAAATTATTATTAGTTTCTGGGGTATAGAGTTTTCCTTATAAGTGACAAACATTTATTTATTATAAGAAAAAATAGGAAAAAAGAAATAGAAATGAGAATAAATGAAAAGCAAGCAGAAATTAATATTTCTTTTCATCATTCAGAGACTTTAATGAACTTGGAATTGAAGGTATTCTTAATTCCCTTCATTTGTTCAATGTCCACTTTTGTACTCTGATGATGTATTCTGACCAAACAGAAAAGAAGCTGCAGCTCAAATCTCAAAGCAATTATCAGTGTCAAAATGTGCCCTTTGGTAGAACTCAGATGAAATTTCTCTTCCCTAGTTATTTGCTGTGACTCATAACCATGATTTTTTAACACCCTTGGCCCAGCAGCCACTTGCCTTAGTTAAATGTCAGAAAGATAGATGTCTAAGCTGGAGCTAGTCATGCTAGAATCCCTTTATACTCAGTGGAAAGAAATAGGCTCTGCCAGGGAATGACTGATCTGGCCATTTAGACATCTAACTTACAGTACAGGTACCCTATCTCAATTTGTGCTATCTTTGCATGCAGTCTTTCTAAGATGGAGTAAGTATCACTTTTTACAGTTGAGGATATGAAACAGAAAGACTGTCCCTAGAGTTTAGCTTTTAAAAAAAATCACCCCTCTTCCAAAGAAACCGTAAATTCCCCAGGTCCCTGCCAAGGCACAGCATGAGCTCTATGTAGAGCTGTTACAAGCAGGTTGCACTCAGGCTGCCCACATAGCCCATTTATCTTTCTGTCAGAAGTCACAACACTGATACTTACAAAACCCAGGTCCTCTGGACATCCTATCTGTTTGCCATTCACAAGGACAATGTGAATAGCTGTAGCTAAAAGAACATTTACACTTGAGGTAAATACATTTTGGGATGCCATAAGCACTGATTATGTCAATGGTTTCTCACTGATGATACATGCAGGATCAATTTGGAGCAGGCACTAGATACTGCCTCTGGTAGAAAATGTACATTTCTTGATCCTCATATGGGAAAAACAATATAAATCGATGTTTTTACACAGTGATTTGTAGAGATTTTTAATAGATATATCAAGATTGATATGAATTAAATGTGTAAACAGTGGAAGAAAGTGTAGAACAAAGGATTAAAAGACAAATCTGCATTTGTAACAAAGAATATTATTCCCAAGAAACTGCTCCCAGTACTCGATCCCCAGCAGTAAAATGGACTACTTGCCTTTGATCGCCTTTGATCTTTTTTAGTCTTTGGAAATCAATAATATGAAGATTAGTTCACTGTTGCCAATCAAAAGGCACCCAAGAGATGAGGACTTAAGAGCTGCTGTCTGTTTTTTTCTTGTGTTGCACACACCAATGATCATGTTCAAACTGCTTGGATATGTCTTCATGCTTTTGAGCATGTGAGTATGCATCTGTAAAATCAACACACTTAAAGGTGCTGTTTAATAAAATCACTTTACCTTCCCATAGGGACTTCCACTGAGTTTCATTAGACAAATTTTCCTCCAGTGGAAGTTACTTTTCTTTACTGTTACCACATAGCCCTGTTCATAATATGGTTAAATTCAATCTGAAAGTTTCATGACAGGTTCTACAGATGTCAGCTGCTCACAGTTATTTCATTATGGGTCAATTCTCTCACAATGACCCATATTAACCCCATGTAATTTGGGGAACACTGTGAAAATGTTTTTCTGGATCATAATTGGCTGTGATTCCCTTTGCACAGGCAGGTATCCTCCTAAAGGCTGCTACTCAGTAGTTGAGTGGCTTGAATTCACACCTATAAATACCTCTTCTCACTGAATATATGGTATCTGTTGTCTTACTACATTCCAAGCTTTGAATAATCAGATGGATGCTGAGCTCCATGCCAGAGTGTTTTAATTTTACAGTAATAGAGAGTGGAACAAATGTTGCAGTTGACAGAGGGTTTAGGGCTTCTTGTTGAGCTGGAGACATGACTCTAAGATTTCTGCATACGTGCTGAAGGCCACATGCAGTCCAACCAGTCAGGAGTGGGTACCTGCTGACCACTCATACCCAGGAAACCTAATAAGGCTGTATACAATAGATGATTTTGCACCTATCATATAGATATGTATATATGTATATATGTATAGATAGATAGATAGATAGATAGATAGATAGATAGATAGATAGATAGATAGATAATTTATGCATATACATATCAGATACATAACGGAACAAACTAGAATTATATTGACATGCAAAGGCCAATGGCTTGATCAAGGCTGAATAGACCTGTCAGTCTTAACAGCACATGTGGAAAAGAACGGCATTAAGATCAAGTCTGTAGTAAAAAGAAGAAACTGGAAATTAGGACTTATGGAGACCAAGACAGGTCCACCTACCAATCTCTCAGAGAGTTTCTTGTTCCTCCACATGGCTTGTATATTTTTGATAGGGCTAGAAGGGTTCGTTAAAAAAAGTTGTTTGTGCCATTCTGAGTAGGTTTTTATCTCTGTTTTCTGCTTAAGCTTCTGGTTTGAGAAGGTCTATTTGGCAGTTACTTCAAGGCCAAAGTTGATCTTTTCCGTGAGACTGAGTTCAGTTTTCTAAAACCTGAGCCAGTTTTCTTCCCAGAGAGAGGCACTGCAGAGTTAGCGGCTTCAAATTTATATGATCTAGGCAGCTAAGTAGCTACAGTAAAGGCAGTTGAATTATCACCGGAATAGCTCGGGACCATAGCCTATGATTAATGCCCTTCCACCCACAACTATAACTCAGAACATTCATTAAACTACCAAATTCAGAGCTTAAATCAATAGTAGGAAATTGACAGGCTCAAGGAGTGGGCCTGTGCAAGTCTCATGAAGTTCAAGAAGGTCAAGTGCAAGGTCCTGCACCTGGGTTGGGGCAATCCCCAATATCAATATAGACTGCAGGATCATCATGGGATAAACAGATTGAGAGCAGGGAGGATCTTGGGAGTACCACAGGTTGGATGGGGCTTTGAACAACCTGATCTAGTGAAAGATGTCCCTGTTCACGGCAGGCAGAGTGAAATAGATGACCTTTAAGGGTCCTTTCAAACTCAGACCATTATGTGATTCCATGAAATTAGTAATTTATTTAAGTAATTACTAGTCTGATGATGATTTAGAACTTTTATTCTTGAATGCTATTCCATTACAGATGTACTGAGGAAAACATATTTTAAACACTAGGGGTTTGTTTGGTTTTTTTAATTTTTTCTTAATCATCATAAATCGATTGTGACTGTTGTATAGGATTTAGGAAATTCTATGAAGTTATGAAGCAGTACACTAATCAATGAGCCAAGAAATAAAGAAATTAAAAATTTACAGGGAAATTGAACACTAGAAATAATACCAGTTATTGGAGAAGCAGTCCATGAGATTAACATTTAGGCTCTTGATCTTCTTATGGCTTCTCAGAACATAAAATGCTATGTGATCCAGATTTGTTTACTATATATGAGTTCTAAAATATGTTTTATTGGGTAAAACCAGTAGGTAAAATTATTTTGTCTTTTTGAAACTAAACAAATGCTTTATCATGTATTTAATTTTTATAGTTCTCTCAGTTTCTGGATGTTAGCATCATAGAAGCATAGAACCATAGAATCATGGAATCGTCTGTGTTGGAAGGGGACACAGGTACCCTTGAAATGCTGATCATCTTGCTCTCCCTTCTCTGGACTCACTCCAACAGGTTGAAGTCCTGCCTGTGTTGGGGACCCCAGAACTGGACTCTGTGCTCCAGGTGAGTGTGAGACACTGGATTATTATATTGACTCTGAACAACTCAGTCTGTGTGTGTGTGAGGGACAGGTCAAATTTCATGGAGATGAGGTAATTCCTTATCCCACATGCCAGTCCCCACCACCTCATCAGGCAACCCTGATACAGCCGTCAGTGAAAGGCAGCACAACAGCACACCCACACCTCTTGGAACCCCTAACCCAGCCTCTGACTGGCTCACACAGTGGGAGAACCACCCTTCACCCCACCCTGGAACCCCAGAGTGGCCAGAGGACTGGAAGTCCAACCTGGGAGGGATGGCCACGGGGGGCCAGAGCAGATAAAAACAGCAGCAAGTGCTGTCCATCCTTCCAAGAGACCTACTACCTGGCCACATGAAAGCTAGACTCTCACAGAATGATCTTTTCTTTTTCTCTCTCTTTCCTCATTCCTTCTTCTTTTCTTAATCTCCTTTCTTTATATTTTGGGTAGCTGGATACCGAATGGGTTGGATTTTGCTAAGTTATATGGGTTACCATGTGTCAAGTCAATGCTCTGTGGAATGCTTTGTTTTGGTTGTGTTACCCTTTAAACTTTTACCAAGATCTCTGATTTCCTAAAGCTCATCAGTAAAGTACCTTCTGAGAAAATCTGGTTTTTTGGGTTTTTTTGTTTGTTTGTTTTTTTCCCTTTGTTACCTCTCTTAAGGTGCTAAAAGAACCAAAGGCTCTTCTAATAATCTGGAAGGTGGATATTGTTGCAACCTTGTATATTTTTAAAGTAGAATTGGCTTGGTAAACTCATAGCTTGAGACTTCTGGTCTTACAGTGCGGTCTCACCAGAGCAGAGTAGAGGGGCAGAATCACCTCCCGTGACTGCTGACCACACTGCTTTTGATGCAGCCCAGAACACAGTTGACTTTCTGGTCTGCAAGTGCACATTGCTGGGTCATGTCCAACCTCTCATCCACCAGCATGCTCAGGTCCTTCTCAGCAGGGCTGCTCTCAATCTGTTCATCTCCCAGCCTGGAATGATACCCAGGGGCTGTCCCAACCCAGGTGCAGCAGCTTACCCTTGACGATGTTAAGCCTCATGAGATTCCCATGTGCCCATTTCTCAAGCTTGTCCAGGTCCTTCTGGATGGCATCCTGTCCTTCAGGTGTGTCAACAGCTCCACTCAGCTTGGTGTCATCTACAAATCTGCTGAGGGTGCACTTGATCCCTTCGTCTATGTTATTGATGAAGATATTAAATAACACCTGTCTCAGTACAACCCCCCAGGGACCACCACTTGTTACTTGTGCCCACTGGAACTCTGAGCCATTGATAACTACCCTCTGGATGTGACCACCCTAATTCCTAATCCATCTAATAGTCGGATCGATCACACTCCAATTTGAAGAGAAGGATGTTGTGAGGTATAAAGGAAGTACTTACTTTCAGGCTCCTTAGTTGCTGTTCAGTTATTTCTCTGGTGGCTTTTATAATGTTTTCTTCTTTTTGAGTTTGTTTTTGCCCATAGTCCACGTAAGTGTTTTATTGTCCTGCAAACTGAGCGCAGAACAGCAGAAATAATGCAAGGAGTAGAACCCCTTCTGTGGACCAGGTCTTTCATATTAAACTTCCAGGGCATTTAAAAATAGTATTTTAAGAGAGAGTGTTTCTGAAAAAAATGTAGTTCTGGAGGATCAGTCTCTCATATAGGCTTGGAAAATTTTCAATAGGAAACTCCTCATCAGAAAACAGAGCTTCATCAAAATATGCTGTATGCTGATTATACTAAACTTTGGGTTTAGAGGACAATTTAAAAAAACACACCACAGTGACCTGTCTTAACAGTTTTTGTGTAAAATACTTCACAATTTAGAATGACTTTTCAATTCAATATTTTGGAATTTTTTGTTTATACTATGTCATATAATGGAGGGTACTAAAAAGCTAAAATCAAACAACATTTTGTACTGCCAAAACTGATGCAATAAAACCAGACTGGCCACCCAAAATAAATGGATTTGTGATTAACCTGTTAAGAGGATAACCACTCTCCTACTCCTCCATCACAGTCAAAAAAGTGTCAAGTTAAGTGCTACTATACTCCAGCTCCTATTTGCCCTTGTGCTACGAGCTACAGAAAAAAAATACAAAAAGTTTTCACAGTGTTCTTTATCTTATGTCATTATCCTTATGCTGCCTTAGGTCATTAAAATAAATGTTTGGTGCTTCAGTCCATTTATTCTATTGTCAGTGATGAATGTACCTGCTTGATTTAATTTTGTATGCATTTTATATCACCCATTGTATGTTTTCAGGTTTATTAAGTAAGTAGTCCATCTTATTTCAAAAAGCTCTAAGCATGATGTATTTTTTTTTAATTTTTTTATTTTTAATGATCTGATTTTAAAAGTCAGGTTTTTTGCTTAGCACACGGTAAATCCTAAGTTAAACCTGACTGTTGTTTTGTTGGTACTTGTGGATAGTTTTGTACACTCTCTATGCAGAGAGGGAAGTCAAATTGTCCTACATGACAGGAAATGAGGACTTGGACTTATTCTTCTTCATTTTCTTGCTTCTTTTCTGTCCTTACCACAACATAGATTTGAGGAGATTTCTATTTCACTTCCTCATTTTTCTTCATGTTGCTTCAGCCAACTTTTTCATCAAAACAACTGTGTTTTTTTTCACCAAAAATAATATTTGCACCCCCTTTTCAAAATGCACATGGAAGCAAATCACTGATAAAGGAGAGTTACATTGATCCATAAAGCTCTGCTAAGAAAGGGCAGAATACTGGTCTGCTGAAACCCCATGTAGCTGGCTCTTTGGTCTTTCTGGCTAGTAACAGAAGTGAATCATGCAGGTCTCTCTTCTTCATGCAGCTCTAATTGGCACCTGAGCTGAGAGACAGATGCACACATTTGGCTCCATTTAGCCTCTTCCCCCACATCCCTCCTCCACCCCACCCACCCTCACCCCCACCGCCCCACCTATCTCTCTACATATAACATCCCTTTTCTCTGGTGTACGTAAGAAAGATCTCATTTCCATTCCTAAGCTGGCAAACAACTCTTGGATCAAAAAGCAACATGGCCAGTATTTAACCTCAACTCCAGGTTGCTAACATTTCACCAGTCTGAAAATCAAGTCAACATGCCAAGACTGCCATTGGGATTGTAGGGAGTCTTCTGTCTATAACAAAAGGTAAAACAAGAAAGAGAGATTGAAAATCATGTACTACAGCAGACCTATACACCAACAACATTTATAATTTAGGGAGCTAAGGAGATGCATAGGTGGATGTAAATACTATGTAGTTTGTACAGAAAATCAAATAAAGATTCTGTTAGACCACAGTTTTAATTCAGTGCCCAGGAAATTCTTCCTGGTGTTCACCTCAGGTGTCTTGTTTCTCAAAAGTATGCCTTTATGTGGAGGCTGCACAGAGGTACACCTTTACAAAACCCAACAGTAATGACAACAGCTTCTAGTCAGAATTTATATTAGCAGGAAAGAAATACTTTTGCCATTCCATTCCAAAAGGCTGTTCCCTCTGTTGCTTTGATATTTTTGAGCTTTTTTTCTTAATCCCTCCAACTTTTTTGCATGGCTGTGAAGAGATTAGAAATAGGGTACAGCCTAATTCAAAAAATGTGTAAGAGAATTCTTGTAGGAAAAATATTCTGCATCAGAATTGCTATTTTGTAAGAAAGTTCATTGAAAGCTGTACTAATCTGAAAGACCTGACATCAAACAACAGTTTGCATTTGTCCTGGCAGTACACTGTGATGAAAACAAGATCATTTTCAAGTTGTATAAGCACAACTGTTACACTAGCCAGCTGCTAAATGATGTTATTTCTAGGTGATCCTTCTGAAGATCACACCAGGAACACACCGGATGCAGTTCCCATTAATAGAGATAGGAGCTCAGCAACCAGATAAAGAGAGGGATGATTCTATTAGAACTTCACCCCAAACTTGAACAGACTCCAAGCTTTAATATATTTCAAAAGTATTTTGACCACTTTTGCTTCCCACTTACTTTCAACTGCACACATTCCCATACTGTTTCTCATAATATTAAAAGTGACAAATTATTTTGGGAGAGGCTCTCATTTTAATAGAAACAGAAAGGCCCAGAAATCTCAAGTTAAAATTTAAATTATTAGATTTGTCCAAACTGCTTTTTTGTGCTTTTTTTTAAAAAAAAAAAAAAAAAAAAAAATTTAGCTGAAGTTCAGTGCTTACATCCCAAGCCTTGTGTGCATACACAAACTCAATTGAAATTCTGACCTCCATGGTTCACCCATCTGCTGAGTGGGTCACCCACTAGTTTATCAGAGAATTATTCTAATAAGCTAAGAAAACAGGATTGAAATCATCTTTATCTCTACTCCTCTCCATTGAAAACTTCTGACAAGGTTATAATTCTTAAAAATTATTGTTTAAGATCACATTTATGTATTTAATAATATTTTGAAAACCTTTAATTCCTGTTAGTTCCACTTTAGGTTTTTCTATTAGGCAAAGAAATACCTTGAACTCATTTATCAGCTCTGCTATATGGTGCTGACTTCCACAGGATAGCTATAGGACAGTTTTAAAAATGCATTTTCTTACTATCCTGAATTTGTCTGGGAAAGTGTCAACATTGCTGATATTTCTGATTGGTGAGAGCATTAAGTTTTGACACATGCTTGTACTTTGACTAAGGTTTCAAATATTTTGAGATAACTGTAAATCTGATCCCAGTTATCAGGAAAAAAATCATGATCAGCAAACAGTATCCTGATATTTGCTAATAATGATAATGAGGTATCACTTGAATAACCCTCATCTTCCTAAAAGTGAAGTAGCATGCAACTAAAAAGGTGTTGAAAGTACTGAAATATGTTGCAGTAAACAAAAAAGTAAGTAAAAAGTCAGTAAACTTAAAACTGAAGAAAAGAGTGTTTTTACAAAGCGCAGGAGTGCTGACTTTGAAAAATAAGTTAACATTAAAGAGACTTTAAGTTGTTTGGAGAGATCTGCAGGCTTACTGAGGAATACCTAACAAATATCTGAAAGCTAGCCCAAGCTATTTTTAAGAAGTACACAATTGCAGAGGTTTGTAAGCATTTTATTGCAACTTCAGTCAGCAACTTGGATTAGACATCCAGCCCACATAGTGTTGTTTGTGTCTGGATTACTGTCTAGATGAGGTGTTCAGACAGACTTGTACATTTGTCAGCTCTGCAGAGACAGCTCAAGAAGAAGAAAAAAAAAAAGTACTAGTTACGTGGTCAGAGTCCAAATTCTGCAAAAAGTGTTGGACTTTTCTGTCAGTGTGTCATAACATGTCACCTCTCTTGAGGGGATATAACTCCCAGAAGCTCTCCTAAGGTGTCAAGGTCCAAGCGATAGTTTATTTTTTTCTTTATCAGAAGAAATACCAGGTTATAACAAGAACCTGTGTTGCAGGTGAGAGGACAGATCTCTTTTCCAGCAAGGCAAGAGTTTCTCATTTTTACACATCAGCACTCTGACCTAACACAAAGTATTTCTACAATTAATACCATGCAGAGCTCACTAAAACTGTTTTCTACAGATGCCTTTTCCGAAGATACTGTCCAAAAGAGAGGAGCTGGAGTCAGAGGTCTGTGTTTATCTCGTCTGACTGGTATTCTGCAGCCAATGGAGCTGGTGTAATCAGACTACTCACCATCATTTGGGTGACTACTTTGCATCATTGTTTTCAAAATTTTGCCTGAGAGCCCTTCTAAGAGTCTGACTCAATGCTGTCCCACAGACATATGAAGTAGACTTCATATGTGGAGTAACAGCAGGCTTCTGAATTTTCTTTGGGAGTCAGAAGGGTCATACAAAAGACCAGATTTCTTCAAGAAGTAGCACTGCAACCAGCATAGCCTGAGTACTGATGTGTGATTGTCTATAATAAGCCTGCACGCACATTCAGGGGTAAGTAGATGCATATGCCTGTTCCCAAATCTGAGTCTTCATATCAGATAATCAAAATGAAAACAAAACAAAACAAGACAATATGCAGGAAAATAGAAAGAAATCTATGTCCATGGGACTTCCCTTCTATAATCCATCCTACTAACCTCAACAATGCACATATAATGCTATATCAGTCAGTCATTCTTCTGAGAGTTGGTGAATAAGCAATAATATTAGGTAACAAAATGTCTGTGCTCATGTCTTTATTGCTTTACTGCTTTTTTTTTTCCTAAGTTTAAGTCAAACACCTAAATATTATTTTAATATAGCCCCTTGTATTTAATTATTTAAAGGTTTAACAACAGCAGAGTGCATCCAGTCACACCAAAAGGAGAACCTTCTTCATGTTCATACTTACATTTGCACCTTTATCAATAAGACAACTCATTTCATAGAAAGTGAACTACAACAATAACTTAAGGAAGGAAAATACTACTCTTTTCTTCTAGTAATTCAAAATATGATGTCTGGAGGTGAAATTATACTGTCACAAACAACTGATATTTCTGTCTCTTACCAGTGACAGGCAGTAGTTACAAGTAAAGGATACCAAGTAAATCACTTCAGATTTCATTCTGTAACTCATATTATATAAAGGCATGAGTGTGAGTGTGAAATGTTTTCATAACCTGTTCATCATCTGGCCTGTGGGGTTTGTTCTGCTGACAAGGGTTGACTGATACTTTTTTATTATTATTTTGCACTATGGATTTTCAAGTGTTATTGTTGTCAGAGGAAATCATTGTTTTTAATGCAACTTTAGAAAAAGAAACATTTAAGAAACATTGTATTATTGAATGCAAAAGAAAATAAAACATTAGTATCACAAATTCTTAAATTTTGGTCCCTTTCTTTTCTTTTTTTCCCCTCTCAGTTCTGTTTCATACACACATACAATAGAGTAGGAAAAGTTAAAATAACATTCATAAAAAAGCTTTGATGGAATTATTTATTTATTGTCTTTCAGTGGCACAGAGCATAGTGATATTTTTCTTTTATACTATATTTATTGATGTTCTTGAAGACAGAAGTCCAACCTAATGAGCATATAGCTAGTGGCTTGCATAGAGCTGTTTATCTGATTGTGACACTCAGCAGATTTCTCTGAGGGGGGGATCCCTATGCCTCTAAGTAGTTATTACAGTGTTTCAGCTGTTTTTATAGGTATGTATGAAACTCACAACAAACGTGATGTAAAACACCTGTGGAAGCAGACAGGCAGAGAATTTTGTCCTTTATTTGTTGGCTTCTGCTTTGTTTTTGGGGTATCAGGGTCTCAGATGACAAAGAGAGGAAAATCCCACCATCACTGTTTTCCATATTTTATAACATATGGTATGAATTCATATTGCATATAGGATATGTCTACAGAGAGAGGCATAAGGAGAATTGGGTTCCTCCTCACAGTCTGGAAGGGGAGCTGTAAGAGGAGTGGCTGAGGCCACTTGGTCTGTTCAGCCTGGAGAAGAGGAGACTGAGGGGAGACCTCACTGCAGTGGCTCCTGGGTCAAACATGGCACATCTCTGGTCAGTTTAACTACTGCCAAAATGAGATAGCATCTGACTGCACTCATTCAGGCATCCTAAACCCTGCACAGCCTGCTGATTATTTCATTAAAAACCACTAATTAAATTAATCTCAAATTAAAAAAAAACTTTGAAAATATTTCTTTCTGATAAGGATAGCTGGCCCTGGTTAAAGATTTTGAGAGGCACCTCATACTGATTCATGAAAAAAGTTTTGTTTTATTTTATATCCACAGTGTTACAGAATATTATTAAGCTCTGTGGTGATAACAGAAGTTCATGTCTTAATTTAATTTCCTATTCATGGAATTTCATGCCTTTTCAGACTTCCCATGTATTTAAAACTTTCATGTGGAAGTAACAAATATTACAGCCCGAGACTTTTCTGCATCTGCTGGGCATTTTACAATGTGTAGACAATTGCAAAGAGGTTAATACACAGTTCACGAGTACATAAAATGTTCTTATTTATTGGCTAACATACACAGCAAACAGCTGGATTGTAGTCATAGGCTTCTCACTGATATTCTTAGCACTTTTAAGACAGACTGCTGAAGAATGTTTGCTAGCCAGGTATCGGGAACTCATCAGTCAGGGGGGAAGTGTGAGTTGCCACAGCATTTGGACAGACGTCTGTATTGGCATCTCCCAGCTCTCCCTTGTTTTTTGTTCTCAGGTTTTCATAACCATTTGTATATGTGTTTCTATCTAGAGAGCTTCAGTCAGTGACTATTTCTTAAGCCAACAGTTTTATCTCCGTGATTTTATTTACTTACCATAGAGTCATAGAGTCATAGAAGAATATGGGTACTTGAAAGGTCATCTAGTCCTACTCCCCTGCAATAAGCAGGGGCATCTTCAACTAGATCAGGTTGCTGCCCATCCAGCCTCATCATGACTGTTTACAGGGATGGAACATCTTCCATTTCTCTGCGTTACCTGTTCCATTCCAATGCCTCATCACCCACACTGTAAAAAAAAAAAAAAAAATCTTCCTTATATCTAATCTAAATCAACCCTCTTTTACTTTAAAACTCTACCCATTTGCCCTATCGCTGGGATGTACAGTCCCAACTCTCAGCCTGTCTTCATAGGAAAGGTGCTCCAGCCTCTGATTATTGTGTCCCTCCGCTGGACTGGCTCCAGCAAGTACTTGTCCTTCCTGTATTGGAGGTCTCACAAGAGTGGAGTAGAGAGGCAGAATCACCTCCCTCAATCTGCTGGCCATTCTGCTTTTGATGCGGTCAAGAATACAGTTGGCTTTCTGGGCTGCAAGTGCACATTGCTGAGTCATGTTCATTTTTAAATCCACCAGCACCCTTAAGTCCTCCTCAGCAGGGCTACTCTCAACTCATCCCTCAGTCTGTGCTGATATTGACCCAGGTCCAGGACCATGTGCTTGGCCCTGTTGAACTTCATGAGGTTCACATGGGCCGACTACTCAAACCTGCCTGTCAAACAGTCACTTGGGCCCTCAGCAACTTCAGGAGAGCCCTTTGATAATTTCAGGGCATGATGCTTTGATTTCAGACTACTAGCAGCAAGCTATCAAAGCCATTGTTTTGTTGAGAACATATCCAGATAGCTCTGCACTTAATGCTGCATACAAGAAATGTGATAGGACCATGTCACCTTGCTCAAACTGAGAGCAATATGGAGAATACTTTGACATTTCATAAATTATGCAAGATATCCTATTTTTGAAGAATTATATATTTTTGTCATAGCCTGGTATTATACAACATAATGCCTTTTATTTTATGGGTCCTGGGGGCAGGGACTCAGATAAACACCTCTGTCAGTCATGACTAAAGCAGATTTCTGGCTTTTCTGTTTTTGCTACGAGTTCTTCAGGGACATGATTCTGTAACATTGAGGTAAATGGGACCCTTACCTCCCATTTCAACAGGGATGTGATCAAGCTGCATTATGCTGCTGAAAAGATAGACATGGCCAGGAAGACATAAACTTACAAAGGACCTCTCAATATCAGTCAGATTTCTCTCAAAATATTATCTCTACTTAAAACTATTTAGGATTAGATGTTTGCAACTCAGCATTTGAATTCAGTCCTTGTCCAGGACTTGAACAGGAAAAAAACCTGAAAACACTTAAAACCCATGGGATTTGAGGAATATTGCAAATCACTAAATATTTTGTGAAGGAGTGTTGTGTGTGGCTTTTGGAAATGTCAATGATTTCCCCAATATAGAAGCTATAAGGTGGATGTTGGAAACAGAATGAAATTTTACCTTGATCGTAAATTATGACCAGTTCTCTAGGTTTCTCCTTTAGTTTGAAACTCCAGGCACTAAGTACTGTAAATAAATCCAATCTTAATGGGTTTTGACATATTTGTTTGACTGCATACTATGGCCCATTTTCCAGAGATTAGGGTAATATTATTTTTTATTATTATGCTTTCAGATTGCCAACTGTTCACTCTGATAGTAGCATATAATTGACATTCTCGAGGATCACCTCCTTTAATCATGGAGCACGTCTGATTTTTGTATTGGCTAAGTGTGTAGGCAGTTGGTATACCAGCATCCAAACAGTCTTCTTTGAAGTGACAGACAAGTTGCCTCCTTTTGGCACAGTAATGTACCTGGTGATTCAGCACAAATGATGCAGCATAACTGACAGCAAATGTTATTCAAGAGATTAAAATTCCTTAGAAGTGTTTGGAAAGTTTTTCTCATTATTTTTCACGCTAGCATTTTATGGGCATTATTTTCAAATACATTCCCACCAAAGCTGTGGATGTCATTTTACAAAATAAAGGTGGAAAGAAAAGAAGAAATACCAAAGGATTAAAATATACTGTAAAATACCCAACAAATGTAGTCCACAGCTTCCTAGTATCTTCCTCTACCTTCAGTGAAATGGAGAGAGGTAAGACTTAGTTTCTTAGTATCTGTCAATGCATTGGGTTTGCATGGCAAAGCTTTGGTAGTGGTAGGGGGAGAGTTGGGACTAGAAGGGTGCTGTCAGAGACTGCTAGAAGCTTCCCCCATGTCTGGCAGAATCAATGCCAGGTGGCTCCAAGAAGGACCCACCACTGGCCAAGTCCAAGCCAGTCAGTGATAGCTGGTAACACCTCTTGGATAATGTGTTTAAGAAGCAGGATAAAACCCAAAAACCAAGTTATTGTGCAGAAGTAGTTGTGACCAGAGAAGAGCAGAGCGAAAATATGTGAGAAACAATTCTGCAGACATCAAGTGAGGAAGGAGTGGGAGGAGGTGCTCCAGGTACTGGAGCAGAGATTCCCCTATGGCCCACAGTGAAGCCTGTGGTGAAGCACCTGTCCCCCTGCAGTCCATGGAGGTCAAAGGGGGCACAGAGATCAACCCTGCAGCTTGTTGAGGAGATCCACACTAGAGCAGGTGGATACCCAAAAGAAGGCTGTGATACCATGGGAAGCCTATGGTGGAGCAGGCTCCTGGCAGGGACCTGCTGACCTGTAGAGGGAGGAGCCCACATTAGAGCATTTTTTCTGGTAGGACTTGTGACCCTGTGTAGGACCCAAGATGGTGCAGTCTGCTCCTGAAGGAACACACCACCTGGAAAGGGACCTGTGCTGGAGAAGTGCATGAAGAGCTCTAGCCCATGAGAAGGACTCACACTGGAGAACTTTGTGGAGGATTGTTGCATGTGGGAGAGACCACGTGCTGGAGCAGGGGAAGGACTCCTCTCCCTAAGGAGGAAGCAGTGGCACAAATAACACTCATTTCCCATCTTGCACCACTGGGTGAGAGGAGGTAGAACCTGGGAAGGCGGGAGGACTGGGGGAAAGGTGTTTTTAAGACTTGTTTTACTTCTTACTATCCTGCTCTGATTTTGATTGGTAGTAAGTTCATCTAATTTCGCCAAGTCAAACCCGTTTTGCTTGTGATGGTAATCAGTGAATGATTTCTCCCTGCCCTTAACTTAATTCATGAGCCTTTTGTTATATTTTTCTCTTCCCTGTTCAGTTGAGGAGTGGAGTGATAAAATGCCTTGGTAGGTACCTGGCCTCCAGACAGGAGCACACCACCACCGTAACAACAGCATCACACAGGTCATCAGAAAGCAGACAAAAATAAAGCAGGAGAAAAAAAATTAAAAAATTAAAAAAATAAAAAACAAACAAAAAAACCCCACAAAAACCCCAAACCAAACAAACAAAAAAACCCCAAACAAAACAAAAAAAACCCTTCAGATCACCAGTTACTGCAATTAGCTAAATCTGTTTTAGATCTTATTGCTGCCATGAAAATCTCTCTTTGAGAGAGCCTTCTGGAGAACAAAAGTTAAATTCCGATCAAATCAGATGCTTATTTCCTTCAGTGAAGAGAAATATAGTTAGGCACAAGAAATGTAATATTTTTCAATGGAATAAAGAGAAACTATTGTTACATCACAACAAATAGTAGCTGGGAAAAGGAACACTTGCTATAAGAACCTGCTCTAGTCTTCTGAACAACATAGGCAAAGTTTAGTTTTGCTTGACCTAAAATTAGGAAGGCCGTGAATATATCAAGGCCCAGATTTTTGTGCTGACAATCAGCACCTCCAATAGGATTTGGGAAGCAAAGGCTTTCTGAGTCATGATATTCTTCATGGAGAAGGAGGAGGGTCCTGGACTCTTGCCTGGAATTGTGCTGGCTTGTGTGAGGAAAGCTTTTTATGACAGTCTGAATTTTTGTGATTTTCATGAAAACTAGAACAGTATTTCAGATCAGTCTCTTGTCCTTATGGTATCTATCAGTTTTTCATTTTCCTCTTCTCTGAAAGAGTCATGGTAAAATCAGTGATAACAGTGATTGAACAGAAACTCAGAGATCTCAGTGAAGAGGTAGAAGGCAGAATCTGAGTTTATGTTCCCTCTCCATGTCAGAACTTTAACCTAAAATCAGTCTCTGTGTTGGAGCATTGCACTAGCATATATCTCAGGTTAGATAACCACACTTGTCTTCTCCTGGGCAAGATAACAAAAATTTGTCAGCAGTAACATAGGAAACCAAGGAAGAAGCCAAGGACAGTAGGCAGAAGGTGAATGGTTTGAGAAACTTAGGCAACACAAAGAAGGATGACTGTGTATCCTCCAGGAGGTGTCTAAGGTGCTTGCTGACTCTTATGGTCTAAAAGGTAACACTACCTTTAAGGACCTCAAATGCTAAATAATGAAAAAATAGCCTTGGTTTTGTTTTATAGTAACTTTGTACTCATGTATTTATGTGGCTAGATAGTTGTATAGTCCCATACAGCTACCTCATTTGTGCCTATCACAGGTCTCACCCATTTGGTAAAGATGGAAAGTGGTGCTAAGTTATAGAAGTTGCTTTTTCTTTTGTGCTTATCATTACAGCCTGATGAGGAGGCTTGTGATAAGGAAACTAAGAGGCAAGCAACACACTTCAAGCATTTCACCCAGGAACGAGGTCATCTATAGACAAAGGCGAAGCTGATGAGCTCAGAATTAAACGGGAGAACTACTTCTGTTTTCCAGATGTTATTTTTCTGGGTGGCCTCTAGAGCTTTGAGGGGCATTTTTCTCATGGATAGAAGATTTTCCACTACAGATGGTGCTTTTAACCCTCCTAAGTACTTGTATATCTGAAAAAAAACTCTGGCAAAAACTGACATAACACTTCTTAGGAGGACAGCTGGGTTCTTATTGTCACAACTTTCCATTCATTATTTTGAAATTCAGGTAAAACAACTTCCCGCAGGTCCTCACTTTGGCAGTTAGTTAATACAACAGACTTTAAACCTATTTAATTTATGGTATATTTAGAGTATTGATTTATTCATGGGGATGATTTTTAGCCAGTAAAAGGTTTATGCATTTAATACCTCTATATAAATTTTATATATGCATATACATATATAAATTTGTGAGAAAATATTTTCCTTATGATTTGTCTGCTCTTTGCTGTGACCTCATTACTCCCTTCCAATATTTTGTCCAAACCATTTCTAGTTGACTCTGCCTAGGATCTAATATTTTGAGCCAAGAAAACAAGAAACAACAATGATGAAAAACACGTTCAGTCAAAGTTTTTTAGGCTATGAAAGAAGGAATATAGGAAATTACTTAGAGTGCAGTGCCTGGAGAATTAAATTAGAAAGGCAGCAAAATATATTTTCCATATAAAGACATTTTGAGAAGAAATAAAATGGTTCATATGAGAAAATTGTAATGAAAAGAAGCATAATTAATTATTCAGACAAACAAAAAAGAAATCTAAGTAAAATATATAGTGTCCTTCAGTGTGAGCAATTTATTCATAAACAGACATATATTTTGAGACTGAGTGTCCACATTGGATTTGTGTAATTGTATTCTATTTAGCAAGATTTGGAGTTTAAAGGAAGAACACATACAGCAGTTTCGTCTCCAGTTCTGGGAAAGCACAGCCCAGGATACAAATATAAGCTTTACCTGGGAGTTGTGCTTGTGCCTCAGTTTGTGCCCAGACTACAGTGCCTCAGATGGGAGCAGCATATTTTTGCTGATTCTGAAATTTCAGCACTTTCTACTATCTGTATCCAGGCATAATTTCTGAGAGAAGGTAATATTATTTGACATGGAATGAATTAAATATATTTAAACAGATTATTAATGTCTGATGAATACTTTAAGTGCAGTTTGTAGGTACCAAATTTAATTTTATTCAGGGTATATATATGATGTAGTGTTTTCTTCAAAACTGATCACAGGAAAATTAAAATTTTCATCAAGAATACAGCCCAACTGTCCTCTGTGATGCTGAGACTATGCATTACACAAATGAAGCAAACTGAAAAGAGCAGATGGCCATACATTAGCTGTTAAGAGAAGACTATCATCCCTTAGGATTTCCAAGAGGACACAGTGCTGTGAGCACTAGGGCTAGGGAGGAGTTGGGAAGATCACCCTTTATCTCCTCATTTGAGATCTCTGAGACAACTTTAACCTGCAGTCAATGCTCTGCATCTCTCAGTCTACCCAAAAGTCTGATAATTTGTGTGAATATGAAACAGGACACCTCTGGACTGTGATCTCTGCTGTCAAGACCATTGTTACCATATCTCTGCATCACAACATAAAAGGGAATAGTTTACTAGATGTCTAGGGCAAAAAGCAGGCTAAGAAGAGAGTGGATGAGCCCCATTAACTAACGTGGAGGACAAGGATGGTGAAAACTAACTGGTTCTCTGATGTAATCATCTTGATGTAGGAACAGGAAATAAATGCCAATTTTAGTATTTTAAATCTCCATTGACATCTCTGGGGATTGTGGTCCATCAGGGGGACAAGACTGTTCAGTCAAGCCCTTATTGGGAAAGGAACGAAGTCACAAATGCCAGTATCAATCAGCATTTTGCCTGAGGGAAAACACAGATGATGTTTCCTCTGGATACAAAAGGAACTGAGCAATAATGAGTGAGACCAGACCTATACAAAATGAAGAAACCTTGGTCCACTAAAGAAGTTCTCCAAGACCTTTTTGTTGTATATATTTCTATATCAGCACAAGGACTTCACATTTCAGGAGCTCAACTGCATTCTTTAGGCTACAAGACTCGGTGACAGAACACTCTTAAAAGTGTGTTTTGAATTTGTGGGATGAGTTAATACCTTCTTTGGACAGTTTTCAGTGCCTTTTATCTGGTAGGAAACGTAGGTACTATTTTATTTTAGACACTTTTGACATATTTTTGATCTTTCCTTCCAGCCTGACTTTCTCCTCCACGATACAAAATCCTTTCTCAACTCATCTTTCCTGCTTTTCATGCTAATTCCTGTCCATGACAATGCCTTAAGCTCCATTCTTTAAAAGTTAGGTTGCAATTCTGGCAACCAACACAATACAAACAGTTTACTGAATCTGAATTCAGACTTCCTAAGCAGATCTAGCACTTCAAATCAAATAACTTTTTCTTTTCTTATCCTTTTTTGAAGACCTTTTTTAAGGAATCTCTTGATATTTTATCCTATGGCACAGCAACTCTAGTTTTCTGTCTGCAGTTTTAGAGACATCCATAAGGTTTGTTGAGTTTAAATAAAGTATCAGAAGCAGCTTGTTAACAAAGGAGTTAATGGAGCAATTTTCATGGAAAATTTTACCACATTGTCATTTCCAAGAACATATTTTTAATCTCATGTTTATTCTGTTTTAAAACATAATTAAAAGGACAATCCCCCTTCCAGATGAAAGATTATGACAAGTGCTTCAGTACTTATACAGAAGGACTTATAGACAGAGTATGATCCCCCTTCATTTTGTTATTCTTTGACTAACATACCCTCCTTAGCTCTGATGTGGTTTTTTGTGACACTGTGTGACAGGGTTTTATAATTTTAACAATGATTTCTGTTACTCAATTTGGAAAAACCTTCTACCATTTTTGATCAGTACATAGCAATTTTTCATTAATATCTTAATTGTTCTTACAACAGGCCAAGCTTATGACAAAATAATTGATTACCTAATTTTTATCATACTGAGAGGCTATGGAAATATGATGTTGTACTGATTAAGGACTCAGGCTTTCTGGACAACACAGGTTGCTCTTATTTCCTGCCTCCAGCCAGCACAAGGTACAATAAAACAGAGATGGTGCCATGTGTTGGTAGCATCCAATAAACTTATTTTTAAAATCAAGTTATAGATTAATTTTTGTTCTTATTAAGTTGACTAGAAAGAGGAAGGGAACCTCATATATTTTTTTCTCCTTCAAGGAAATACAATTCATAGTTGTAGAGTTTGTGACCTGTAAGTGGAGTGGACATGTGTACTTTTTCTAGTGATGTGTAGGAACTGAGGAATGCCAGCACCAACCCATGTCACAAGAACTGGAAAGCACATGTGATGCAGAATGGTACATGAGAAGACTGAGGCAGAGAAAGGATAAAAATAATCATAAGTTCTGAACAAACCTTTCAGAGTACTTCTAGCTAACAGGGGTCTGACTCCTCTCTGAAGCACTCTGTGCTGCAGGAGTGCAGCTGTTCATCAAAGGCAGTCTCAATTTAAGAAGTCCTAGGGATGGTTTCAGATTATTTTATGCTGTTCTCCTTCCCACCACTGAAACTGGTTCACGCTGTTATCATTCAAGGAAGCCTCTTCTTTTTCTTCTGGAGTGAGGTAAAAACAACAGAGAAATAGCATTGTTGTGTGTCTCCATAGTTAATTTTATATTTTTATTGTTCTGACACAGAAGAAGAATAAGACAGGATTTTCCCTCCATAGTGGGCTTATGCTTATAAAAGTATAATTAAAAGAAATCTAATACCTCTGTAGTTCTATGGATCACATTTAATGGAAAATTGATCCTGCTTTTAAGAAAGTTCTAAACCTAGAAATCTTTCGGTAAAAGTGAAATCTGTGATCATTTCTTGAATGGCAAACAGTGGAGGTGTAATGGTTCATCCTTTCTTCAGTTTTATTATTGCCATCCACCTTCTAGTCTAAAAGTTCTTAGCATCATAATTACCTCCTTTGGCTTTTTCAGAATGTCACAGTTACTATTTAGTCAATGGATCACATCACACAGGACTGCAGCTTCACTTTTAAATACTATATTAATAGTTGAAATATCTGACAGGCTGAATTATAAGCTTGGCAACAAATTGGTCTCCTTTTGGCTTTTCCTGAATTTATGTTACTCTGGGAAACAAGGAGATCTGAAGCCAGAGCTATCTGGATCCAAAGACATGCCTACTAAGAGTGATCTTTGTTTAAGCCATTCAAATCCTTTTCCAGACATCTAAAAACTATAGTTAGCCTGCCACTTTGTTATGTTGTAATTAGTTTTAATCATTCATAGCTTTTGTATACATGGTGGCCTCACATACAGAAATAGTACAGTTTGAAAGCAGAGGTAAAAAATGGTATTAAATTAACTGCTGTATCTGAATAAGAAAGAAAAACTTCCAATCATGGACCTCATGTGGGGATTCTGAAAAAGAATAAGTATGGCTATTTTTTCCAGCTGTGCCAAGAGCACTAAAAAATAAATTTTTTCCAATTAAATTGTTATTCTCCCAATACTTAACTTTTCATCACAGTGGGTTCCTAGGGCACCTGTCTTCCTTTCACTCTTCTTCTTTCCCCCTAACCTTATGAAGTCTTTTCTAAGTCCCTCAGAAAGCCATAATACCTCTGTGCAATTAGCAGCCATAAAAGGCTTTCACAGTGATGAGTCTGATGTTATCCTGCTCTAACATCTACTGCTCAACCTTTCATCATGAGTGTATATATATCTTAAAGTTCTTCCCTTCATCTGTTCACAGGCAAGTTTTTCTGGCTACCTTGAATAAACAAAGAGCTGTCCTACTAGGACAGGTAAGCTGTGTGAAACCATCACTTTCTCTTAGCAAAGAGCTCTTTTCCAAGATCAGAACATTTTCCATGTGCAGGATCTATATTTCATCCCTGAGAAAAGCCATCAAACATGAATATAATTATGTAATTTTGGTCTCCTATCCTTTTCATGGAATAGAGTAATGTGTTGATGTGATACTTCAAACTCTCCATGGGTGGGTCTGGCAGCATGACAGACTGTGGTTATTTAGTGAGAACACATTGAGGGAAGAGTGAACAAAAAACTACTCATCAGTGTACTGATTTGATCCTCAATATGGCCAACACTGTGATCACACAAAATTTTAAGATTAGCAGCAAAATGAAAATCAACATTAAAGTTTAAAAATTACTCAGTACTTTGTGATCTCTACAAAGCGACTAAAAATATTTTTTATGTTAATATTTGAGAAAATATAAGATTAATAAGGTTAAATCATCCAAGGAAAAGGCCATTTATTAATGGAATAAGAATAAAATCACATGCACACTCTACTAGATGAATGTGGGGTTTAAAAAATCACACATTTTATTTGATATTTATGAACTACAACTCCCTGATATGGAATTTAAATGGAATTGGGAGTTTAACAGTATATTTGAAAAAGTATCAGGTGATTTACCTGGAGTGCTGCATCCAGCTCGGAGGTCCTCAGTACAGGAAGGACATGGACCTGTTTGAGTGAGTTCAGAGTAGAGCCACAAAAATTATTAGAGGGATGGAGTACCTCTGCTATAAGAAAAGGCTGAGAGTATTGAGTTTGTTCAGTTTGGAGAAGAGAAGGCTTCAGAGTGAATTTATTGTAGCCTTTGAGTATTTAAAGAAGGCCTACAAGAGAGCTGGTGTGTCTTTTTACAGGGTCATAGTGATAGAACCAAGGGGAAAAGGCTTTAAACTGACAGAGAGTGGGTTTAGGTTAGACATTATGAAGAAATTCTTTACTGTGGGCGTGGTGAGACACTGGATCAGGTTGCCCAGAGAAGCTGTGGGTGCCCCATCCCTGGAAGTGCTCAAGGCCAGGCTGGATGGCACCCTGAGCAAACTGGTCTAGTGGAAGTTGTCCCTGCCCAGGGCAGGGGGTTTGGAACTACATGATCTTTAAGGTTCCTTCCAACCCAAACCATTCTATGATTTACCAATGAGTTTCATTTTCTAGTGGGGTGACTAGGATCTGAAACAGATCACTTAAAAAAGAAAAAAGAAGGGATTCAAAATTTGATCCATTTAAAATGAGAGAACGGAGAGCTGCCACCCAGATTAATAGTTTTTTCCTTTGAGGGAGGAGAGAAGAGAGTGTGTTTTGCTTTGTTTTCCTTGTTTGAGATTCCGAGTCTTGTCTTACTTGGAGTTTGATCTTCTGAATATTGATCAAACTTAGAAATTATGAAATCTAGATCAATGAGCAGCTTGATGGTGTAAAAACAGGGTTCACAATACAAGGAAATTTTATAAGTGCTCCCATCCCCAATGATACCTTTTTAAATTTTTAACTTTTACCAGTTGGAGAAGTTTCATACAAGGATCTTGATAGTTCAGATACAGAAGATAAATCAGATCTGAGATTATATATATATATTTATACATATATATATATATATATATAAAAATATATATATATAATTTAAAAAATTATTTTGAGCACTTCTGTTGAAAGAATTCTAAAATGACTTTCAGCTTTTAAGCTCCAACAACAACAAAAAAAGTTTAAACCTCTAAAAACAAAAGTGAAAACTTTCTATGGAGATTTATCTTTTATTAATTTATGAAAGAGGATTTGTTATTTATAGAGTTGAAGAATTAATTAAAATAATATTAAACATGTATGAATTCATTATTTTGAGTGTAAATGAATGAAGTACTTGTAGTGTTGTTTAAAACTGCAAAAAAACCCGTTCACAAACACACACACTGATATTGATCCTCATCAAGGAAACTGCTTTCAAAATTTTTCATGAGCTGCTTTTCCCCAAAGGTGCTAATTGTCTATAATTTTTCAAAGTCATTGCAACTGGAAAAGAAAAAGCATCTCATCTAAATTATTCTGTTCCCAGAGACTCCCTCCCTTACTCCATGAAAATATACAAATTCATGACCATGGTGAGGCTCCTGGGTGGGCCCTTAGTAGGAATCTATTTGTGAAGATACTGTCTCAGATGATATTTATTTTTTTTAGTAAGATGATGGAAGCCAAGCCTGTTGGCTTAATGTTTCTCCTGAAGCCCTAATAAGAAAAGAAGTTCCATGTTTTCATATTTTATGGTGTCTATTCAGACACATAAGCCTTTTTGGGATCAGAAAGATATTTTCTCATATGGCTGTAGTTTCACTCTCTGATTTCCTGATACATTTCAGTTATCTTTAAAATTGAAACCATTCACTTTTCTGTATTTTGGACTTGGGTTTTGTTGCCATTGGGATCATAATGGCTTGTGGTACATGACTACCCTTCCGTCCATACTAATAAAATGTCAAACTAAGGCTGCCTCTGGCTCTCATCAGTGGAAAATGTATTGATTCATATTAATCTTTTATGTCTTGATCAGCCAGCAAGTGCTACAGGCCACTTGGTCAAAACAGTAAGAGTGCTGATTCTCTTTGTGTTTCCAAGCACTTTAATGTTTCTATTCTCTGGTGCAGGAGGTCAGATTGATGCAAACAAACAGAATTGCACATTTGTAAACAACTGGATTAGAAAGCTGTTTTCAGGATGGCCTGTTTGTATTCCTATATTATTCATGTTCTGCAAACACCCATGAGGTCAATGAATTCAAAATTGTAGCTGAAATTCATTTGCAGTAGCATTTTCAATTGATTACTTTGAAACTTTTGCAGCGTAAGTCACAGATCTGAAACAACCATGTAGCATGAAATCATTCACCAGATAAAAAACATCCAAAACCCCCCACCCCCAAACTAAAATACAGACTAACCTAAAAGTTGTTTGCCTTCATGAATTCATGTTGGACAATCAACAAATAAGCTTCCTTTTTTACAGTATAGCCTGCTGCTACTTTTTGTCATAATCACTTAAATTTTGTGTTACTCTATTCATCTCCATCAGGAGAAATTGACAATTGAGTGCTGTTTTGATGTACTGCATCCAGATATAATGTTCTACTGATCTGCATCAGGAAAGCAGGCAAGGATAGAGTATCTTTTCCCACAGTTCCTAAATATTTTCAGTTGTTACTTCATGCAAAAGTTTTTGCATGTCTTTATTTGTAAGGTTGTATCACAGTGTTTTTTCAGACTGTGTCCCAGAAACTCTTTTTCTTCCTTCCTGAACCTCTGTCTCTTTCACAACTACAAACCTTGACAATAGCCATCAAGAAACAACCACTTCAGCTCTGTTCTTCCAGGCCACAGTGCTTGGTCCTTGACTGTTTTCTGCTCAGTACTTACTTAACTGAAGGCAATCCCAACAGAATAATCCTAGTTCAAAATTAGATTCATAGTAATAACCTCAAAAGAATATCGACTAAGCAATGCTAGTAATGTCTGGACAAAATTGTAGTTAAATATAGCCTGAAAGACTGAAAATTTTCTCCTAGACTTTGGGCATCTATTTGGTAATATTAATCTGCGTATCTGAAAAGAGACTTCAATTTCACCTGCCTGATTTTAAAAAGAATTTTGATTTCAAGTTGTAGCTTTTTAAATGAAGCAGTTAAACCTTCAGTCTCTACAAGGTTAAGTAACAACAATTACCTTATTATACATTTGGTCTATTTTTCCATGTAGGAGATTGAAATAGGGTGTAAGGAACATACTACTTTTGTTCCAAAGCTTTAGCAATTTTTTTTCATAGTTGAGATTAGCCTTTTTTGCATATATCTAGTCAGACTCACATTTAATAAAGTTGCTATGATTAAATTGAAGCAAGTTACTTCTAAAGAAACTGTTCATGTTATTGTTTATAGCCTAGCTACAAGGAGAGGAAGTTGAAATTCTGGCTCATAATAAATGAGAGACAAAATTTTAACTCAGAGATTATTATAATCTGAAGAGACTGGAGCCTATGAAGCATTCTTGGGAATTTCATAAATGTCGGATAGTAAAAGACAGAGAAAATTGTGATCTGCAGCTGTTTCACTAGACACTTTTCTGTGAGTGCAAAGTACAAGAAATCCTGTCTCTTTAAGAAGACATTACAGGAAGATTCTGAGACTGGAATACAAGTTCACTCAACCTCCACTCTCTACCAGCTACTCCTGGAGTCATTTGAGTTCAATAGATAACACTGCAGGACAAGAGGCAACATGCACAAGCTGAAACACAAGAGATTACATCCAAATGTAAGAAAACCCTTTGTCACCATGAGGGAATCTAAGCACTGGCACAGGTTGCTCTGAGAGACAGGGAGATCTCCATCCTTGGAGGTACTCAAAACTCAACTGGGTATGATCCTGGGAAACTTACTCTAGCTGAACCTGCTTAAGCAGAGGTCTTGAACTAGACAGCCTCCAGAAGTACCTTGCAGCTTCAGCAATTTTGAGATTCTGCAACCACCAATTAATCTTTCAAATGCCTAAGTGACTCCTGAGTTTATCTACAACTGCTGAAGTTCTCAGCAGAGAGCTGACTAGCTCCCCTTTATCTAAGAGGTAGAAGATGTACACTCATAACTAAGATGCCAGTTTTAAGTCTCTTCTCTGCCTCAGGAATTTTGTACCTACATCTCTCACATCTCTGGCTGACTGTAGTCCTCTTTCCATAGCAAAATAGTATATACATATTAGAACACATTTTATCAAAAGATGACTCTGAGAGTTCCCAGGCCTAGGAAATTCCAAATTCACATTTTCATTATTCACACTGCAGGTTTATATCCCTAATGACATAGGAATGAGATGAATCTGGGTGCTAATAGGTAGGATGAGTCTTTTGCAAGCACTTCCTTATGGGTAGATTCCCATCTATGAATGCTACACAGTACTGGGTGCCTTCCTAGATCAGGAAACCAGGCTTGTGTCATTGAAACACACCTGACTTAAACTATGTGCCTTTCCTTGATGTTGCCGTAACTCTGAAGAATTATGTTGGGGCTTTTTCATCCCACATGTTATGACAAGCTGTTACTCACTATTGTCCAGAGCCTGAATGCCTGGCCTAGAGACATGTCCACCAGACATTTAGTTGCCTAATGGGGACAAGCTGCCAGCTTAGCAGTCCAGTGCCCAAATTCTTCTGTGAATTGAGCCTTTGGGCAATGTAGTAAGGAGACTAAAAAATCATAACAGATGCAGTTGGCTGAAATGGACTGCCATGATTCCAAAGGCAGACCATTTCCTCATCTGAAAATCATGTTCTTTTGTGTCATAACAGTTTGCATAAGATCCTCAAACATTTATGTCACCTAGACATTGTAAGTGTCAGGTGAAAGTAGAAGCCTGTGTATGACATTCAACCAGTTTTTTTATATTTGTATTTTTTGGGTTTTTTTAAATAACCAGAGAGATCATTTCATGTTGACAAGATAGCTGTTGATTAATCTGAGTGATGAAGTAACACATCCAGAGAAGATGAGATGCTAAAAACTTTAAATCCCTAGCAGAAGTTTGGATAAAACCTTTTATTATCTGAAATACACTTGTGAGTTAACTAATTTTGAAGTGATAACAAATGATTTAATTATTTCCCATCTGTTAGTAATTCAATTAGATCCTGCTCAGTTTGCATAGCTGGAGTCCTTCCATGACTCTGCTTTGCGTTCCCTACCCAGTTTGAAGTCCCTAGAGTTATGTTATTAACCCCTGATGTAAAAATAGAAGAGTTCTACAAAATAATTTCCCACCCCCCTTAAATCTTTCATGCCTGTAATCTTACCATTGCATTTACAGCATCTCTTTAACATAATAAAAACTGCATTTATGTAGT
The DNA here is from genome assembly GCA_035583155.1 of Acropternis orthonyx. Classification (NCBI taxonomy): domain Eukaryota; kingdom Metazoa; phylum Chordata; class Aves; order Passeriformes; family Rhinocryptidae; genus Acropternis; species Acropternis orthonyx. The sequence goes on along the minus strand of JAWWEU010000040.1, from coordinate 30,663,072 downwards.
CTGGGGAAAAAAAACAAACAAACAAATAAACAATGCCTGAATTGCCTTTTGGTCCAAATCACTAAAGAAAAAAAAAATGTTGAGAGCTTTGAGGTGAAGATTTAACCTTAAAATAAGTACAGTTGGAAACAAATATTCTCAGAGTAAGGACTTAAAAATAGGAATTAATGACGAGGAGTGACTTTTCATGCCCCAAATATATGGTGAATATACAGGATGTACTCTTTCATATTTTAATGACATAAGTCATGCTGTTTTATGTTTACATAGGCCACTGGCAGATAACATTATCAATTCTCCACTAAATTTCACATTGTTTTAACTTTAAGTATCAGGTTCACATTAAATTTTTTTGGGGAAGGGGGTAATTTTTGAGTACATTTCTACTGTACTTTTGTGAGACAAAGAAAAATCCATTATTTTACTGTTATTTCTAGGATAACTGAAAGAAATATGCTTTGTTAAAAAGGAAAGATAAGGTGAAGCACATGTAGCTCAAAAACCTCTTGCTCCTTGTCAATTGATATCAGTGAAAGGTGAGAAGGTTCTCTGTGCCCCTGCCTTGCTGATGTGTTTATTCAGCACAGGGGGCAAAAGCAGGGGTAAACACCATCACCATGAATTTAAGATGGGTAGGCAATACTCACAGTTAGCATTCTCTGTTCTGTGCTGGTTGTAGAGTGCTGATTTTGACTGGGGTAGAGTTGACTTTCTTCACAGTGACTGGTATGGGGCTGTGTTTTGGATTTGTGTTGAGCACAGGGATGATAATCAAGATGTTTTTGTTACTGCTGAGTGCTGAGTATGTTGTTATTGCTTACACAGAGACAAGGCCTTTTCTACTTTTCATACTTCCACGGTGGCAGGGAAGCTGGGGGTGCAAGGGAGGCTGTCGGTAGACACAGCAGGGACAGGTGATCCAAAGTGGCCAAAGAGATACTCCAGATCATAGGACATCATGCTCAGTGTATAAAGTGGGGATAATTAGACTAATGGAGTTTGTCTTCCCAAGTAACTGTTATGCGTGTTGGGGCCTTGCTCTCCTGGAGATTCCTGCCCCTGGGTAGCAGTGAATTAATCCCTTGTTTTGCTTTGTTTGTGTGTGCAGCCTATTAAACTGTCTTTATCTCAACCCACGAGTTTTCTGGCTTTTATCCTTCTGATTCTCTCCCTGTTCCTCCTGGTGGGGGAGGGAATGAGCAGCTGCCTGGGGCTTGGTTGCTTGCTGGGGCTAAACCCTGACATGTATGAAACGGGATTTATATTTCCCTCCCTAACTGGCCTCTGAGGGAAATGAGGATAAGTTTTCAGGAGGTTCAGCCAGTGTTTCCCTCCCTCCCTGCCTCCCTCCTTCCCAATGCAGCAGTCAGGACTCCCAGAGCAACTTCTCACAATTCAGCATTACTTACCCACATAGGTTATCACTGCTTGAAACTCCACTTTCCTGTGAACAGCATACCCCCCAGTTCAAGACTAGAGGAATATTCAAATACCTAAATCTCACAGAAATCAGGTTCCTCTAAGGACTTTTGCTGTATCGAGCTGCAATAAGCAAAACCCTTCTGTAGGATAAAGGAAAAGCATGTCTTCTTTGCACCCCTCATATGTAAATGGGCTGAAAATTAAGGAATTCTTTGCAAGTATCCTTGCCTTAAAGATTATTAAGAGGGAAGAGGAATTCTTAAAACATTTTGCTTAGATCTTACCAATTTTGTCTACAACCTGCCAATTACTTGACGTAAGTAGTCAACAGCTTTGTGTATAACTTTGTTTTACACTGTCACTTTAACCTGTGCTTAAGGAGCTGTCTCATCAATAAGATGTACTAATTAATTAAGTGACCTAACTGCATTTGCTACACAGTCTTATTAGCTCTTGGATTAATGTATTTAAACCTAACTAAACCACAAAGAGATTTTACCTTTCTTTCAAGCTAGCTGTCTTTTGATATTGTATTTGCCTTTGAAACTGTGCAGAAAGTTCTCCTGGAAGGGCATAAAGAGAAAAAAAAAATCATTATAATCTTTTTCGACTCTATGACTGCACTTCACTAAGACGTGAAAAGCCTCAGGTGGCATGACTTAGGCCAATTGTTTCACTTATCAAAAATAGGTAACACAAGACCTCAACAAATCTGTCTGCATGGTTGTTTTTGACCTCTTATTGAGTGTTTGTCAATTGTCACTTTGACTCACAGTCCTGCATTAAGAGGTCGGAGAAATATTGCTTTGCTGGGACAGATTTGTATTGACACAGTTGTTTTTTTCAGCACTATATCATCCAGTTTATGTTTTGCTGCCCTGATGATTTAAACACATAAAAATATAGCACCAGCCAAAGGACAACAAGAAAAAGTGTATTTTTTTTCTATTTTATATCATTTCACTTGTGCTGAACATCAAAAGTTTTAGACTGTGTTGGGTATGTAGACCTTAATGCTGAAATACACTTTCTGTCTATATGTGCATCTGTAAGTGCATAACTATGCAAAAAATAAGTGTACACACATTTTTCTGCTCTGGTAATCCCACTTAACACTGTGTAAAGTGACATTACATCATCTGAAGATCCTTGCTGAAGAATATTTCACTGCATAGAAGCTTTGGAGTAAATTGTAGTTTGTAATTGTATTTATGTGCCAAAATTGTAATGTCTTCAATCTGTTTTCTTACCTCCAGCACAAAGAAAGAGAAGAAGCATGTAGTGGTGGCTCAGAGTAGTTGTTTAAGAGTGACAGGAGTGTGATAGAGGTCTTAGCCCAGTAGTACACATTAGAGCAGAACCATCTCTTTAACATGCACTGAGACTGATCAGTCATGGGTCACAGAGCAGGGAATTACAAATGGCTCTTTGCCACCAATTTTGATCACAAAAAACAAAGTAAAGCTCAGACACAGTGGAAAATCAAGGCAAGACCATATCAGTATAAAGACAGATATCATTCCACATTTACAAAGGAAAAAAATAAATGAAAATGACAAATATGCACACAACATACATTTTTATGTGGTAAGCTACGGAGTCATTTTCAGTAACTGTTTGCTTGAGCATATTTTTGGCTATTTTCTTTCTCCTATTTACTCACTCTGGAGCTAGTTTTCCAAATCTCTGATCCACTTCAAATAAACAAATTCCATAAAGTAAATACTAGAAAAAATGCACCTAGTTATTTGTTGAAGAACTGTTTATTCTGTTCTTGAAATGTACTAAACCCTCTGCCCACCTGCAATCAGGAGAATATTTAAAATGCATGTTCAATAAAAGCTTTTACCTGGAACTCTGTTTTAATTTTTTCAAAACATGAGTGCTGGAACCTGTTGAGATTTTTATCATAGGACATGGATTTGTTCTTCAGAGCTCACTGTTTATAATGCAGCTAGGGCAAAGATGAGATCATACCTATGCAGAAAAATCACACATGCTGAATAAAATCCACCCCCCACCCCCCCCCCCCCCCTTTTTTTTTTTTTTCCTTCCTTATCCTGGTTCCAAGAAAGACTTATTTCTGTGCAGAGCAATGAGTTAAAATAGAGAGCCACCAACTTGCTCAACAGTGGGTGTAGGGCAGCCTCTGTGATCTCTGTGATGGCTGCTGCTTTGCTTCTCTCATGGCCCTGCTTTGCAGTGGGGTCTGCCAGCCCCAAGAGCATCTGGACCTGCTGGCGAGAGGGATTGAAGTGGGTACCTCAGACACATCATGGACACACAGGTGAGAGCCTGGTGGATTTTTTGATTGGTGATTTTATTTTATTCTTTGCTATTTACTATTTGAAATTTAAAGGGGTTTTATCTATTTCCAAGCTATATGTTTGAGAAGCAAGATAATATCACAGAGAAAGAATCAGCAATCATAAATTATTCCTATGATATATGCCTTACATTCTCTATACAACAGTTCCCAGGAAATTAATATTCCTGCAAACTCTTAGTATCTCATCTAAAATAAGCAAGCAAACAAGAAGCCAGAATGGCTTGACAAGACTTTCATGATTTCTGCCAAACTCAGCTAGTATTAAATTTGCTATTAAGAAGTATAAGCTGCAAATTCCTGTGCTTATGAACTTGAGACCATTCCCTGGTCCAGTCAAAATAGACTTTGTTTACACTGATTTAGTAGCCTTATGAGATTGCTTAGTTGCTTTCCTGAGTTCCCTCAGCAGGTGAAATTACTTGCTGAGCTGCACAAAATCATGCTGGGAAATAGCTGTGCCATGTAGATCTTGCCCGTATTTATTTAATGCTATGTTACTGCTCGAAAATGAAAAGCATTTATATTTAAAACATAGTCAATATGATTATGACCTATAAAAGCAAAAGAAAAGGATGGGTAACAAATGAAACTATAACTTACATGCTGGTTTTGATGTCATTGTTACTACTGCTTTAGCAGCAGCTGTCTGTGGTTTTGCAAACCATGAACAGTATGTTAGTTTTATATCCCTCGCTTTCTCTGGTTATAGGTCTCCCTCCAACCACTGGCATGTAGTCTCATTAAAGCTTATGTATCCTGAACTGCTTTTGGATAAGGAAGGTAGGAGATCTCTGAAAAGTCATGTACCAGACATGGCAACTACATTTGGAGGTCCTTAGGAGCCATACATCTCCCTGGAATGGATCTAAAGAATGGAACAGACACCTGCCTTCCTGACCTCTGCATATCCCAAAGGACAGAAACTTGTTATGTATTGTTTGTGCTGAAGTGGCAAACTCAAGCTCAGTATGTGTAATGAGAACACCCTTGCTCTAAAGTGCAATGAGACACAGAGCGTCATTCAGGTCATTAATGTAGATGTAAAGTAATATTTGCCCTAGTATTAACACTCTATTCCAGGCAAAATGAGTATACCTATGTCTAACCAGACATTGTACTGCAGATCACAACCATCTGAGCCTGTCAGTTCAGCCTGCTTTCAGTACACATCAATCCCTGCTTATCTAATCTGTGCTTCAACACATGAGGATGTCCAAAGACATTGTCTAAAAATTTGCTAAATTTGAGAGAGATACTACCCACTGCTCTTCTCTCATCCACCAAGCCAATCACTGTAGGAGGGTGTCAGGTTTGTCAGAGATAACTTCCCCTTCATAAATTCATTCTGACTACTTGCAAATACCTTCATGTCCTTCACGTGTTTGGAAATTGGTCCTGGGATTGTTTGCTCCATCACCTTGCCAGGATCTGAAAAACAGCAGACCATAGTTCACTGGATCCTCCTCTCTGCCTTTTTGAAAGGACATTTGCTTTCCTCCAGTCCTCAGCATTCTCCACTGGATAATCAAGAGTGGCTTCCTAAAGACATCAACAAGCTCTCTCAACACTTGTGGATGCTGAAGAAAGGACAAATCATCCCAGCTACCAGTTTAATATATTTTTTTCTTTCTGTTCTCCCTTTTTAATTCCAGATTTCTTCTGAAAATACACTTGTCTTTTGGGAGAACTGCCTCAGAAACTGGCAAAATTTGAGGAGTAAGCCACAGCCAGTACCCCTGCCAGTGGCTTTTTGTTCATTTTCAGTTGTCAGACCTGGCTCAGGTAAACATTTGTTTTCTGTGACAGAGGAGGATGACAAGCTCATTAGAAACTGGGCAAAATTATTTGGAATCAAACATTTAACAATCTAAACCACTTCTTAGGTTGCACCTTGCAGGTGACAAGGAGAGATGATACTAATAAACTGACAGTGTGAAGGAAGACACTTACCGTGTGTTTAGTGAAGGGTACAAGCATTAGGCTTTGATGAAAACCTTAACTTTTCAAGCTATTTTTTATATCATCATTTATTTTCTCGGTTCTAGTTTTAGTCAGCAATACCTACTGAGACTAAAATCCAAGGCACTCAAACCTGTCAGTCTTATTCCTAAATTGTTTTATTAATTTCTTTCTGAAAAGCTGAATCTAAAGTGCCAGTGTCAGCACTGACCTTCTATTCCAGCTCTTTCTTTCTTCCTTTGTAGCAAAGAAGGTCTTTCTTCATAGCAGTTTTGCTAAGTCATTCCTTGGCTGCTTCAGACCAGTGTACTGAGCAGACTCAGCAGGATAGATGATGACAGAAGGTGTAGGGTGGCTTAATACTTAATAAAATGCTTAATAAAAAGGGTAAAGTTCCAGCTATACCCTTGCTTCTGTATTCCCATTCCATAATGTTCTGTTATACATCACAATGGGTCCTGATCTTCCAGGCTGCTTTCCCAGTTGCACTGTATCACTTCAGGATTTTTTGGGGTAAACAAGCTATACTGGTATACATGTATACTTCCACAGATACCTGAATTGTTTTCCTTCTCTTGTGACTAAACAGTTTAAATTGTAATATGTGAATACTGGCGGAAGTTCAGCAACCCTCATTTTGCTATTCCTATAAACTATTGCTGGTTACAATATGCTTCTGTCTATATAAAAGTGATTGACATTCAGTAGAAAATACAGTGGAAAATAGAGGTTACATCACACATGGGCAGTGTTCTAGATGGTTGAAGTTTAAGCTACTGTACCTCAAATCAAAATTTCAAGCTTTTTAAAGTACAGATCTCTGGCTGTGACACAAGTCCATGGGAATACACAGACATGCAGCTCTGACAAATCAACTCATATCACACCCTGGATAGGGTGCACCTTAAATCTTATACTGAGACTCCATCCTAATTCCCTTGCCAAAACAAACAATGCAGAAGAGTGATAGATATGCCATTATTTCCTGATTTTGAAGACAAGAGCAAATGCTATTGACATAACTAAATGGCTGTTATCTTTAACCTGCAGTGTTGGGCACAGTCAGTTATCACCATCTGCTGTCTAAATATCAAAGTTCTTAAGTATGAAATATTTGAAGAGCATATCTGGCAAAGGAAGGAAAATAATAATGATGGCAATAAGACAGGAACAACAAATTACAGGAAAAAACATATTCATGTGGAAGTTGGAACTTTGTTACACATAAGAACCCTTCTCCCTGTAAAGAGATCAAACTGTGAGGGGCTGGAAGTTTCCAGATAATCTGCCTTATAGTGGATGGTCTATTTATGTGTTAAGCAGAATGCTTTTGTTTCCTCTGTATGATTTTTCCAATGTATTTGTCAAGGCATTTGAGAAGATAGTAATTTTTAAAGTGTTTCTAACCTTTTAAGTAAAAAGCAAAGGAAGTAAAAGAAGCAAAGATCAAGGATTTTATATCCCTATATAGGGGAGATATATCTTGCTTTTGGTAAAACTGTGAATTAGGGTGTTAGAATTTAACTCCTCTCTAGTTGCAGCATTGCAAAGGCATGAATAAAGCCGAGTGGTTGCTGATGGTTTCCTTAGATTTCTCTGCACCTAATCATTCTCACAATACCAGCAACTTCCATCATTGTAGGATTGTAGGAGCTGACAGAATTTACTGCCAACCCAGAGAAACATCTCCTGAAGGTCTGTTCTGGGCACTACAAGTGCTCAGCAAAGCAATGCAACAAATGAAATAGCTTTGTTCCTCACATATCCAAAAGCTTGTTTGCAGTTAGTGTCTCTCTCTCTCTTTCATTTTAAATCAGACAATACTGCTATTAAGACGCAGAATAGGCTTTTCAAGGATTGTAGGTAGGGCTTCTCTAAATTTCAATGACCAAGAAAATTGCATTGTTTATTTATTATGTGGCTGGGGGCTAAGAAGACTACATATAAGTTTATCACTTGTATTTTAACAGCAGATTTTTGCTTCAAATTCAACTACCCATTTAGCTGCACTAGAAGGTCACTGTTGCTAATTTACTCTCGTTTACTGTTCTCAGTGACAGAATTTAATTATTTCAGCCTAGTTCATAGTGGGAGAGCAGCTGCAGTACTTAAAACACTGTAATGAAAACCAGTAAACCCTCACCTTGTCTCAGCAAAACACCAGGAATAGAACAGTTAAACTTATGGTCTGTAATCTCAACTCCAAAAAAGCCACGTGCATTACCTTAATAAATGGGAAATTTCAGCTGTCTTACAGCTGTGCAACTGTTTTTTACATTAGAGCTGACTCTCACTAATATCAATGGAAGCCTTCCTAAAAAATTGAGGAAGATGTTATATTAAGTATTGTAAGTACAGAGAAGAACCCACAGTCTTTGAGATAAGGCTTGCAGTGCTTTTAGAGGCAAATGTACTCTCATTCAATGTAGAAGGGATAGCACACTGAAGCCAGTGATAACTGCAGGGGTTAGCTGGGTAAAACTCACCAAAGAGAAGGATGTGGCCTATTCATTCACTCTAGGATAACTAGCAAAATGAATGGAAATCTAAAAGAGCAGCTAACTCTTCTCCCACATGAAAATGTGAATAGCATGCTACATGGTCCAGTTACGCTGGATAAGAAAAAAACACCTCAAGAAACCAAGGCAGGAACAAGGCATTCCTGGGTAAGGGAACTGGCTTGTCAGGCTGGCCAAACTCAGCAAAATCAGCTCAGGTTCAAATTCAACAAAATGCCCCACATTGTAACTATCCACCTTAGTAAACTCTTCTTGTATGGACTTCTGTGTGTTTTGTCAGAAAAACAAATGATAAATTCTGTATACTGGAGCACTGCAGCAATTCCTTCTTGTGCAAAGATAAAGTTCTCTGTGCAAAGTCCCTTTCCTACTTCCTTTCCTTTTTCCAAAAAATCTCATTTAGGATTCCTGAATAACATAAAATGTTAGAATAGAGTGACCCTCCTTAATTCTTTAATTGTGTTCTTATTGAAGATCTTTGCTAAAGCTTCTGAGGTGTTCCACAAACATCTTTTTTATACTTGTACCATGGTCTAAACTAAAAATAGTGAGAGTACTTATTTGCATATGGAGGGTAAAACTGATAATTTTGTAAAAGTATGTTGCATATAAACTCTGAGGAAACAGAGATTTTATAGAATTTAGACATCTCTTTTTTTCACCAGATTTTTGAACTCTGTATGAGAAACAAGATGTGTTTGCAGTGTTATTGACATAAAACTTGTAAACAAAGCATGAATTTCTATAATCTCTGGAGAAAACAAGGATGAAAAGAAGTTGTCTTTAAATATCAATGCATAGTAGATCATTGCCTTGTGATTTTGACCAGTGTGTTAATATAATCAATCACAGCTGTGCTGTTACTTGTCTTGCAATACCCTTCCTCACCTGAAATACCATCAAATACTTGTTAATTTTACTATTTAACTCACGTGGCAAACCTTTAAAAAACTATTAGCTTTACAAAGCCTGTAACATTATCTTTCACATAACTGAAGAGGAAAGGAGGTCTGTGGTGTTAGTGTGAAAGCCAAAACATGATTCCCTCCCTGTTTTCCCTGTGTTACCCTCAACTCTAAATGCACTGGTAGGATGGAAGAATAATGGAGTACCTTTCTGTTTAGTGCTTAACTTTCCCCAAGACAACAGAGTTTTTAAACATAACATTTACTTAGATCAAAACTTTGTAGGAAAAGTATTCAACATGATCTCATGTTGCTGATAAGTGAAGGCACTGTTATGGATTTCTAGAGGCAAAAGTCATTGCTGTTGCAGAAAAGAGACATTATTTGAGATCCTTATTGAAAGGAATCCTCGCAAATGAAATTGTATTATAAGAAAACTGCTTATCACAACAAAGTTATTGGAAAGTGATTTCCAAGCATTTCCAAGACTACTCTTAGAAAAGTCTAAAAGTCTGTAAACTAGAAAAGTAATTCTAAAGTAAGGAAGTAAAATAATTTGAGAATATATTTGCAATAGTATTAATACATTTACTGTCTTTCATACCTTGAATATAATTTCTCTGTTTCCAGTCCCTCAGGAACTGTTCTATTAACAACATAGAAATTCTGTTTGTAATTTGTTGTCAGAATATTTGACAACAAATTAAAATTCATAGAGTATTTACCTTTACACTCATGGGAAAAACTGTTCTATTTTATCCTAGATGTTTTGACATAACAAATAATTCAGCTGCTTTTACATAAAAATGCTTAGTGTTCTGTAAACAGTAATTACAGGCTGGGCTATGTATGTTCACACTTTTCACAGAACATACTAATAGACTAATATTTGCAGTATGGTTTTGATTAACTACATTTGTCTTCTGGACTAGTTATCATCAGTTGCCCATGAAGCTTAAACTGACAATATGGCCATTTACACAATGAAAGAGAAAAAAAAAAAGACACAAAAAAAAGACTTTTTTTCTTCATCTATCTAATGCATATGAATTCTGGAACCACCCACAATAAATTGTACTGGTTCAAGCTGTGACTTGAATCATAGATCTAATTTTACAAACTGTAATTTCCAAACATATCTTCTTAAGGCAAGATATTTGTGTCATTGGAATAGAGGTTTAATAGAGGTTAAAAAATAGGGGTTATCTTCAAAAGAGTGCATGAGTATCATTTGTGGAACAAGAACATCATTTCACAGTCTCAAAAATAAGTGAACACTTTCATGACTGCCACTGAATAAGGTGACTTTCTGTTAATCTATTATTGGAATTCTCATTAATGAAAAGGAAAATGATCACTTTTTATAGCAGACCATCAGATTCATTCAGAACATCCTTGGTGAGAGACATTCCAAATAAACAGGCTATTTAAAAATTGTCTTAGAACAAGTGCCTTTGCCATCAGAGTTTCCAGTAAAGCTGGAACTCTTAGTCAGGAATTAAAATTAAATTTGTTCTTTTTAGGACAAGAAAAAAACCACTTTATACTGAATAGGGAACCAGAAAAAATGAAGCACCAGGCAAAACTCCACTCATTTCAATGGAACAATAACTATTCTCACTGCTAGGGACTTAGTCCTGTGGTATTTATGCTTTACCCAATTTTAGATCTCATTTTACATGTACACTTTATAGTCATAAGGGAGACTCTGATGAAACAGGTTGAAAGAGGGTGCTCCAGATACATTTGTCTTCACTTGTTTGAAATCAAATAAAAAATCTCATCAGCATATCATGTTCTGGCCTCGCATCCAGCTCCATCCTTTCTTTCCCCATATGGATAATGTCTGGCCAGGAAGGAAATGACTACATTTTCAACTACAGGAATGAAATCTGGCCTAATGGAAACTTGGTTGAGTTACTTCCTGAAAACTAATGACTAAAGAGAGCTTTCCAGGAGGAGACTAAGATCAGCAGAAATGCTGGCCAGTGAAAGTCGTAACAACCTAAAATACCTGCAGTGCGGGTTTTCAGAAAGCTGTCTTCTGTTGCTGTGCAATTTGGGGACAGAGGGTAAGCAAGGTTTCAAAAATCAAATAGGCTTTACTTTCATTCTCGTGATGTGGTCTCTGCTTATCAATGACAAGTCTGAGAAGCCCCAGTGAGGCAATATCTTTGTTAGGGAGTATGCAGGGCATTGTTTGAAACACTGAGAGAAAACAGTATTTGAGGCGTCACAGAGTCCTTTCTCAGATGCGACTGAAAATTTTCACCTCCCAGTACGGACAGTTTCATACTCTTTCTGTTCAGTTCAAGGTCTCTGTTTTATTTTCACTTTTCTGCACTGATTCCTGAAAGAAAGGAAAACAACACTTTTCTAAATAGGTGGATTCATGACTTCGTTGGACACAGAAAATATCTAGAAGAGAAATGTAGGTGTTTATTGGGTAGCCACGAGAAAAATAAATAATAATCAAGTTCAAAAGTTCAGTCAGTTTAGAAAATTTCAATTAATTGAATATATATAATTTGAATTTGCATAAAAATATAGTCATAAATCTTGATATTTATATTTGCCATTTATAAATGTGATTTACATTTTTCTTGGATTTCAGAAGAGACCAAGCTTGGTGTGACCTCTTCATCTTGTACAAATAAAGGTTGCCTTAATATGCCTGGATTAGCTACTTGGAATGGTAATTATTTTAAGCAATGTCACAAATGTGTTTCTAAAAGAAAATTTAGTATGTATACAGTAAAGTTGATTATATTTCCTTTTTTGGTATCTTTCTCTTTTCCAATACCTCTTTTTCTCACCTAACCATGCAAACTTAGAACTAAGTTTCCAAAATAGTGCACTTCTTGGTCTCTCTCACACTGCCTGCAGGGATTAGCTGAGGTGACACAAATTCTAATAAATTTTACACCAAGAAACTTGCCTTGAAGAATAGATGTAAAAGTCCTGCTGATTGTCATGCATTTAGGCATTCATTCATAAGGAAGCCCACCACTGTGCATATGTGGGACATGATTTTCTGCTATGCTGAAAGCAAATCTTCATGCTATTGAATTGCTCCATTTCCCACTGTTACTCAAAATGCTGCTCTGAATGCACATACTGGGGAGAGCTCTCTCTGTGGAAAATGCACTTCTTCAGTTCGAGAGGTCTGACTTGTACTTTATTCCCTCTTCACTGTCAATTTGCAGTCAATGTTTTCTTTATTACTACAAATTAATGAGGAAAAGACTGTGGCACTAATTTTTGTTTCAGTCTGATATTATGAAAGAGGTAATAAATGGCAAGAAGAGAGAAAGGAAGAAGAAAACAAACCAGAGGCTCTGCAAAGATAAATGTAATATCCCCTTCACCCTCAAGAAATGAAATTATTCTGACAGGGTCAGAGATTCTGCGTGGCAAACCATCTTAAATTAATTACCTGTCTAACATTTTAAAGGAAGGTTTCAGATCGTAAATTTAACCCAGACAAAGCATTCTTTTTAATCTTGTCAGTATGCAAACTACTTTGCACTGCAGTCTGTGAATTATTTATCAGAGAAACGACCCCGAAGGGTGAAAGGAAAATTGAGACTATTTGGTCTCAGGTTCTGCACTTCTCTACCTCAGATCCGTACCTGTTACAGTTGCTTAAATTCCCTTTGTTTGATGCTGCTGATATATAGCTCTCATGCTGTGCTTCTCTGAAGCCTAAATATTTTTTTTTGCATTTAAATTACTTCTAAAACTGTGTCCCAGCTAATAATTGTGTAGACTTTCCAGGGAGAAACAAAAGTTAAATAAAGGGGACAAACTCACCTGTCTTTCTGTTTCATGTGTTTTCATTAGAAAAAGCATGAAGAATTGATGGCTGTTGCTTTTTTCTCCTGTACTCAGATGAAAATACCGTCTATAATTGTAACTAATCTCCAAATCCTGACTTTTTAACTTATAAACTGCATCAAAACATTAATCCTGTAACAAGTTGTGTGACATTAATGATGAAGGATAGTCACTTGGGGTAAAAATACCTTGGAAGATGTGAATCCAGAATCCAGTTCTGATACAGTTATTTGGGTTTTTCTGGTTTGATGAGGTGGGTTTTTTGTGTGTGAAATCACTTCATTTTAATCTCCTGATTTTTAAATGAAGCCTATACAACTTATAACTTCCAATCTTTCAGTCTTTTTTGGGTTTCAAGTTTATTTATTGAACAATATTTCATATAGGCCTTAGTATCACTGCTGAAAGAAAAGACCTCTAAGTGTAACTGCAACAAAAAAAAGATAATTGTAACTCGGGGACCAAAACAAATCAGAACATAACCTGACCAATACCTGGTCTTGGTTAACACTGAACCTTCTTTCTTAGTCACTCTGGATTTCTACATGATTCTCTGAAGACATCAACCAAGTTATCATCTGATATTCAGCAGAAAGTCAGATTTGGAAAGTTAGCAGGAAAAAAATTCATTAGCCAATTGTAAAAACTTAAGCAGGTAATGCTACTATACACGTTTTTCACTTTGAGAACTTTTGCTCCCTGGATGTGTATTGTTAATTTTTGATGCTTCCTGTTTCAAAAGAGTTCCAATATTTTCTGTTTTACCTATAAGTAAGATCAACTTTAGCTGAGCTAAGTGGAAAGTTCAGTAGAAAGTCTATCCATTTGCAGAGAGAAATTATAACTCCCTTCTGCCCTGTAGTATGAAAAATTATTTATTTGACCTATGGAAGTTTCTACATTTTCGTGTGAACTGAAATAAAGCTGATGGAAATGTTGTACCTTACTTTAGGATAGTATGCTGCCCAATGTTTTTGTTTTACCATTTTTCATCTTTAGTGGGGGTGACTTTTTTTCGCTACTACCAGACTTCTTCCATTGCATCAATGGTTGAATGTTGCAAGAGGAAGACATGAGATACTTCATGATAAAAATCTGTCTAAACAAAATGTGGACAAGCTTTTATTTAACTCTGCAGTTCTAATGAAATAAGCCAGTTCTGAAAGATAATTCTCTTTTCAAGAAATATTTGTCATATTTCCGCTTAGGTTTTTAAGTATCCTAAGCATTTCAAGCTTGCTTTCAGTTTCCTCTTTATGAGTTGGTGGAAGATTAACTATGTAGCACATAAAATCAGGGATACAACACCAGTTAATTGCAGGTCTTCCCACCTTAGGCTGTATACACTTTTAATCTGTTTTTATCATAAAACTCACAAGAAAAGGTTAAAGGATTGTGTACATCCTCCACAATCTATTTACCTACCTATAAATTCCCTTCTGCAGATTTATGTATCCCTACAAAATTAACAACTAAAGAACTGAATATTTTTGCTTATTGAATTTCCCAGGTCCCTCTTTAATGAAGTGTAAATATTAGCTCTAGTGTCCATGGATACATCTTAATTAGAGATTTTGGTTATTGTTTAACTATGATAATTTCCCCTGTGATTTCTATTCAGCTGATTTTACTTGTTTTCTCCCTCCAGCCCTGGCTCAAACCTACTGGATCATCAGTGCTGGGGCTGTGATTGGAGACCATCCTAACAAAAGCCACATTTCAACATCTTCCATCTACTTGAACTTTTTTTTTTTACATTTCCCAACTGATTTGTGAGGGTGGTTAAGAATCATACAAGTGCAAAAATTTTCTTTATCTAGATTTAGTTATTATTTTATGTTAATTATTGAAGCTATTCTTTAAAGATAAATACGATACACTCCTTGTTTTTCATGTATGTACCAATAGCAATTAAACTTTGCTGTTCACTCCCCATGACTGTTTTTAGATCTGCTCATGCTGGAATTATTGCATGGTTTTTCAAGCTGTTAAAATAGATATTTTTTTAAGTAATAATGAGTAGACTGTACATTCTTCATTTCCCAGGTAACTGAGGCCGAACACTAGCAGAGAAGTAACAAAACTACTCTATCAAGATATGCACTAGTGGTCTTGGCTGTGTTCCCAAAGTCCAAACCATTGTGAATGAAACTCACCCATCTGCAGCACTAGCTAAACCTTGTGCTCTGCTTGCTGGCACACCAGCCTTTCCCTGTTGCTCTGCACAATAGCAGATTTCAGCCACAGTGTGTTCAGACCTTCAGCATTTCAAATCTATCTCATTGACTGGTTGTCTTCTTTTATTTCCCTAAGAAAATTATGAGATTCTTCTATTCTGGTTTGTACTGAAATATCATTTGTATGGGTTTGGTTTGTTTTACTTAATCTTGTATTTTCATTGATTATCTTTGTACTTTGTTCTTTCATGACAACTTCTCTTTGCCCTTCAAAGAGACCTGGTAGACATGATAAGATAGAAGTAGTGCAAAGCAACTATTGATGATTGCTCTGGAGCAGCAATAGAAGATCTAGCAAAACTTTCCTCTCTGCTGGAGTGTGGTGGTACTTCGTGACTTCGTGTACTTCGCACATGGAGATGGCACGGAAAAGGAGATGGTACGTGATCACCATTCTACACATTGTTAATATTCCCGGCTTCCCTCATGGCAGTGTCCACACTTGGCTTGCTTAAAATTTTAGTCACAGCATGAAAATGTAACTGAAATGTGGCACAGCTCAAATGAGTGATGCAGAGGGGCAAAGCTCTTCTTTTCCCCAGTACGCTGGTATGTAAGCTTGAGCCATCACATAGAGTTTTAAGGTATATTAGGGTCTATTAAGCAGTTGGTTTAGTTTTTAAACCTTATAGTGTGGGGTGAGGTTCTTTTGCCAACTTTCTTTTCCTGTGTACTTTCCACCACATAACTATTCCTTTTGTTTTGCCTATGCGCTAACAAAATGTGGGGAAAATGCCCTTCAAAACACAGCATCCCTAACAATCCAGTATACCACCCTTCACCTG
Source organism: Acropternis orthonyx (assembly GCA_035583155.1). Taxonomy (NCBI): domain Eukaryota; kingdom Metazoa; phylum Chordata; class Aves; order Passeriformes; family Rhinocryptidae; genus Acropternis; species Acropternis orthonyx. The sequence goes on along the minus strand of JAWWEU010000040.1, from coordinate 30,647,079 downwards.
GGATAAGGTTTTTATTTATTTTTAATAAATTCCACCTCATTTCTAACACATTAAACCTCATTATGAAGTAATTTCCCTTGGTATGAAAAGACCTCATTAATTGTTCCATTCAAAAACCATTATCTCTCAGGATGAATATTATAAGGGAAGTATAATGGATAAAGGTTTTTCCAAATTGTGCTTGAGCATTACTTTTTCTCAAGTGATTAGTTTTGCTGCATCTGTGTTTACTTAGGAACCCAAAGCTAAAATAATTAGTAACAGGTGGCTGGGATCTTCCTGATAATCTGCCTACTTTTTAGGTGTACTTCTATAAAAGGTTTTCAGTTCCCACATTCTGGATCTTTCTCATATTTAACAAGCTGTAATGAGAAAGTGATCTTATATGGTATGGTAGTCAGACTTATTTAATTCTAAGAGCGGTTTTATTTTAACAGTTTTAGCTGACTGTATGACACACATTTTACTCTTTACTAATAACAAACCATGCTTCATCTCTTCCTGTTATTTAGGGGGTTTTCATGGCAATTATGTTCTACGGGCTGATTTTCTAAGGATATGTTTGCATTTCTAGTTTATTCTGTGTTTTCACATGTGTTCTTTCCTGATTCTGTTTTCAGGAATTTTCAGTGGACTTTGCCTCAACAGCTGTTCAGTGAATTTTTCAGGTCCTTTTCGGCTGACTCTGGTGAAGTTTAAGTGACAGGTGTTAAACTTTTAATACTGTTACTATTGGGAGGTCCTGAAAATTATGACTGAGTTCTTTAAATTTATGTATAAAGTATGTTTGCCTAAAACGTGGCATCTACATATCTGAGCTTTTTAGCTATTCAGTCATGAATGCAGTGAGAACAAGAAGTCATTCAGCTGTGTATGATGGGCTGGATATGGTTTATTGGCATTTATGACTGCAGGTAGGAGATTGCTACAGCTATTTGAACACTCAGGCAGGGTGGTCTTGTATCAAGACCAAGATGGAAAGCCAAGATTATGAAACCATCCATGCAGCTACTCCACAACCAAGTGGTTTTGACATATGCTAGGGATATATGCAGCTATAATTCAAGAGCCCTACTGTGCCCAGATCATTCCAGGGGGTTGAAGTGTTGCTTTCCACATCCCAAGATATAAAAGAAGTTTTCTTTCTATCTTTTGCTGAAACCATTTCGTTTTCTGTAAATGTGCATTTATTGAGCTACAGCGAAGCTGACATTAGATTCTAATGATTGAGTTATTCTTCTGAGATATTTGAGGTCACCAGTTTGGGGACATTGATATTGAACCAGATTGTTATTGGAATTATTTTTTTTTTCTGAACTGTGGGTAAGTGCCTTAAAAATAAATATTTCAGAATCTTTAAAAATACTTCAAAGATTTGGGGGAAGCATTTCTTAAAAAGTGAAAAGAAAATGAGAAAGCTTTGTTGCTCTTATGTGGAGCACAGGGTAGTTCACATTTGCTGAGACAACCTTACATGGAACCTCAGCAGGACCTGTACCACAGAGTACACATGGCTTTACAGCTCCCTTGGTTCATTTAGTGTAGACTGCACCCATCCTGACAGGAAAGCCAACTGCTAACTAAGAAGTCTTCCCAAAAATCTAGTTTTAAAGGATGGTGATGACTGTAAAAAAGCAACCAAACCCCAAATATCTGTTATCTTGCAACACTAGGAAATACTTGTGCTTTGTAACAAGTATGATTTGCAGTCCTTATTCAGGTTTTCATTCAGTTTTGCATTATATTTCAACCACATAATTTGAGCAGAGAATTCAAGATTTTTGCTCTACATCATATAGGAAATATGCTCGCTCTCTCTCAATACACAAATCCTGTGCAAGAAATAAAACATGCAGAGAAGTGGGCGTCTTGGGGTTTGCTTTATGTCCTAATTCCCACACTGTCTTAATAGCTTTGTTTTCTTAAACTATCCTTTTTGACAATAGTCAATTTTAAAAGGAAATTAATGTAAAATTTTAAAGAAACAACTCAGTGTGGAAAAATTAGTAATGGCATGCAAATGATATCTTCCTTGTTCTAGGGTGAGATAAAAAGTCTGAAGAACTACACAGGTTGAACTGCAACAAGTAAAATGGAGCCTATCTAGAGAGAATAATAGTGGCATATTTCTATTTCTTGATGTAAAAGATTATTAAGAAAGATTATGGTGAATTGTCTTTCACAGTTCAGAGAAAAGATACTTACATGGATGCCTATTTAAATTAAGAATCAAATTATCATCCTGCAGTTATTTGTGAAGTAGTCAAAATATTAGTAGATCATGCATTTAATATGAATGATTCAGAATAGGAAGAACAAAAACACACTGCAGAGGAATGTTTAAATAATTATTATTTAAAGGTTTTATTGGAAACACAAAGATCTTCAGGAGCAGAACCTGACAGATGTTGTCATGCCTGACTGGGAGCAATGAGCAGGAAAGGAGAGGCAATGATCATAACAGGATCTGGCAGACCTTGCTCCAGTGAGGGGTCCTCCATGGGCTGCAGCATGGTTATCTTCTCTATTTTGGTCCTCCTTGGGCTGCAGGGGCACAACTCTCTCACAGCTGCCATGCAGAATTTTTACCCTTTCTTAAATTTGCTATCACAGAGATAGCACCAGTGTTGCTGATGAGCTCAGTTTTGGGCAGAAACAGTGGTTCAGCTGCAACTGGTTCTGGCCACCATGGGGCAGCCCCTGGTCCCTTCTGACAGAGACCAGACATGCGGTCCCTCTTCTGCTGATACATGGACATGGACACTCAGCACAAAATAGCAGTAGAACCCTATATTCCATAAAGAATAGTGCTGGTGAAGATCAAGAAGTCCTTATTCTCAGGAATAGTGACAGTTCTCCTCTATTTTCTCAAAAGGCAGAAATACAGCACAGCATCTGTTCATCCTCTCATATTGAAAGACATCTGTTTTTATTAGTGTTGTTGAGCTGTCTGATGCCTCTGTGTTGTTCTTGAGTCAGGTTCCAAACTTGCCAGATGCAGAGGTCTGGATCTTCTTTTAGTCAAGGTAATTTATTCCCACACAACTCAATTACACAGTACAGCCCCCATGCTTCCATGCTCTTATCTGAAGCTATACTTCTCTCTTGTTTAAGTTATGTTTTCCCTTCCAAGGGGGAAAAAGAAATTACATTCTATTTCTCTGACTCTTTTCTTTCAGTCTGAAGATTATTAGTGGAAATATGGAAGTGTGTGTGGGTTGAAGAGTGTGGCCTGAATGCTCATAAGGTAGAATGAGTTTCTCTGAAAGCTCTTCATTCATATCTGAATGGTGACCACTTATATCATATGGTGATGATGTCAAACATTCTACTGTATAATAACCCATGTGCCTTTTTTTGGAACCACTATTGAAAGCTGGTTTTAAGAGATGTTTCTTAGACATAGAGGTTTTCCTGAATGAATTTAGTGCTCTTTTTCCTTCATTAATCTGCTTTTTTCCACCATTATTATTATTATTATGGTTGTTTTTATTTTTAGTATTATTATTTTCTACCAGATGATAGCACAACTAGACTACTAAACAGCAAACTAGTAAGTCAAGAATTTGTTCCTAGTCAGCAACCTGAAATTACTACAGAAACATGTTAAATTTAGCTGGGGAACTAAAGTCATCCTCTTGATAAACAGTTTGTAGAAGACAGTCCACAAGCTTGCAAACAGCAGTTCCCTCCACAACAGGTTTCATGTGTCTTTTCCCTAATCTGGAAATGCGCCACTAGCTAACTAGAGCTGGTGCAGTAAACAGAAATTGCTTTACTGGACTTTGGAAAACACAACTTTAAAAGAAGGCACTGGACCATAGACAGTTGTTAGAATTGTAACATCTAATCATATCTACATCTAATCATATCTACAATACATATCTATCAACATCTAATTGTAACATGTAATCATGTGAGAGATAAAGCATTACATTAAATATGCAGAAGCAATCCTGAGATGATGGACCAGAGGTGTGTTCCATGCCTTCCAACTGCCTACTTCCGTTTACTCACTTACTCCGCTCCAGAACTTTTATTTCGTTGTCTGTGAGGAGGCACGGCTCTTGCTGGCAGTGGGGAACATGGTGCCCTCCTCAGACAAGCCTGCTATGGCGTGGTAAATACCATCTGTACACCACAGAACATGGAAGTCAGTGAACGAAAGTCTCCTGATTTCTGAACAAGCTTCTGACCACCCTTAGTGACAACACTACTTTTGCTGCTTAATTACTGCTCCAGCAATTATTTTAAAAAGAAAGCCACTGCAGGCATATTTCATTAGGGACCCATCCTGTTACTTTGTGTTCAGCTTGCTGTGTTCAGCTTGCCCTGCAAGTCCCCGTCAGATCAGAACCCTCTCCAATGGTTTGGGACTCCCAATGGGATTCAAGGAAGAGCTGACTACCTTGCTGCACAGACCAAGTGGATTTAGCTTAGAAATAGAGCTGCAGGTGCCTAGAAAAAGGGTTGTACTGTAGGAATCGATACACACTTTAAAGAATGGAAAAAAATTCTTGTAATAGATGGAATGTTAATGTAAATGCCTTAGAAACTGACACCTTTACTGTGATATCAATATATGCTACAGGTGGATTTTGTACTGCTACTATCCCTGTATCCTCCCTTTCCCAAAACCCCTGTAGTAAACCCCTTCCTCATTGGTCCTTGTAAAACCCCACCCCATTGGTCCTAGCCCGGCTCCCCTTTTCCCTATTGGTCATAGTAAAATGACCCCAGCCTTTAAATCTGTGTACCAAACTGCAATAAATCCTCTTTTTCCTCCCCCTCTCTGTGAGTCTCTGTGCGGCCTTCCTGGTCTCTGGGGAACCACGTGTTGGAGCGGGCGAGGGGAGGGAGCATTCCCTCCAGGTAATGGAATAAATTCCTGCACCTGAGGAAACCCACCCAGCCGTAACATTGTATGGGCCTTCTTTTGAAGTGGGGTTGTGCTAGGCATATTTTGAATGTCAGTTTTGTTTCTGAGCCCTAAGTCCACCTTTGTCTACTTCTAAGCTTCTCTCTCACAGGGTTAAGCCCATATGCAGTTCTGAAAATCGCAGCTGCTGTGCTGAACCCCTTCTTTCAATGCCTTTGCCTCCAATGTAATTCTCTTGTAATTGCAGTTTGTTTTCTAGTGCTTTGTTTTTATGTTCTTATGTTATGTTTATTTTTATTTTAACTACCAGGAGAAAACAAAATGTGATTTATCCAGATGAAAATAATACATGCTGGGAAAAAACCTCTGAGGATCTAGGTCAAACTTCTGTACCAGTCAAAGAGGGTATAAGATGTGATTAGCTATTACAGAGAGAAAGCTGATGTGGTGTTTAGCAGAGATACTTGTTTTAAGTTTGCAGCACATACACAGACCAGCCTTGTGAATCCCCTCGGCTCACGTTCATCATTTTACTCACAGAGCCCATGGCTGCAATTACATCTGAGCAATGTGCTACACTGTGGGGAGAGAGTGGGGACAAGCAGCAGATGACAAAAGTAAGTATAAATGCATTTAGATATTTTATTACATTTGGTATTAAGCTGTGAAGAAGGAGGAGGAAAAAAGTTAGTTGTCTTGTAAAGGACATAAACATCGTGTTCAGTGCCTGACAGGGTAAGAGCAAAAAGTGTTACAAGGTTTTAGGAGAGCAAAACATCTTAGGGTTAGGCTGATGACGAAGCTGTGAGAATGCCATGAAACAATAGTGTTGATCCTGCTTTGGAACACCACTAAATGCCATGGGTAAGAGGCAGACATTTTATTTCCTCAGTGTTTTCCAATGAGCTGCCTGCTTAGTCCCAGGCTATCTTCAAGATGGTGTTTCTGCTGGAGCTTGGAATGAAATTTAATCATGTGTGGAAAGCAGTGCACTTTTAAACATGTATCAGATTAAAGAAGTTGCTATCTTTTATTCCAGCAAAATCAGAGTTAAAGATTAAGTCAAATCCATCAGGTTTAATTTTTTTCTCCTCTTCCTTCTCTGGTTTGCCTGGTGGGATATTCCAAGTCTTCACTGAAGTAAATGTAAGTGACTTTTCCTTGTATTTCACAGTATTGTCACTCATATGAAGTTCTACATTCTGTCCCAGCTGTGATCAAGATAACCATTCCATAAATGAGTTCACTTTCATTATCATTATCTATAGCACTCACACACAATGATGAGCTGTGAGATAAGCCAAAGTGGCAGACACCTCCTACAGACTCCAAAAGCTTTTCCCATGAGGTCCCTTGTATCCTGCTGACGTCTCAATCTGTTTCTCCCCAAGGGTCATGAAATCAATTTGTTGCCAGGAACCTTGTCAGCCTTGTTCTACTACTTGACTTTCAAATTTACTGTGACAACTTTTTTAGATGAGATGGCACGACCATAACCGCTTTTGATTCTGGGATCTGGTCAAATCACAAACAGACCGTGCTTGGAAGAGTGAAATGCCTCTAATCACTTGATTAGTGAGCTTTTGTGTGCAGAATCAATTGACACAGAGCAGCTGAGTGAACACCCTCAAACCAAGGTTGAGGGGTGGAATCTCACCCTTTGCCTGGAATGCCTGCAGAAACCCTGACAGTATGGTTTGTTATACAAGGAAACAAACAGAGGGGTTTCTGTGCACAGAAAACTCTGTGTGCCTTTCTGATGCCTCTCAGCTCAGTTTTTGAAGGATACACAGGAATGCAGTAGGTCTTGCAGCCTAAGGAAGGTAAAATGGGCCATTTCTCCAAGCAACAGTAGAAACCAAACACCAAGCAGAATACTTCTATTCTTATGGATTTGGCCACCCAGGAACTAGAAAGAGCATCAGGTGTTGTTCCAGTCGAAATATTCTTCTGGTCATGTTAGTCTAGGTAGCCAGTTGGCACCATTCAGTACAACCCACTAATTTCAGGTAACATGTGAGTAACTACTGATAATTCTATATATTTTATACACTGAACTTCTGAATTTTCTTCACTCCTGTTCAGTAGTTATCTCCTAGTAAAAAAAAAAAAAAGTTTCACTGTGAAGCCTACTCAAGGATTGTGTGCTTTGCAGCAGCTTTCTTGAACATGATTAGAGGCTTTTGATATGCTCTGTTACCCCTTCCCTGAGTTTGTTCTCTATTTCTGGGCTCATAAGTTAAACTAAGGATACATAGGATAATAATAATGGCCAGACTTCATGAACAAAGATCTGGGGAAGGGCTCTCCCCACGTGGGCGTGCCCTTCCAGCCTGCACAGTGGATTTTTTAGGTGAGGCACAGCGTGCGCAGAACTGGCCCCACCGTTTAAGTCCTAAGGTCCATTTGCCACGGCCGAGCGAGCTTGGACAGTGACAGTGAAATCCTCGGGACTGTCTACAGCTCAGCATCTGAGATCTGACGGGATCAGATGGCAGGGAGGCATTTAACTGCCCAGGGGACGGTCCCTACTGAGACTCAAATTCATGGCCTTGGGATTCAGAGTTCAGAGTGCTAACCATTACACCACGGGACCACCCTTTAAGGATACGTAATATATTGAGAAAGCATGAACATCCAATGACACTAAATGTGAGAACTTCATTCTTACATTCAATGACATGTTTTCAGATGGTAAATTTTTAAGTGTTTTTATGAGAAAAAAAAGACTATGTATCTCATGCAGAATGATTCCAAAAGAGAAAAAGCTTTTCCTTTTCTGATGTGTTTCAGAAATAAAGAAAATATTGTTATATACATCTGTATCAATGCACATATATATGTACATATGTGTGTGTATATATGTATGCTTTTTTTACCTTCTGATCTCTTAAATTTAAGTTAAAAAAGAAAAATAAATGAAGACAAACAGAAGCATATGGTAATAAAGCAACTATATGTTTAGAAAAGACTATTAAAAAAAAAAAGAATTCAGAAGCAATAATAAAAAAGACATGGAAAATTTACATCCGTTGTGATAAGACCTGTCATAGCCTCTAAGTTTACTTTGCATCTTCCTACATTCTAATGTGCAATTTTGTTTTGAAGAAAACAAAATAAAAAGTCATTCACATAACAGTTTGTAATTTATACAGTTGTTAACCAAGATCTCCATTCTTTTGTAAACAAAAATAAAAATAAATATTATTTTAAGGATAAAAAAAAAGGGCATTTGTTTTCTGTGAAACTGTAGTTTTTAACTTAAAGACAGAGAGACTGGAAGACAACACTCAGTTCACTTTCAGACTCACCTAATTGGAAGTCTGTGCTTTCAATTATTCAGTATACCCAAACTCTTGAATGGTAATCTGTGCTGCTTTCAGTACTATGAAAACAAGCTTCCTCCTTTGAACAATTCCAATTAGGAAATCTGATGAAGATATAGTCATCTTGAGAATGGAGGGAGGTGAGAGAGAGGTCTGAAGGGGAGATAAAGAAGAAGCCTCATATGGGTGTTAGTACAAATGTAAAGTACAAATCTTATTTACTTTGGGATCTGCTGACTGATTTGCTGCCTTAAAATTATGCTCTCACTAACAAAAATATTATTTCTTCATAACCAGTACTTCTGTGGCAGGGCCCCTTTCTATTTCCTTTATCAGCTCACACTGAAATATGCATCTTGGAATGGCCTCTTGCACCCCAGTGTCCCAGACATACCTCTCTGTGCACATCCAAAGGCATGTGTACTTCAGCCCTGGCAATCTGCAGAAGCAGGAATGCCATCTCACAGAACCTGCAGACTTAGATCATAGGAAATCTGGGTTTAGACAAAATTCCTGAATAACTCTCGGCAGGAGTAGATGAGCACTTGCATGCAGACCAGATCCTCACTTGGATTTCAGCACACCTAGGGGTATTTATTTTTGCAGTATTAAAGAAGAGGACAATTTGTTAATAGAATAGCTTTGTATATGTCATGTATTTAGAGATACCAGCTCTACCTCATTTCCAACACTGGAGAGACCACTTTAAATTCTCTTCCCATGTCTTTATACTTAAATTCTTTGTTATTCAGCAGGGAGACTGTGACACCTGCTTTATATTACTCCTTGTCAACTGGTAGGACAAGAATACATTTTTTCAAAGTTTGTTTTGCAGCATTTAGCCTGATGAGGTCCCAGCCAGGGATTCCATGCATAAATACTGTAAACAAAATGTGCCTAACAGCATCACAAAACAGAAACAACTGAGTGACTACCTGCTACTACAGTCTTATCTTAAGTGGGATACCTAGCCTGAAAGAGATGCTCATCACATAAGAGTTTGGGACAGACTAAGCTTATCCCAGGATGAAACTGCTGAAAGGAAAACGATGACAAGACGAGATGAGGGTGCAACTTCTCTTTATTATGCTGTGCTGGTATTCTATGCACCTGGGCTACCAAAGCTATAATCTCTTTATGAGTGGGCAGTGTCTGGAGACCAAGACAGGAGTGGGAGAAGAGGATGGTGTGGATTTGTTCAGGGTACAAAGCTAGTTACTGAACTGAGCTATAGGATGGGTCTTGTGATTTGAGAGAGAATAAAAATAGGTGAAACCTTGTCTGATGAACTGGAACAACAAAAAGCTGGTGGAGAGTTGACTTCCTGTTAAAATTACATACAGAACTCTCACTGATGTGAATGAAAGGGTGAGCACAAAATAACATGTTTGAGGAAATTAAAATCAGGAGGTCATTTCTTAGCAAATACCTATAAAATGAATTTAAATGCTCTCCTACTATGATTCATTTAAGGTTTTATCTAAAGTTCATTGAAGTCTAAGGCAATCTCTCTACTGACTTTTGTGGACTTTCAAATCAGGCTCTAGAAAAGGTGTTCATTTATTCTGAGAAAAGCAGCATTTTATTGTGAACCAAAAATGATGCTTTCCTGTAATTTCCTTTAAATGTAAAAACAAAAGAAAATTTTTTCAGTACATTTATAAACCCCACAATTAATCTGTGATACACAATGCTTATGTCTATGATGGAAAATGACAGTAACAGAGTAATCTAGAATACCACTGTAAAAGCCTGATCTTTCCATAGGTGAATTTGTACACTGGTGCCACTAAACTGTAACATGAAGATCTCATACTGTATATACTGATTTTAATCCATATTCAGAAACACAGAAATGTCTGAAAGAAACTTCTTTTAAATGTTCTCTGGGTCCAGGGATGGCTAAAATGTAATGCTTTCAGTTTGCATAATATTTTGACTATGAATATATAATTTTACTTCCTTCCCCTCTTAGTTTAGAAATTAGGATTAAATGTTAGTTTTGTATTCAAAGTGAATGGGTCCGATTCTCATGGAATTATGCCTTCCTAAAAAAAACATCTGACTTAGTACTTCTTCCTGCATATTTTTATCATGAAGTTTTTTGTTAAGAGATGTGTGGGTGAGTCGTATTCCTTTATACTCAGTTGCACTTTGAGGTACTGTAGTAAAATTCTTCTGACTTCCTTACACAATTAAGTAGGCCCAGTGGGACTTCCTTTTCCAGGTTAACAGCAGTATTTTTGTGTGAACATGAAGCTTCACTGTTTGACAGTAACTTCAAAAAGTCTCTTTGGAGTATATTTTTCCTCCTTCTGTTACAATGAAATGCTTCATTCTGTACATTAATAAGATGTGCTAGAGCAGTTGACATGAAAGAAGCTTTTTAAACTGAGAAATGTACTTTTATTTTCTTCCTAATACTTGACAAGACATTGAATACATCCATGAACTTGAGATTTCCATCAGCACTTGAGAATAGGATGAAGATGATCTTTCATTAATATTCTATGACTGGAAATATGGATCACTAAAACCAATTAACAAAAAGACAGTTTATGTGCAGCTCACTACATCAAAAGAAACACAACCATCATGTTGAAGAAGGTGATTCTGATCCCCTACTCTACCATAGTGAGACCCCACCTGGAGTACTGCATCCAGATGTGATGTCCTCAGCACAGGAAGGACATTGACCTGTTAGAGTGAGTACAGAGGAGGGCCAGGAAGGTAGGGAGAGGGCTGGAACACTTCTATGAAGACAGACTGAGAAAGTTGGAGTTGTTCAGCTTGGAGAAGAGAAGGCTCTGAGGAAACCATAGAGCAACCTTCCAGTACCTAAGGAGGGCTACAGGAGAGCTGGAAAGGGACTTTTTACTGGGATATGTAGTGATAAGACAAGGGTTAAAGATTTTATACTGAAAGAGGGTAGGTTTAGATTGGCTGTTAGGAAGACATTCTTTACTGTGAGGATGGTGAAGCATGGGATCATGTTGTCCAGAGAAGTTGTGGATGTCCCATCCTTGGAAGTGTTCAAGGTCAGGTTGGATGGGCTTCTGAGCAACCTGGACTGGTAGAAAGTTTTCTTGCTGGTGTCAGATATGTTGGAACTAGATGATGTTTAAGGTCCCTTCCAATCCAAACCCTTCTATGATTCTATGATTTTGTGCTGTCATGACTTGTAGGGAAACAACATGCATTATATGCAGCTTCATCCATACTGCTGTTTGAGAACAACCCCTAGTAATCAAGGCTGTCTCTTGAGATGTGCTCAGGTATTGTCCTGGCAGCATTTACTGTTCCAGACCAAAGCCCTACTAGGGACTGTACAAACAGTTGTGCACAGTCACAGTCCCACTCTGTTAAAAAACCTACAAGTTCCTTGAATAACGGTTTTATTTTCACTGTTTCTAAATCTTGCTAGGAAACATAGGAACAAATGGATGTATTATGGAATGGAGAAGTAACATGTCCACATTATTTAATGCACTTACTTATTCCCGTACATGTAAAACAAAATGAAAGAATATGGTCTGTGCACAATGGGAAAACAGAAGTGTTTTCCTTCTCTATTAACTGAATAGAAGTCTGAAAATTCTTTATCAAGACCTGAACTAAAGTCTTCTGCTACATGACATTACTTCCTCCCCTTCTAAAATACTTTTGAAAATTATATGATTCATATGTGAATGAATCCCTGTGAGCTATTAAGAATGTATAATTGGATAAGGGAATATCAAGTGTCTCAGCAAATCCCACTAATTTAAAAAATGCTTACCTTGTCTAGTTAAGTGGATTCATACTCTGAGAATATAATCGTTTTCAGGAATCATGCAAATGATAAAACTTGAGCACAGAAGTTGCACTGCTACAGCCACATAATATACAATAATGAAATTGGAACTTCTGTTCTCAGTCTGGAATATTTCAGACTCGTAGAAGTCATCACTGCAACACTAATGCTTTTAAGGTGACTTTTTGATCAAATCAATATGATTCAGATCCATGTTGAATGTAGCCATGGAGATGAAATCTTGCCTTGAAAAGCAAGGAAAATGACATGCACTGCATGCCCTCAGCCCACGATTGCCTCAGGCACTCCAAGAAAAATGCAAACGCCCTCTTTCCCCAAACCCAGCCTTAAAATTCAGGTTGAGAAAAAAAAAAAAAAAAAAAGAAGAGTTAATAACTAAGTCTGGTTTTTATTTATATGTATGGGCTACCTTAAAATTCAGGGAAAGAAGACAGAATGAACATCTAGGAACAAAGACTATTTACTTATTTTTGGGTGCATTTGTTCTCACATAACACATATCAGTGTCAGGTGTTGCAAACTGCAGTTGTAAAGACAGTTTCCCCCCAGCTTTTGAACCTCAGAGAGCAACTTTTACATGCTACCGGGATCTCTATTTTCATTCTTCAAGTTTTGAATCACTTTTTCTTTAAAAAGGACATCCTCCATAGGACATGAATGGCCCCTGAATGTCAGTTCAGTTTGATCTGAGTGAAACTAGGCTTTAATTCCCTATCATAGAAAGAAGGGAGTCAAAGTAGATAAGAAAAACAAGGCTTTGAAATGTGCCTTGCATTTATGAAGAAGCTATAGGAGCTGCATTGAGAAGGGAATGATCTTTGGTCTCACAACCAGGGCCAGTAAATCTGTCTTTTGTTTATTGGGAATGAATAACTGTAGGACTCCTGGAAAAAAACAAAGCAATGTGCTTTGATTTTAGTAAAGGTACAAATGCTGAAGTCGATGCACAAAGGTCGCTTAGTGTGTACTTTGACCGCTAGTGCCACTGATTCATACTTGCTTGGATGCCTGGACATGTTTTCAACAGAGGAAAGCAGACTCACCCAGCCATCACAATAGCCCAGCAACCTGACAATAATGCTTCAGGAGATTGTAACTCAAGGGAGGGCACCATAGGTTTGATCACTGATTTATTCTTTTGTGTCAAATGACCAGGTTTTTTTCATGTCAGTCTCCATGGTGATGAGTTTGACCATCACCCCTGGGACAGCACTGAGAGTGGTTTTACAAAGCTCACCTTAGCAGATTTACCATCACTGCTATGTATCACAGAAACCAGTGACTGCAAACCATTGACACACTGAACTGCAGAAAGTCATTTCCCATTTGAGGTATATAAAAAAACCCATTTCCTCAACTGGTAGGTCATCTGAACTGCTAATTACTGGCAAAAATGTTTCCTTGTCAGATGTTAGCTGGACAAGTAGTGAATTCAAGTCAGTCTACTTTTTGACAAGACAGTTGAAAGGGGGCTGACCTAGAACACACCTAAAACCATAAAGCACAATTTGCCACTCTTTTTACTTAGTCAAATACCTCAATCTGTGCCTTTCCTTTCTACTCATTATCCCAATTATAAAGTATATCAGAGAGAGAGAGGTCAACTGATCTAGATTAAATCAGAAAGCAGGTGTGGGAGGATGAAAACTGAAAGTCAGTTTGACTGCCAGAGCTGATATTATTTCAAGCCCCAGTAGAATACAATATTCTGGAAGAGTGTGTGGAAGTAAAACATCAGAAAAATCGTTTACTTAATTAAATAATTTTCAGTGCAGGCAGTTTAAAATCACAGTCATTTTCACTCTACTTTAGGTAGGATGTGTTTTCTTCTGTGAATCAGGTTTTTCAGCCAACTGAGATTCTAAGAGAAAAGAAAAATATTTTATGCTTTTTGCTGGTGCAGTTGAAAATCAGACACATTTGCCACCATGCCAGACCTTTCTGCAGGACTCAGAAAAAAGTAGTAACTCTGCAGTAACTTGGCCAGAGAAGTCTGAATCCATAGCAGTTTGGGGCCAGAATTTGTAGGTGACCATGAAGATCTCAGTGAGCTTATCTTCCCAATCTAACCAAACCATTAGGATAATCTGCTATTACCAAGTGGCTCTATCAATAATAGAGCTATGTATGCACATTTGGATTATGCATAATGTGTACCTTTCATGCATTTATGAAGTAATATGACCTTATTGAAATACAAAACCTTCGTGACAACACAAACTGAACTAAATGTGTATATGATAACAGTCCTAAAAATCAATGATTGATACCAATATGTGAGGGTCCCACTGACTCCTCCTAAACTTTGGACTGTAAGCAGAGACCCTGCTACCTATGTAGGTTTTAGATGCATGCCATTTGCTTAGATTCCAGAGGTAGATGGGTGTGGTTAAACATTCCTGTACTTTGCAAACCTTAAAAGTATATTGAGAAATCTGTATATGGATTCCAACACCACTGAATTCATAGAAATGCTTATGATTTCACAGAATGCAATAAAGCTATGCAAAATGGGCTGCTTGTTGTGTTTGTCACTTTTTCTGAGTATGATTTATACACATCTACCCCAATATGAAGATGGATTATGCACTTACACCACTCACATTTTCTTTTACATAAATAACTTTTTGGATAATATAGTGTCCTCATATTTTCAATGTAGATAGAAAATACAAGCTTTTAGACTTTGAGCAGATGTGCTCAGTCAGTTGACTTGCATATAATTACTGAAACCACTAATGCTGGGAGATGTGATTGTAGGCAGATGTGAACTATTTTATGCAGGAAAATGGCTTTGAGAAATTACTTTGTCTGATTATGATGAAATTTGCACAAGCATGCGTCACGGAGCACATCAGGCATAAATTAGGCTGCTTCTCAGTAGTCACAAATTTTCAATTTTATCTGACACTGTGGAAATGTATTTATACCACACAATCTTCCATCATACAGTACAGAATTAGTTTCATCTGACAATGCATTGTTTAACTTTTGGAGTGTGCACAAATGTGACGTCTGGATTTGTCATAACACACAACATTTAACAGGCAGAAAATATACACATGCTCCTTTTGTGGAAATTTATGCATGCAGCTTTTCTCAGGCTGCTTGGATAGGATTTGGCTCTGGATTAAAATGTCGAGAGGGAGGTGGTCCATATGTGTTAGGTGTCTAAACTCCTTCTACAGTCTGTGGAGACAGGGAGCTGAGTTCATCCACTCACACTCAGCTGACTGGTGTCATCTGTGTGGGGCTAGGATTTACCCACCTGGACTGCAACAAAAGCACAGATCTCTCACAGATCTGCCACCCCTGGGTGTTGTCAGGGACATGTGAAAGATGTCACACAACCATCTTTATGTGGCACCTAATTTCAGAGTCCTACATCCCCACTGACTGCAGTGACTCAGGGAACCATCTCCCATGAACAAACTTTTATTCAGTTACCCTCGTTCAGATCTCTACATCTTGAAATGAACTGTACCTTCAGGATTTCAGTCTTCTGAGACAATCTAAATGAAACGCATGAGAAAGCAAATATTCATGTTCAGTCTTGTTGCAACATATTTCAATTTTTAAAGGAATGTAGTGTATTTTCTTACATTCACTAGTGTTTATGGCAAAAATTTCCTTATCCCTTTAAAAGGAGTTTTTCTCCTACTGAATTTCTCTAATTTGTGCACTACATGAACTTAATAAACTCAAATTTCATATAAAATGATTGCAAAAGAGATGAAAACCAGACAGAAAAATGTTTTTTCTTATTTTCTGTCATTATTTTACTATGTGTAGGATTGTACTCCAAAATGGATTCCTGTAAAGAAAAATAAAACAAAAAATCACTCTCACAGTGTGCATCTTATAGTCAGCAAATATAGTTCTCGCTATAATGTTAATTTTCTGTGAATTTTAAAACAATATTTTGTAACTTAATATTCAGTAAAATTTGCTATTGACCTGGAAGGACAAGAGTCAGAAAAGGCACATGGAGCTATTTTAGAAATTCTTCTTCATGCTCAGTGTCAGCTTATTTCTGCTGCATTGTTAGGTCTTTCATGATCAAAGGGAGTAACTTCCTCAAAATAACATTTTAAATCAGTATTGCAGCTACTGAGCTTTGCCAGATATCTTCTCAAAATATTATTTGTCTTTTAAATTATGTAAATATGTTAACTGTTTCTCTAATGATCTTCAATTATATTTACTGAGGTAAAGGTCCCATCAAGGCAAACAGCCTTGATCATGAGAATAGTACCTTGTGGTTGCCATACTATCTGCCAGGATTAACATAGAAACAGTATTTCCAATTCAAATACAAAATCTATATGCAAGCTTAATGTTCATCACTAATAAAAATCTATACTTTCTAATCTTTCTTTCTTTAGGGTAAATTAAAGGAGAAAAACATATTTCTAGTAAATGCCAAACTTAAAATAATGGACAAACCTAAACTTTTTGTATATCTTTGTATTAGCAATGTATTACTGCAATTAAAGAGATTAATAAAGCTACAGAGTCACAAAGAACAGATAAAAATTACACTTTTGGCAGTCTTTGAAAATGATGGAAAAGTGACCCTAAAAACTCTCTTGAACTTCAGTGTCGTGTGTTGCAGAACAGAAGAATCCAGTTGCATGAGATTTGAAAACGAGCACTCCTGTAAGAGATAAATATCATAGTTAAATCTGTAATATGCCATACACATCTGCTGCACGAAAGAAATAAAGTCTAAATCAGACTCTTATTAGAGACAAAGAAATGCAGCAGGTAGATGGATAACTTCAATCAATGCAGGGGATGTGATCTACTAAATAGAAAGATTAGCCAACATGAATGAATCACTTCAGCAGGTACCACTTGCTGCTACCGTAGGGTCACAAAGAAAACTTCCACTGGTGTTAACAAGAGCTTTCTCAAAGGATCAGCTCATAGAAGGTAACTCCACTGAGTATATTTAAATGGGAAACTCATACCACTGCTTTGCTTCTGTTGTGAACTACTGACACAGGGGTAAAATTTAAAATATGTTGTACTTGAGAACAGGCCAGAAAGTCATCACATAAGTATTTGTTGGCTTAATAAATAGTATGGATAAACTGACAATATCCAGAGATGATTAGCAGTTTGCAATTGTCCTGTAATGTCTTTCTGCATACTCCTCTACTGAAGCCTCTGGCCCTGTCCTCACTCCAGAGCCTGGGCTACCTCAGGATCTTCTCTGACCTGGTGCAGATGTACTGCTTTGGAGCTGACTGCCATGAAAGCAGCTCTGTTGTGAGAAGGAGCGGGAGAAACATGACTCTTGCCCTCCATCTGTGCACCATTTGCCCATGAATCAGGAAGTGCATTAACAGGCTGTGGTTCCTGCCTGGACTTCTTGCAGGCATGCTGTGCCCAGCCTTGTGCCTGGTATGTCTTGCCTGGTTGGCTGGACCTGCTGTGTCACTGCCAGTGTGTCTGACTATCGCTGGGCTACACCAGTCCCACTCTGCCCTCAGTCTTCAAGGAAGATGAGAATGGGCCCCATGCAGGGGGAAAGCACTGCCTTGCTTGCTTTGGTGTAGCCATGGCTCTTGGATTACTGTTATTTTCAGGGAAGCTCACCCTTAAACCTGCCTAACATGAAGATCACAGGCTGTATTGTTAGTTATCTTGATTGTAGGAAGTGTTCTTGCTTTTCAGATGCACAGAATATGGATGTTTGATCAATACTATAGAAATCACAGGGCATTGGCCAATAGATTTAAAATGTTCCTCATTTTAAATCCTCATGTCTCATTACAGGCAGTGCTTAATTATTGGGGTCAATAATCTTTACCTGCATTTATTCTTATTAACTAGGCAATACAAGCTTAAATAGTTCTAAGTGATGACCACCTCTCTAGAAGAAATGCTGTGCAATGTCAAAAGAATACCCATTAAAAATTTCACAAAAAACAATCTTTACTGAGTGCTTTTATAGCGGGTGGTAGGTTTCCCCCTGGCACGGGTGCTGCGTTCCTTACCAGGGGGCAAGCTCTCTGCCCTTCCCCCCTCCACGTGGTTCCCAGGGGATCAGGAGCAGTGGCACAGGACTCAAGGAGAGAGGAGAGGCAAAGAGAGTTTATTTCCGGTGCTACCGGCTTTTCAAGGGAAGGGGGTCATTTTACTATGAAAGGGAACCCAGGTTAGGACCAACGGGGTAAGGTTTAACAGGGGCCAATGGGAAAAGGGGTTTTACAACAGGGGTTTGGGGAAAGGGAATGTACAAGTGAGGTGACAATACAAAATCCACCTGTAACAAATATTCATATCATAGTAAAAGTTTCATTCTCTGCATCAGCATCAATATTCCATTTATGACAAGAATCTTTCCATACTTTAATGGTGTATCGATTACCACATGCTCTGAAATTGTCGGTGTCATTGTAAAGGAGGATGAAGAACTTCTTAGCATTTAAATTAATAATGGCCAGACTTCGTGAACAAAGACCTGGGGAAGGGCTCTCCCCACGTGGGTGTGCCCTTCCAGCCTGCACAGTGGATTTTTTAGGTGAGGCACAGCGTGTGCAGAACTGGCCCCACCGTTTAAGTCCTAAGGTCCATTTGCCACGGCCGAGCGAGCTTGGACAGTGACAGTGAAATCCTCGGGACTGTCTACAGCACCCAGTACTAACAGGGGCTGGCCCTCCTGAACATCCGAGATCTGACGGGATCAGATAGCAGGGAGGCATTTAACTGCCCAGGGGACGCATCTAAATAACCATCTAACTAAAAGACAACTGTAGTGTTAACTGTAGTACCACACTGACAGCAAGTTGAGAGAGGTGATGCAGCTCCTCTCCTCAGCACTGGGAAGACACATCTGGAATGCTCCGACCAGTGCTGAGGTCCCCTGTACTAGAGAGATATGAACATACTGGAGACAGTCCATCAAAAAGGCATGAGGATGACTGGAATATCTGTCATATGAGGAAAGGTTGAGAGAGCTGAAACTGTTCAGTCTGGAGAAGATAAGGCTCTGGGGAGATCTTACCAATGTGTACAGATATCTGATGTGGGAATTAAAGGTCTCCTCTCTCCTGGTACTCAGAGAAAGGACAACAGGTGAGGAATGCAAACTGAAAAAACAGGAAATTCATTAAACAAATGAAAAAATATTTCTTCTTTTGAGGGTAGTCATTAGTCAGAATCAGATTGGTCACAGTGGTTGTGGAGTCTCCATACTTTGAGATATTCAAACCCCAAATGGACACAGTCCTGAGCAACTTGCTCCTAGTTTCCCTGGCTCTGAGCAGTGCAGTTTGACTTCCTGGCCCTCCAATTCTCTCTCTACACACCTGGCCAGACTCCTTCCAAAATTGTTTAATTCATAAAAACAGAGCTTCCTTAACAGTCTCAGTTTATAGGGTTATTGATTTTTTTGTACCCATGTCTCCTTTCACTATAGAGCATTCGGGGTTGCACCTGTATGTATGTGCCTTTCAATAGCAAATGGATGTTTCCTGCTCTTTCTTCTGAAGAAAGTCCTCTGTTGTGGATGTTACTCAGCCTGAAGCCACTTGTGTTCCAATATTCCTCTCTGCTTGCCACAACCATAACATTCCTTCTAACTATTTTCAATAAATTTTTTTCCTCCGCAGCAATTTTATTTTTTTCTCTTTAATTTCCCTCCATTCTACTGACATGGTACTGGACACTTTGGTTTCTCACTCTTTCTGTTCCCTCCAATGCTACAAAACACCCAAGTCCAGACCCAGTCTTGGCAGCTCTGACTGGTATGCTTTACTGGATATCTGTAAGACCAAGTAATGAAAACATGATCTGGCACATTCCTTCCTGAGCTAACACTAACACTACCTGTGTGTTTTCTAAGAGCTGGGACTATTGTAGGAAAACAGAGTCAGAATGAGTATCAGAGAGGTTTCTGCTACTTGAAGTAAAAAGTCTTTTCTCTGAAGACACAAAAGTCACAGTGTTTCCCCAAATTCAGTATACTACTTCTTCATGGTGCTGTTAAGTATTGGCACAGAGCATTTTCTTTCTAGTGCTTTTTGCAATTTTGTTTCTTGAAGATAGAAAAAGCATCATTTCCAAGGTGGCAGCAATGCTGACAGTTAAAAACCTTATTTTTGTAGCTTTGTCAGCCAGCAACATCCAGTACAATAATCCTACAAAGTACAAAGCAATTTCTAATATCCTTTTATTCGTCAACTTCGGGCAATAGGCTTGGTTTTATGCAAGGCAAAGGAAAAAAAAACAGCTGTCCTAGGGAGATCAAATGTGTATAAATATTAAGCATCTATTAATTTGACCACTACTGTACAGAGCTCACTGCTTGTAATGAGAAATGCATTGTAACAGCTCAGTCCTAATGTCTCCCGGTGTTTTTCTTGAAAGCACAGATGAATCTCAGAGGCACATTAGAGGGATTGGCTGTGCAGGCATCCTAACCATTTAAGAGAGGTCAAGTTTCATAAAAAAAAGTGTGGCATTTGGAGAACAAAATATACACTCAGTTTTATTACTTTGTACATAGATTAAGAGGTGTTGAGCTGGAATCAGCACGAACAGTGGCATGGTATCAACAGGCTTAAAGAGAATATGAAAGGAAAAGTAGGAGAAAGTGGAAGGAATGGAAAAAATGAAAATGGGCAACTATAGAAATGTTACAGCAGCATCCTAGATGAAGGTGCAAGGTGAAAGGACACAGTGGGAGTTTAAGTAAGATGTTACTATGCTGAGGTACCCAGATGTTTTCGGTAAGGAACATCAGAAGAGAAGAAAGATCTCACCTATGAGTCCTGTTAAAAACCTAGAAGGGTATAACAAGGGCTAGAAATTGTTCTGAATTTTTGAAACCCCATCTGAAAATGGGAAGAGTGAAGGAGACTAAAGAATGAATGCAAGGAAAGAAAGGGAGATCTCAGTTTTTAATGTGTAGTTAGAACAATGGTGTAACAGCTGTTACATATCCATGTATATGCATGCAAATGTTGACATGAAATCCAGTACACCAAAGATGAGGATAGGGAGTCTGAGGTTTTTGAATGATGTCATCCTGATCAGGATCCTGATCAGGAATAATATATAGTAGTGAAAGAGAAAGAAAAATTAATGTATCTGAAGGCCTATGAGGCTTCAGTGTTATGCGAAAGAGAAGGAAGGAGAAGGCAACTGTAAACTACTGCTCCAGCTGGATGCCTACAAATCCATGGGGCCTGATGAGAATTCATCCAAGAGTACTCAAAGAGCTATGTGATGTAATTGCAAAACCTCAGTCGATTTTTTAACAGTCTTGGGAATCCAGAGAGGTCCCAGATGTCTGGAAACTGGTGAATGTTGTCCCAGTTTTCAAGAAGGGTGAGAAGGAGGACCCCAGAGACTACAGGCCTGTCAGTGTCACTTCAGTGCTTGGTAAAGTTATGCAGATTATTCTGGGAGGGATTGAAAAACACCTCAAAGACAACACAGTCATTGGTCACAGCCAGCACAGCTTCAGGAGAGGAATGTCCTGCTTATCCAACCTGATTTCTTTTTATGACAAGGTAACCCACCTAGCTGATCAAGGGAAGCCAGCTGATGTAATCTTTTTGGATTTCAGGAAAGCTTTCAATACTGTCTCTCCCAGGATCCTTTGGGAAAAAAGTGTCCAGCACAGCTGAATAAACACATCATGTGGTCCATGAGCAATTGGCTCACAGGTCAGGCACAGAGGGTAACAGTAAATGGGGTAACATCAGACTGGTGACCTGTCACTAGTGGGGTTCCACAGGGCTCCATCTTAAGCCCTGTGTTCTTCAACATCTTCATGAATTACTTGGACACAGGACTGGAAGGGATACTAAGGAAGTCTGCAGATGACACAAAATTGGGAGGAGCTGTTGTCTTCCTTAAAGGCAGGGAGGCCCTGCAGAGAGATCTGGGCAAATCAAAGGACTGGGCAATCACCAACCATATGAAGTTCAGTAAGCGGAAGTGACGGATTCTGCACCTGGGGTGGGGCAACCCTGGATGTTCATCCAGACTGGGGAATGAGATGCTGGAAAGCAGTGCCATGGAAAGGGACCTGGGGGCCCTGGTCGATGGCAAGTTGAATATGAGCCAGCAGTGCCCTGGCAGCCAGGAGGGCCAACTGTGCCCTGGGGGGCATCAGGCACAGCATAGCCAGGCAATCAAGGGAGGGGATTGTCCTGCTCTGCACTGGGGCGCCCTCATCTTGAACATTGTGTGCAGTTTGGGGCACCAGAGTATAAGGTATTAGGCTATTAGAGTGCATCCAAAGGAGGGCAATGAAGATGGTGAAGGGCCTTGAGGGGAAGTCCTATGAGGAGCAGCTGAGGTCATTTGATCTGTTCAGTCTGGAGAAGAGGAGACTGAGGGGAGACCTCACTGCAGTTACAACTTCCTCATGAGGAAAAGAGGAGGGTCTCTTCTCTGTGTTGACCAGTGACAGACCTGAGGGAATGGCCTGAAGTTGTGTGAGGGGAGGTTTAGGCTGGATATTAAAAAAAGGTTCTTCACCCAGAGGGTGATTGGGCACTAGAACAGGCTTTCCAAAGAACTGGTCACAGCCCCAGGCCTGACAGAGTTCAAGAAGAATTTGAATGATACTCAGGCACATGATGTGACTACTGGGGATGATTCTGTGCAGGTACAGGAGTAGGACTTGGCTTCCTTCCAACTTGGCACATTCTGTGATTCTGTAAGATACAACTGAAGGACATTTAGAGAGGAGCTACAAAACCAAAGTGCCATGCAGGATTAAGGCAGAGAAAATGATAGGTATTGTTGAATGTAGTCAATAGACTGAGATGGATGAGAGTAGAAAGGAGGTCTATAGAGAAAACAGGTCACAGCTGACCTTGGTAAGGGCTGTGTCAGTGGACTGGAAATAGCAGAGAGCAGCTTGGGGGGATCTCAGAGGCTGTGGAATGTAAAGGGAGTCTGAGCATCTGAGGCAGGTGGCTTGTGAAGAGGCTGTGACAGCCAGAAGGAAGCAGAAGCTGCTAAAAGACAAAGGGCACCATGTCAGAAATTGGACCACAAAATGACATATTAAAAAAGGGAGAGAAAAAAAAAAGAAAAGAAGAAGAGAAAGAAGGAAAAGGAAAGGGAAAACATAAATGAAGGCTAGCTCAATTAAAACTGATGGGTGACTGTAACTGAAGAGAAAGTGTGGAAGTGGAGTCAAGTGGGAGGAGAAAAAGGGTAACAGAGATTAAAAAGATTCCCATGCCAGGAATTCCAGCAGAGGAGAAACAAAATGTGATGTGTGTGTGGGAGGGAGACTGGAGCTGAAAAGAAGGGAGACAGTATATCAGCTCAACAGAAGCTGAATGATATCTGGTCAAAGTGTTAATCCTTCTTGCTGTGTTGTGGTATTCTAAGATGTAATGCAGTTTAACACAGCAGAAAAAGATGAAGTTTAAAATATTTTGGTGCAATTTTATGAGAAAAAAAAGACTATTAGTTTACCTAGGTTGGCCTCCAAGACATTGGTGATCTAGGGACCATTAAAATTCAGCTGGGTATCCCTGTATAGAGCACAGTACAAACAGACAAAGGCATCTGGAGAGATGAAAGTAGCGTATGGAGAATTCATCGAAAAATGCTTGCCTTTATCATAAAGCTTTTTCCAGTTTCAGTGTTTCCTGTTCTGCACACAGATGAAAACAAAATCTATTGTGCTTCTTTCTGACAACTGAAACAGAAAAACTCAGCTCAGAAGTGGACTTTATTGTCCCTCTAGCCACATGACAGATTGAAGCTCAAATCTGTGTTTTTGTATACACATACAAGTTTTGAGTACATTTGACTGCAGTTGATTTGAATCATCTAAAAGACAAAAAACCAAGACATATATCATCTACCAGAAGATGACATGTATAACTGTCTTTTTCAATATTTTTCATAATTTTTGAAGAATTTTAGAATCTGCCCTGCAGATTGGCTAGCTAGCAGTTGGACTAGCTGCCTTTCACTGTTGGAACACCAAGGTTTGTATTTCCTCTATCCCAAAAAAGTACTGAGGACACAGTGTGCAATTCCTTGTGAACCAGTACTGCTTTCTGGACACAAATGTAGTTACTGACTTCACAGAAAGAGAGAGAGACCCTAACTAATTACCTACAGAAGCAGTAATGGAAAGCAATGTGCTTGACTGGAGAAAAAGTATATTAGTCTTTTTAGGTTTTTATATGGTTTTTCTCATTGAATAAATACACATAAGTTTCATGCTTTTACAGCAGCTCCTTACAAAGCATTCTTTCTACTTAATGCTTCAACTTTTACAGTCTTGCCTTGAAATTAGTTTAATGGAGCCTTTTTACAGAGGCGTGGAAATCGGGTTGTGCTTATAGGTTAAGCAATGCACTCCTTGTTTCCTGAGCCTGTCCAGCAGTCAGAACATCCTCCTGTTTGGAAACTTTAATTAGAGTAATGGGTAACTGCATAGACTTACTGTCAAGCTATTTGTCATTCCAAAATTGTAACAAAGTCAGCAACTTATATTGCTTTTAAAGTCTTATCACCAGTTAGAATTTCTTACTTACTTCTTTGTAAAGTCTTCTTCTATTAGTTATAATATTGATTATGCTGCCGTAAATTTCCCTAAAGATTATATCTTTGAGTTTTAATTTGCTGAAATAAGAAAACATAGAGGAAAAAACAAGAGCAGTGTAATGAATACATATCTTCTTGTCTGCTGCTTTTTAGTTGGAAGTACTGCACATCTATTGGCAGTATGACTTATGTGCTACTCTTTCATGAAGTTTAATATTTTAGTAAATCAGAAAATCAGAACCAATTAGGCCCTTTCAGATATTAAGTAAGCATCTCAGAATTTTTACCATACCTTAAGTAAAGATTACTTTTGCATCCATATTGATACTCTGGCCAAGGCAGGGGTGGGGAGGGTTGTGTCGTGTTTTTCTCTCATGTGGGCATTTTCACACTCAACAGTCAAAGTGATGAAAGGAAAGTTCCTCGCTCCCTCCCTCATAAAAACATTCCTGATTGAAAGCTATTTTCTTTTACAGTGTACAGATGTACTGTGAAACAGTTTAAATCTGGAATTTTAACTCGTACAGTTCAGATCCACATACGAATGATGAGTTCAGCCTCCCTCATCTCTGCTCCTAAAAGGAAAATGTTGTCCTAATTCTAGTGAAGACTGCAAAAGTCCTGTGTGAGGCACAGCCTTGCAAGCTGAAAACAGATTAAGATCATGCTTAGATTGAGTTTCTCACAAATCTGTCAACATCATGGGAAGGAGTAGCATCTAAAGGAAAAGGGGAAATTTCCAAATGGTAGATAAACTAAATATTGAACTGTTACTGCAGAGCACAGTAGAAACCACCCCTTTGTGTTAATCATCCAAATGATGGAAAGAGACCATCCATTTCCTTGAAGCTTTAGTGAGTGCCTAATTAATTCACTCCTGAGATCCCAAACAAAGTGACAGTCAATTAAGAGTTAGGTGTGCCTGCTGCAGATCTATTTGAACTACACTTGGAAAGAGTTAATTTGTAGATCAAGACAAAATGGGAAGCACCAGAGAAGTAAACACAGGAGAATGACTGAAGATGGACTCAATTAATAAAAACAGATCTACTCACCTGTGGATATGCTCACATAACCCCTCTTACTGAAAATTGAATGCATGATACATCAATTAGAAACATAGCCTGAAGTTCATATTTTGCAGTGATAAGACAATTGTTGTTTGAAGATTATAACGCTGCAAAGTTACTAACTGATTTTTACTTGTAATTTGAGAAGTGGAATATGGATTTGGAAAGAAGTACCACATTTAGTAAGAAATGTTTGGTTTTTTTTTTTGTGTGTGTGTGTGTGTGTGTGTGTGTGTATGTTTTGTTGGGTTTTTGTTTTTTTGGGGTTTTTTGTTTATTTAAAAACTCTAGGAAAAATACAGGTTTAATTGCTTAGGTGGAAAAGAGATGCTAATACATTCTTAGAGATTGAACTAAAGTTGAGATTGAACAAGTGACACTAAACTAGGGGATACTAAATTTAGCTCTAAACTGTACAGTGTAAAAAACTAACAGCATTTTATTTACGAGTTATTAAGATTCCAAATCAGTACATCTAAGTACAGATTTGTAATTAAATATAAGGTTGTATAGACAATATTCCTTGAGTTCTGATAAAGGTGCTTAAAGACAAGAAATTGATATGTGTGTTTATGGAGCATATAGTGTAACACTGATGTATAACTCTGTGAAGACAATAAAATTAAAGAAGATTTAAAGGCTGGGATTCAATTAACATATGGAAAAAATAATAATTAAGCTTTCAAACAGTCAAGACAGTTGACACTCACCCCCACACCTTTAATGGCAATGAAAAATCCAGAAGGAATAGCAAACAGTAGAAATACAGAATGTTCAGAGATGTGAGCATGGAGGGCTGATTTAAAGCCTGGGAGATCCCTCACTTCCCTCAGCAGTGATTTATACATTTACTGCCATATCAAGAAAAAATTATGAAAAGCCAGACTGTCAATTGTTGTGGTACCTCAATGGAAATACAATATCCAACAACAATTTCACACTAAGAACAATTTCCTGAGATATGTCAGTCCTCCATGTTTAAATCAATTTTAACACATGTTTTATTGATGCTATGTAGTAGTAATTAATCAGAATATTAGACAGTACATACAAAATCTATTATGATTTTGAAGTTACTTTTTGGAAGCATGCTTGCACCCTTGTCAGAAAATCAAATATTTGCTAAGATATGTTTCTTTAGAAAACTACCACACTGTTGGCAACAATTCTTATTAACTTGAACTCTTATCTAAAATATTATCATATCTTAGTTTTAGTCATTAAGTACTCTACAGTAACAGGAATCATTACACTTGCCTCATGAATATCAGCAAAAAATGTCAAGTTTTCCCAATAAACTATATTTTATCTTGTAAATCTTCTTGTTATGAAACCAGAGCTCTCAGCCGTGTATTCCACGACTCCTGGATGCAAGACATCTCTACTAATGCTGGAAAAAAGTGTGATTCTAGAAGCCAATGTTTAGCATCCTCTGAAGTGATCAGTGGACATCAAAATGCTTAAGAGTGTAATCTGAGTATTTTATTCCTTATTTTCCTGAGCACAAAGCCATCATTAATATTTTTATTTTCTCCATATAGTAATTGGCACATAGCACTGAATTTTTTTAGATATCTCCATTAATTTTCCTCATCCCCTGGAGTTTTTTCCCAATCACTACAGCTTCTGTTCTCAAAATTCAGTCTTCAGATAAACCAGTTTATATTGATTACTCTTTCCTCCCTCTTAATTATAATTCATTTTTTTGAATTTTTTACTTAAGTAGTTAGATATGGGGAAAATGCTCCCTTTTTAACTCTAAAAGTTTAAATTTCTGTAGTTACTATAGTAAAAAATTTTGAGTTCGTACTTCTTTTTTCCCAAATATCTCTCAGTCAACTTCCCTTAAAATTTTCCTCAATTTCGAAATTTCCTGCTTAAACTGATTGGACAGTCTACTAAAGAATCAATGAAGAATAAAAGTTGCCTGATTGATATGTTTGTGCAGGCCTGAATTGAATGCTCTTATCTGCAACTCAAAGTTATAATCTCTCCTAGAATATTGCTTTTGGTACATTATTACAGTTTTTAAAAGATACCTCAAAACACCTGACAGCCAGTTTAATGTTCAGTCGTGTTGAAGGAGTGAGATGGTTCTTCACAAGATTTTTGACACAATAAAATCTTAAAAGGAAATCAAAGCATAGGATTAAAATGCGGTGACCAGAAAACTGATCACTTTATATCTACAAATTAGATGGAACTTATTCTAGGAAGACATATCAACACCGCTTTCTATGTCTAATAAAATATTATTAGTCTTTCAATAATGAAAATCTGCTTCTTTCACTCACACCTCACTGTCCTTCTGTCTCTAGTTATAAACAAATACAGTAATTTTGAGTCAAATGTCTCAGCAAATTTGTCATAGAAGAAGGTATTTCGCAACTCTGTCATTCAGCTGCTCAGTCCATAACACAGACAAAGACATCACTTCTACCAGAAATAGGCACATTTCTCTCTTACCAGAGGGGATAAGGTATCTCTCATATCAAGTACAAAATAATTGCATGTAACTGTTCTCACTGAACAGGAATCAAACTCAACATTAATGATGCACCCAGAGGCTGTTTTGTTGGTTTTTTTCTTCGTTTTCAAGTTTAACCCATTGTTTTGTGGAGACTAGACCATTTATAAGTATTTAATTCTCCTAGTGAGTTAAGGGTAGGACAGATTGACAGTTCTGTTGCCATGAGTCTCCATTTAGTGGACATAAACAATAGGCAGTTCAGATTGCTAAGCCTATGCTTGGTGTAATAAGCTTGTGCCAGTGGTGCAGTTTCTGGCAGTCCTAGAGCTGCTTTAAGAATGCTGTAATGACCATTTGAGCTCAGTGTGAAATTTCCACTGATGTCCAGACCTTCCAGTGATACATATTGTTTCTGTGGACTGGCTGCACTCAGACTTGACTCAAATCAACTGCCTCCCCTTAGCAAGAAAATGTCAGTCCTTATTGAGAAGGTAGATACAGCTATCAGCTAATGTAGTCTAAACTTCGATGTGAACAGATCCAGACTGGCTGTCAGCATCCCATGCTCTGATACCTTCTGACTAGCTCTTTGCATTTGCAGATTAGAACTGGAGTTAGAACTGGAGGGCAAAAGAAAAATCTGGGACAACGCCTACAATCTGATTGGAAAAAAAAAAAAAAAAAAAAGAGCAGACATCTGATAGATTGGTTGAGCTAAAAAACTACCAATGAAGTCCGGTACTTTAAGGAGAGTTCATGGACTTGAATTATGGTCTGATTCTGTACAAGACTTAAAATGGAAAGGGACACAATTAAGAAATTTGACCAGCAGACTGATCATTTTATGCTTGATAAGTCACTAATGTCATTTTAGGCATGAGAGACACAAAATTAAACCCCTCATTTAAATTGAATTCTTGTACACTTATGAGTCGTGCAAAAAATATTACTAGAATTTAATAAACTCTGTACCTCTGCACCTATAATAAAGTAATTCATATACTCAAGAGAGTAAGATAATACCTGTGGAGCAAATCTACTTGAAAAATGTACATTCCAGATCAGAGGCAGTTTACAAATTCAAACAAAACAGAGAAATTAAGCAAAGGATGATGCATAAGTTAACAGTGCCTGGAGGCAGCCTTAGCTTTAATGCCAACAAATCATGCAGGTTTTAGGTAGTTATTCACTCTGGTATTTAATAAAAAATGAGATTACTGTAACAATACCAAACATAACCTTAAAGAAACACACTCGGCAATAATTCATGCGAACTTTATTCTGTAGTGAAGAGGGTAAATATATTATACATTTAAATAATGCATGTTTTGTCAGGGTACAAGTTGGTACAAGTTGTGAGGTAGCACTGAAAAGCTACAGTCAATTAATTGAATCAGGACTTACTATATGACAGGACAGGACAGTCATGTCCTTGTCACTGTATTAGGACAGTTATGACATGAACTCAATGAAATATATATGAATATCATATTAATGTAAATATTTTTGAATTAAAAAATCCTTCTTATCTAAAATATAATTTCTTTTCTAATAAACATATGTTTGTGATTTTTCTGTTTTAATTTCATCTTTATATAAGGTGAAAATTGAATAAAGATAATATACTGCAGAATTAAGAAAGAAAGGAAGAAAGAAAAGACAAAGATAAATGGGGGAGTAATGACAAAGTTCCACTTAGCAACCTCAAATGTTAAAAAAAAATACACTTTTTGCATATTTAAGAAGAAAATGAAAGCTCAAAATACCATTAATACATAAATTTTTGTTCTTCTTTCCTATATAAAACTCACCACCACTCCCAAACTCAGATTTTCTCTAGAATTTCATAATTAAATATTTTCTAAAGAACAGCATTTTGGGATGGATTTTTTAAAAAAAAATTCAGTAACTTCAGAAAGCACTTGCCACAAAAAAAATTTTGATTGCCATTATAAGTGTCAGTTCTGTTGTTACTTTTGATATTCTAACTAATGTATATTTTAATATTCATGAAAACCTCTTCTTTCTAGCAGAAGTCTTAGCATAAAAAAGACCTTTACATTTTTAATCATGCAATCACTTTCCCTGCTATTTTAAAATGTGTGTATATTCAATTGCTTTAGGAATTGAAAGAGAAACAACAAAATGAAAAATACTGTGCCTGTGCTATCTTCCTTGTATAAGTAGTTTGAATTTAAATATCAAATTGAATTAATAAGTCTTAATAATTGAAGATTACAATCCTCACCATTATTCACACAAATGGCCGATTTTATTTTAATATTTTAGCAGTACTTAATTTCTTATGGCAAGGAACAGAGGATTTTAAATGGTAACATGGAGGAAAGGACAGGCAAGAAATAATTTTTTTATTTTCACCTTTATATAAAAAACTCCCAAGTGATTCTCTGTTTGGGCAGAGTCAGGACCAGCTGGAACTAGCTTCTTTATTGCTCCTGTATTAGAATATTTAGCTTGTATTAAAATTGTTCCAGGCTTTCTGTAATAGGTACAACTGCAAACTCCACCCTCAGAAGACTTCTGTGACATCTGGAAACACTAGATATTTGTAGAAAAAAGAGGCTGGGCCCTTTTCAGAAGAGAAAAGTGCTGCAGGTGACATTAGAAAAATTATGGGTGAGACTTTTGTTTAGACAGGGGGTGTGTATATAACACATCTTGCCTAAACAAGAAGGAAGATCTTTAGAGACAGGAACATGAGGCCTGATGTATTGGATTGTAGTGTGTTGACTGTACCTGATGTTGTCAGCCCCGTGAGAAGGGTAATGTGTGCTTCAGAAGGGAGTGAGAAGCCAGACTTGCACAGCTTTGAAGCACAGTGTGCAGAGTGGGAGCATGGGCTCGACTGCTCTTAGTCAGGGTCTGTGGTATACGCTGGAGCAGGAGAAAGCTATGTCTTTCCTTTTTTCTGCTAAGAGCTACTCTTCCTGTGGCCAAGCAGACAAACAGACTGAAACCAAGATGCTTTCTGGTCACTGGGAATACAGCAAAATTGTCCTAGTAGCTTGAGATGGACTTTTGAAAAATCTTACCTCTTCTTATAGCACATAGCTTTTAGAAGCTTGTGGAATGGATACCATCTCTGACAGATATCCACGTTGTGATGAGAGCACAAGAGCATGTGTGACGTGGGACAGACAGCCTGCCTGATCCATTGCATTGGAGACTGGACCTGTTCAGAAAAGCTCCCAAGAGAATTTTGCTTACTGGCAGGCTCAAGGATAATATTTGTGTACATAAGACATTTTTGGGTTTGAACATACACTTGAAACATTATATAGATGTGTTGGTTGAAATCATGCTGAGCAAATGGAATAAAATATACAAGCTGGGATGGAAAGGTAAATCTGTTGTAGTATTGTTGCTAAGGAATAATAGTGTATTTTCTTCAGTAAGGTTCATGTCACAATGTGCACGGAGTTATGCAGTCCCTGCAGGGAAGATTATCCTTGGCAGTGCAAGGATTAAATAAATGTTCCTGTGTTAGATACATGTTATATCCATTTGAAAATGAAAAAAAAAAAAAGGAGAATCAGCTAGGATCAAGACCAGGTCAAGACGTAAGCATTAAAAGATGTAGGCACACAATACCCATCTGAAGGGAATGTAATTCCTCTCTCTAGGTAGCTTTGTGTAATCATTAATGTCTATACTTAGAACTGCGGCCCAGCTTTGCACTCCATCTGTTGAAAGGTGTACTGTAGCTCAGGAAAGAAACACAAGTTCCTGAAACTGGAGACAGAGCAAAACCTGGTCCATTCCCAGTTACTGGGCTCTGATACTGCTCCCATGGCAATTTCACACAATGATTCTTTTAGTGTGAGATACAAAAACGTTCTTGGCAGTAAATGCCAGAATAAATGTGAAGTGGCCTGGCCACATGCTATAGAAAACATGAAAGGTACCATCTCATGGAAATTACACCAACCACAGGTCACAGACTTCTGCTCATTTTGTCTAAATGAAGTTAAAATTCTTGCTTGAGTTGAGACTTTCCCTAAAAACATGAATTGAGAGTCTTTCCAACAGTCAGTACTACTTTTACCATGAAGATGTACACTTTCTTAGAAGAACACACAGATGACTGAATCGCACAGAGCTGAGGTGCATTTTGGGCTGTTCTTCACTTTCCTGAATAAACAATCCAACTATTGGTTATTATGTAAGAAGCAGATACCTAAAAATGTTTTTAGGATCTTTGATTCTTTAGTTATGCACGAGACACACTGAGAGGTCATTTATCAGATCCAAATCCTTAGGAGAATTCAGCAAAAAAATAATTTGGCAAGATTAATCTAATCTATTTCATATATCTACAATGCAAAGAGCCAGTTGGGCACATCAAGGCTGTGATTCATCTTCTGATATAGGCATTGAAAACGGACCAGCTGAATACTGCAGTAGAAATACCTATTTCTTTCCTTAATTCTGAAGGGATTGTAAAATCTGTCCTTTTATAAAGCATTCTTTCCACTGTTTTGGACAGACAGAGGTGTCTGAAAATTAAAGACATCTAAACTTAGACAAGATGAACTTCATCCCTACTTAGACTATGCTCAGATAAGAGTCAAGTCCTGAGTTGATCAGAATTTGAGTGCCTGGTTTTGGATGCTTTGATAAACAGTCTGAAGGGCCTCTTGCTTTTTAAAATAAAGTACCCAGCTAGTAAATTTAGGCACCTTTGAGATTGGGGAACTGCGAGTATGGTTTTCAGATCATCATTCCGGCCATGGGCAAAACAAAAACTTCTGCTTTCAGAATGTAAACCTTTAATAGACTTACCTTTGGGTTCATATTTTCATGTAAGTTACATTTTTCTTTGTTTAGAAGCTGTTTCTAAACTTTAGTACTAAACTCTCTGCTCTGGCAAATTTGTCAACATTTAGTTAATTTATTTGGCAAGTGCCAATTTACTTGCCTCTGCATGTACTTCTATTACCAGCAGGCCACAATATGCATCCCTATTTTAGGAAAAGATCTAGAAAGAATCTTGACTAAGAAGATAGTTTATGATTTGCAATGGCCAAATAGTGCTTTTTCTACTGCACCCCTTCCACAGCATTCAGAATCAGCTGGTGCTGTCCTCTGTAGCTCACAGGCAGAGCTTGTTAGATGTCAAATTATGAGTTAATTTGGAAACAACAGCTACACCTCTTGTTATTGTCATAGATGGCAAAACATATATGTGCTGGTTTAAAGGTAAACCAGCAGGAGGAATGAATCTAACTCACAAGCAGATTACAAGTCAGAATTACAGTTTA
>JAWWEU010000040.1:30495176-30613595 GCA_035583155.1 Acropternis orthonyx | reverse complement strand
AGGAGACAGAAGGTGATTCCTTTGAGGTGCAGGGTTGGTAGATGAAAGAAAAATTCCAAGATTTTAAACCCATAACAATATAAGAAAAAAAAACCAAAAGCCAGGAATAGATGTAACTCCGACTGATATTTGAGTCTAAGGAGGCACGTTGCAATTTTGCATTTACATGCACATAACAGAAATATGGCAGAAACATTCCAATATCCTTTATATAATTGATTTTGTCTTTGTATCTTGTTTCTCGCTAATTTCCATTGTCTTGCATTTCAGGCTGATCTGAATGCATCTTCTGTGACTTGAATAGATGAGACTGAACTGTGTCCCGCACACTGACATTCTTCGTTATCGCTAGCCACAAGGATGTGTTAGCTTATTTCTGTTCTGAAAGGAGCACAAAAGGTTGCCTATCTTCTCACTGAGTTTGCAGCACCATGAGTTCCACCTGCCCGAACTCCTGGTCGCATTTGATATCTGTGCTCTATGACACCTTTTCAGATAGCATGATTTAAGTCACAGTGTTAAACATCTTCCACAACTAAGCCTCAAAACACCAGCTGCTTTCCCATAGGCTAATGATGGCAAGACTGCTATCTGCTCCTTCTTTTAAAATACACTAGATTGTGTTGATCAGCTTCTGAAAGTATTACTTCTCATGTTATTTGATCTGAATATGTTACTGTTCATAATTGCAGTTCTGGAATTTGTGTTAAACAGATGACCCTTTCCTCCTTCCAAATTAAACTTTTTATTATTAAGGATCATTTTATTTTAAATAGGGGACAATTAAAAACTGTGATTCACTCTTAGAATTAGCATTATCAAATGACACTTAGCTGAACCCCTCTGATATATTTGTTTGCTAAACATCTGTTGTTTTAGATAGACATCAAGTGTAAAATTAAATATTTTCTATAACTAGATAATGTAGTCATTAATACAAGTAAAGACCAGCTACTTGTGTTGGTGACCTTGGAAACAGAATTTTATCCATAGAAAACAAAATCAGTCACTGGGAAGTTGTGAGGTTCTTGAAGAAACTACCTCAATCACAGTGTCACCAGTCTTTACAAGTGATTCTGAATTACTAGGTAAGTGCACCACACTATTATTATGTTAAGAATCTTATAGTCAGATTCAGAAAATGCTGTTGAAAGATGGTGTAAAGCAGCAGAACTCAGCTGGTAATGGCATCAAGCAGATCCATGCACACAGAGGACTGGGCTCTGTCCAAATATAGGTTGGCAAAGTCTCAATTATATCAGGCAGCTTTATGAAAAAAATGGAGTTTACTTTTTTTTGGATTAGTGAATGTGAAAGCAGGCTGTTTATTTTGGTGTTCTGCATTGCCTTCATGCCCTGTTGCACAATTTGAAGCACGTTTCGGAACTGTTTCTTCTTGACTCTATCTTCCCCATTTCTAGTTAAGATCATGTGGGGTTTTTTTGTTGTTGTTCTTTTGGGGTTTTTTTACATTTACATTTCTATATCACACACACACAGAATCACACAGAATATGCTGAGTTGGAAGGAACCCACAAGGATCATCGAGTCCAAATCTCCACCGTGCACAGAGGGCCATCTCCAAGGTGTCACACCATATGCCTGAGAGCATTGTCCAAATGCTTTTTGATAATGTAACACTCATTATTCTCATTATTGAGAATCAAGATCAAAAGAATTTAAATCCTCAAAATTTCACTGTATTTTCCTCCATGCATTAAAATAACTAAATGCAACTAGAAGCAAGTGCTCTCAAAGAATTTGATAAGAAATGATAAGAACACACACAGACAAGGTACTAACAAATATTTTATAATGGCCTGGCTTTAATCACTGTGGTGTTTCTTTTATTTTAGGGCCATGTACTTTTGTCTCCTGTGTCCTTACCTAACAATTGGGTTGAGGGTTATCCTGGCTTTCAATGCCTGATTTTCTTTCAAATTTTGAGAAAAACTTATCATAACCAGCAGAAAACTCTATTACCTTTAACTTGGTTAACTTAATATTTGCTGAAGATTATAATTTTGTCTGAAGAACTTCAGCCAGCTCTACTGATTTTGGGTAGGCTTTAGATCTGGTCTGTTTAGGTGACTTGGTATCTGCATCAGAGCATCTGTGTATTCTGAGCATCTGCTGAGATCTGTGCCAGTCCCCTCCACTACAGTTAAGTATAGACTGCTCAAAGGCTCAGCACTGCTGAGGGAAAATGCAGAGAATTCTGCTGATGAGGTGCATTTCAAATGAATTTGTACCCCTAATGACTTGCTGCAGGTGCAAATTGCATTAGTACACAGCAGTGTAATTAGGAAGAACAGGTGAATATCTGACAATTAAATTTTTTTAAAGTGATGGTGAAAAAAACTGCTCAACTTGTGTTATTGACAAAGGGAATAATGAAACGGCCAGTAATTACGACACATAAAACATTTGCTATGATTGAAATTATTATTATATGACTCAGTCATACTAAGTATTCTTTCTGCACAGTTGAACCAGCTGAAAACTGTGGATGTGCTTTATGTAAAACATAGTAGTAAAAGGATAATTGAAGATAGTGGAATAAAAAAGAGGGTTAATACATTGGATTAATTTTCATTTGGGTTTTTTATTTGCTTTTTAATTCATACATGGTAAGATGTGCATTATCTGTTGAGATTTCATTATGCTTTTCTTTATTGTAGTAAAGCTGCTTGCCTTGATAATTACACATATTTGGAAAATTATTAATATTAAAAGCAAAATCTTTCTATATTCCTGCTCTGTTTCTCAGATTTTTTGTCTTAGAAACACTGCATACTCTTTTTGAATTCTCCAATCTCTCACTTACTAGAAACTATGCATTTATTTAACTCTGTGCATATTGAAGCTTCAACAAAAAATTAGAGCCTCAGAGCAAGACACAGAGAGCATGGTTCATGCAGTGTATGTGGACACCTGACTGCATTGTTAATTGATCTTAATTCTTCTTTACTAATGAACTCTTCAAAAAAACACATTTTTATCCCAAGAGAAAATAATAAAAAAATTAGAAAAATTTAAAAAGGAAAAAAAATCCTAAAACCAAAACACACAAAAACCTTGAAAACAACCAAACAGAGAAATAAAACAAACTAGATTCCTTGTGCCAAAATAGGAGAGGATACTAAATATAATTTCACATTTAACAGTGCACTAGTAAAGTGAGTTTCACAGTAATAAGTCTGGTTTTGATTTCTCTTTCAAATAGAAATATTTTGATTGTTTCAAAGGAGAGCATTCATTGTGAAAGTACTGTAGATGCTGAAGAAAAGTGTTCTTTTGTATTAAAGAAACTGGTTTTAACACTTAAGTTTGCTAAAAATAACGTAAAGTGCTTTACCACTGTCACCTTAACTACTGTATCACATGAAGAGCAACATTGTCCCCTAGTGGTAAAAGAAATAATTTATCCCAGACAGAACGAAGGCTGATTCCTGCATTGGTGTATTCAATACTGTGACTTTATAGAGGACAAAACATTCCACAGCAAATGAGGATAGTGTTAAAATAGCATAGGATTCAAGTATACTGGCTTTTTCAAAAGAATTGAATAGCAAGTAGAATATTCAAATGGCACAGAAATTTAATTAAACTAGTCTGGTCTTCAAAGAGAAAAACTTTGTATGATTGTATACATTTGTATGATGATCGAGCTGTATCACGTACATACATGAGCACACACAGGTGTAGAAGTGTGTATATAAGATGCAGTGAAAAAAATGTCTTTTGCAGGCAAAAGACAGTCTGCAAAATGATGAAGGAAGAAGGAAGGAAAACTATAGATTTTGCTCAATTTGATATGGGATGATGGATGTCAGCTTTTTTTGTTTCATTTGGCATGGGATCAGAAATTAAACATTTACAGTGTCTGACTGATGTGGTGTCATGACTTACAAATCTGAGTAGTAACACTCAGGAGGATTCCCCAGAAACTGTCCTCACAGGAGCAGATGCTGGTGACTTTTATCTTTACACAGAACTGGGCAAAGCTTAATAGTCTTCCAAGTCTTCCCACTGTCTTTCAGTGATGTGAAGCAGTAAAGCTGAGAACAATCAAATAAGCTCTCCTGAAAAACTTCAAGCATTGCTGCTTACTGTGGGTGTCTCAACAGAATGACTGATCTAACAAACTGGCTGCTCAATGACAGGACCTCCTTGATCTGGAGGCAAATGTCCTTAGGTTGCCAAGAGCCCTACTAGAAGACTGTTCAAACTAGGGTCCATTGAACTACTGCAAAAGAAAAAAAACATATATGGAGAAGATTCCTTGTCCAAGAAATTGGCATTTTCTGACTAAATTGGTTTCTGTTTGAAAAATCCCTGCCAGCTCTAGTGACAAAGTTACCTGTGCCTTCCACAGATTTTACTGTGACATGTTCACTCCTTCTACCATTAAACCTGTTCCTTTTCTTCTCCTTCCTCTGCACTCTGTCATTCCAAGTAATACTTTTTCAAAATAAGTCCTCTTGAAAGAGAATAAAGAAATCAGAAATTCTAAGAAGCCACAAGACTGGCAATATTTCCCAATTTCACAGTGTACATTGTACCACTTCTTTCTACTCCCTTTCTTGCAAGCTCTTGTCTTTTAACTAGTTAGCTGGCAATTAAATCTCTTTGGAGCTAGAGCTGTGTCTTATTTTGTGTTGAACACAGGAGAGAAAAAAGGTGGAGACAGCAATCCTCTTTGGACTTCCCAAGCATCATTATGGAACGGGACAAGATCAGGAGGTATTTGATATTTGATACAGTAACAAATCAGGAACATGTCTAAAAGCTGGCAAAATATATATATATATATGTGTATGTGTGTGTGTGTGTGTGTGTGTGTAACGAAACTAAACAGCATGTTGTCTTCTGCCACATAGAGATGATCCTTCTCCTGCCGTTAACTAAAAGGCCAATGATTAATGCATTTTCCCAGGAGGTAAGAAATGTCATGTTGAGCATTTTCATAAGGAATGTTTCATTCAGCTCTTCTCTATGTTGAAGGAGTGCATGAGATAAAAAGGATTTAAAAGTTTGGTACTGCCAGCAGCACCCAGTCCTGGAGATGTGACCTTATTAGGAGAGTTAGATAAACAAAGTCCTTTTCCTGAGTCCCATCAGACTTTGATAGTATGTGTGTGCTGAGAAGCTCAGTTTTTGCAGTGAAACCAAGCACAGAACCCCAACTCTAAGTCCATGTTGTACATCACCTGGGGTAATGCCGGAACTGCCCTGACTTCTCAGACCTAGATATTTTTTTCAAATAGTCATGCAGAGAGCCTCATGATGTCATATTTTGTTGTTCTAGCAAAATCCGGGCCTCTGTAGCAGGGGGGGGAACCAAACAAAAAAACCTGATTATTGTGTTTGTTTAGTGCTGGTCATGTAATTTTTTCCAGGGCAGATATAATAGGTTGGGTTGGCCAGAGAAATCCCTTTTCATATTGTTGTGTGTTTTTGTATTCACTTTAATGTGTATTTGGGGTTTTCCCCATATCACTTTAAAATTGTGTGGGCATTTCTCAGGCTAAATACTGTGAGGAGTTGATGAGAGCCTCAAGTCAAGGCTTTAAAGCCCTCATGAAGATTTCTAGAACATCAAACTTGAGTGTGAAGAGTCTGTAGGAGCCTGTAGCAGCTCGGTGGAGGCTGTGGACTTCCAGTTTCATTCATATGATACTTGGTCCTTCCCTCTTCCTGCTCCTTGATTTCAGTTCTGTTTGCATCTAGTCACCTATAACTAATGTGTACAGGAGTGGAGGGGCCCCCAGGATTTACTAGACAGAGTATTACAGCAGTCTGGCTTTTACTGAAGTTTCTGCTGATAAAGAATTTGCATGAGGAGCTCTCTGTAGCTATTATGTTATAAAGTAGGGACATTGAGAGATAAAGCCTTTTTAGCCCTTTCCTACAATACTTTGCTATAAGAGACAGAGAGTTTTTCAAAAATAGTAGTTTTCATTACTTGATCTAGATTCTTTCTGCTGACTAACTAGTGTTAAGTTTTTTCCAGTGAAATTTATTCTTTTTTCTTTTTCTAATTTATTCTAATTTTTCTAATTTCATCCCTTCACTAACTGGAATTATAGTTCAGCATTTGTAAGTTGTTTATTTGTTTTTTGCTATGGAAACAACATGATATTTCATTTCATATCATCCATTTAAAGTGTCAGAACAGTTTTTAATGTGTTTCTCTACACATTGTATTGATACTTAAAAGTTACTCATGAGTCTTTTCTAAAGTCTTAGCAAATCTTTTCTAATAAGTGTAACTGAGTCTTTGAATGAGAGTTTATTTCTGCATTAGGTAAAGCAAATCAATTTCTCTTCTCTAGAAGTGGTAGGTACATGGTGAGCAGATGGGAAATTAGAATTTACAGCTAACTTCCTAATGCTAAATTAGAATTTTTAAGGAGAGCCACCAGTTGCATAATTCATATTTATGTTACATCATAAAATGAAACTCAATTTATGCAGTTTTAAGTGTATCCTGTAAACAGTGTTGCATTGCCAACTTTTCTAAACAAAACAAGAGAACAAATGTGCTACAGAACACTGAAGCAGACTATACTGGGGGTGCGGGGTGATGGGGGGCGGTAAAAGGACTAAATTAATTCTTTTCCTTATTTTCTGGTAAAAAATGTCGGTTGTAAAGAGCCAGCAGTACTACAGGAATGAAAATGTACCAGTAAATGTGGACTCATTTTCCATATAAATTAGCAGTCAAAATATGTTCTTTGGGTCATGGCTGTGAATGATGATTAGTGTCTTTTATTTCACTGAAGGGACCACACCAACAGACCCTCTGGAGGGGAGCTGTCCCTTCTGTTGCCTCTTCTATCTTGACCATCACAAACCTGAGAAAATCTTCATCAGAGTGAAAGTCTGGAGGCCACCAAGTCCAACCCTCTGATCATCGCAGGGCAATTACAAAATTAATTTAAACAATACAGTCAGAGCAGCTTCCGTGGGACCATATCTGGTGAAGTGTTGGGTAACTTCAAAGACAGGTTTCCACGTTTTTAGGCAAAATAGAGACAAGTTGTATGGAATTGAGAGCAAAATGGAAAAGACATAAAGAATAATAAAAGGTTAGTGAAATGACACAGCTGATGGCAAAAAGAAGTAATTAATGCTTTACATAAAATAACAAGGTAGTTGAACAATTAAATTCTAGCAAAGTGATGGTAAGAAAGCAAACTAGAAACAGTAATGTTTCAAATAGGGCCTTGGTATCACCCACTACTAAAAGCAAGAAGTACTCAATACAAGAAGTACTGAAAAATTAAAGTAAACTTCAAAAAACTTTCCAGGTCCTTCTTTGTTCTGGAAAATGTAAATTTATTTGTTTATAAGAGTATCTAGATACATTAAACACTGTCATTTAAGAAATGGCAGAACATATAAATAAGGAAAACATTCCATTAAGAAAAAAAGGTTTTTAATAGAGCTTTTATATGACTCCTTTTTTTACTGTCCTTTAAAACTTCATCATCTTTTGCACTGAGATAGTATGATAATCTTTCATGCAAAGACCTTTGCAAATATATGCTTATAGATCCCTGCCTGCTCGTACCTTGTGCAAGTCCTTTAAGACTGATTGCTTGCCATTACATGACTGCCATATAAATTTTCCCAGGTAGATACCAGACTGTTGTTTGAATTCTGCATGGTTATATTGCAGACAGAATTCTCTAATCATTACAAAACTCTCTGAAAATATTGGTAACATGCTTCAGAAATAAAGAAACCTCTCTGATAGTTTTACAACAGTTTCTGCCAGTTTAATTGACAGAAATTTAGGAAAAGAATTCTTAGGCTGTGCTTTTTTGCTCTTACTAGTTAGCAATAGTGTTACAGTCACTGGTTCCTAAATGGGATTGAAAATTTCTAGCTGATCCACTTACTCCTTAAGCATAGCAAGGAATCTTATGTTTACATTAAAATATTTTATCTTGGCAAATTCTGACTATAGTTAAAGGGCTGCTAGCCATTTCATTATGAACTCAATTAAAACATCATAGCCTTTATTGGTTTAAATAATATTAAGGATATTGCTTAAGCATAGTTTTATATTCATAATAGAACTAATTTGAAATCAAATCAGTAATTACATTTGTTCTTTCCCTCTAAACATTTTCTCAACTTTCTTAATTATCCATATCCCCTTATTTTGCATTCTAAAGATTGCCTGTGGTTTGGACTTTATAGACTACTATGTGCTCTGGGGTTTATTTTTTAAGTCTTGCAGGGAAGGGAATAATCCTTGAAGAACCATCCTACATCTGTCCACAGTCTTAAATTGAATCCCGTCTTCCTTGACAGGTTTTGGCCCTCCGAGAAACTTTTAGGGTAATTTTCAACAAAGCTTGCTTTAATCTTTTTGTAAGAA
The DNA here is from genome assembly GCA_035583155.1 of Acropternis orthonyx. Taxonomy (NCBI): domain Eukaryota; kingdom Metazoa; phylum Chordata; class Aves; order Passeriformes; family Rhinocryptidae; genus Acropternis; species Acropternis orthonyx. The sequence goes on along the minus strand of JAWWEU010000040.1, from coordinate 30,605,200 downwards.
TGATGACAAATAAGTTCAAGTGACATAAGTTGCAGTCATTTAAGAAATTATTTCTTAGACTGGTTTTGTCCCTCAGCCACAGCACTGCAAACAGAATTTAGCATATACTCTGGCATCAGCTTTTAACTTTATCAGAAGCATGTCTTCATTCTGGCATCACTGAATCCTTCAAAAAGGTTTTTATTTTAGCCCAGAGCCTCAGGCTGCAAAAACTTAAGATGGTTAGTTTAGGTTAGGTTAGGTTAGGTTAGGTTAGGTTAGGTTAGGTTAGGTTAGGTTAGGCAGGGCTGGGCAATGTTAGATTGCATTGGTTTGGGTTAGGGAGATGTTCTTCAATGGCAGAAAAAGAATGTACATATTTCAGTGTGTAAATTTTACAAAATAGTGTAATGCTTTGAGACTTCTCTGGTTTTTGGTGGTGGAGAGAGGAGGCAGGGGAGACGTCTCAGGCAAGATACAGGGCGGCAGTGTTTACAGAGACAATTGGCAGTTCTGCATGAATTCTGGAAGATATTTCTTCTTCGGTGTCCTTGAAATTCCAGATCAAAATTAAATTTAGAAAAGACACACTCTATCATAAACAATAAACACAGTTGTCCAGATCCAGTGTGACATTTAGACACTGTGATGCTCAGCAGCATGCAGACAGGGGCTGGATACCCAACCCAGAAATCAAAGTCAGAATTTTGAGGCCAGTGTTTCAGCCATACTGAGGACAGGTTTTCAGTAATGGTGAGGTGAGAGTCACTCAATAACTTGCTGACAGATATCTAAGCTAGTTTTTAAGGACTAATTTCTATTTTTAAAATGGTTTTTAATTTTATCTTTTCATAAATTAAATGTCTGAATTTTTAAATTCTCCCTAGCATAAAATTGTTGTAATAAATCTTTTACAACATAAACTGTTCAAAGACTGAGTTTAAGAGTGTACATACCAAAATGTATACACTGAAACTGTACTATATCAATTGGGTCCTTGATCAAGAAACAAATACTTTTGTCTCAGGAGAGTTAAGTAGTTAAAGTGCTTGGAAGACATACAGAAGATGTGTCTGATTACACACTGGAAGAAGACTTTTTGTCTGAAGATAATTTTCTTTCTATATAAAGGAACCAGATGTACATGGAAGTGAAGACAAGATACAGGCACTGCACTCTCTAGTTGTGGGGAGCAAGTATTGCATGAGGTTATGTCTATAGTGAGCAGGAGCTATAGCTTCTAGATTAGTTCTCCTATCCTTCCCCCATGAAAAATAAACGGCCCAGGTAGAAGAAGCTAGAAAAAAAAATTAAAAAGAATGGAGCAAATATTTGCAAACAGGCTGGTTGTGTAGAGATTGATGTTTACCATGTGACTCAAAAAGCATTGTATAAATAGAAAAATTTACACTAATCTGGATTGAGAGCAGCCCTGAGGAGAAAGACTTGGGAGTGTTGGTTCAACAGAAGCTAAACATAATATGACAATTTAGGCTTGCCACACCGAAAGTCAACCATGTCCTGGGCTGCATCAGAAGAAGTGTGGCCAGCAGGTCGAGGGAGGTGATTCTTCTCCTCTACTCCAGTCTTGTGAGACCAGTCTGGAGTACTGTGTCCTGCTCTAGAGTCCTCAACATAAGAAGGACATGGATCTGCTGGAGTGAGTCCAGATGAGGGCCAGGAAAGTGACTGGAGCACCTTCTCTATGAGAAAAGGCTGAGAGAGTCGGGTCTGTTCCACTTGGAGATTAGATGTTCTGGGGAGACCTTAGAGCAGTCTTCCAGTACATAAAGGGGGCCAACAGGTGATTGGGAGAGAGACTTTCTATAAAGGTATGTAGTGTTGGGACAAGGGAGGATGCCTTTAAAATGAAAGAGGATAGGTTTAGATTAGATATTAGACATTAGAAAGAAATTCTTTACTGTGAAGGCGGTGAGTCACAAGAACAGATTGAACAAAGAGGATGCCCCATCCCTGGAAGTGTTCAAGGGCAGTTTGGACAGGGCTTTGAGCAACCTGGTGTAGTGCAAGGTGTCTCTGCCCATGGCAGGGGAGTTGGAACAAGATGATCTTTAAGATCCCTTTCAGCACTATGATTCTCTCTTCTAGATCTTATTTTGCTGTGTGAGGCTGTGGCAGTGCCTCACCAGTACCTGCTCTACACTTTCATTAGTCATGTATGCAAAGGCAGAATGGCAATAATATGCTGTTACTGTGACCTTATGTAGTTTTTGTTTGTACTGGACAGGCTGATTTGATGGAAGAAGTTGAGGAGGACTTTCCCTCTTAGCACTATCTCTTGCAATCTGTATTCCATTAACACTGAGTCAATGGTAATTTAATTGATGTAGTTAGTACAACAGTTCACTCTCCACTCAAGAAAGAAAAATTACTCCATTGAAATTCAAAGGAGAAAGAGAGAGTAGCTATCACCTTGGTCTTTCTTGTGGTTCCATGGAAAATAATAATTCACTTTAATATCAACCACTTGCTGTTACACAGTCAAAGGAGATCTCACTGAAAGCACATAATATATAACTTCTAAATGTTATCCAGAACCTTTCTGCTCCAAATCAAATCTCCATCTCTTGTTGCTTGATTATCTTGCCAGAATATTAACTCTTTACTCAAAGATAATGGTCTGAATTCTGAGCTTGCATGAATGAACATAGCTCCTTTGCTTCTAAAGAAGCTGTGTCTATATCGATCAGCCAAGTCCAAAGCTCTAGCTCAATATTTTTACATGTAAATGTCATTTATACGCTCTGTGTAGAACAGTGAGGTCTAAAACACAATGAAGAGATAAAATATTTATTACTTCAATGCTGGATTTTTTATTATTAATTTCTGAATTTTCAACATATTATTTACCAAGAGACTATAAGAAGGATTTACATTTATTCACTGAAGAGAACTTAGTGTATTCCTTCATAGCATTCACCAAGGCATAGCAAAGTGTGCACCAAGCCACTCCTTGCTTTACATGTCTAAGCACCTTGGTATAAAGAAGTAAATTTTTATTTCTAGCAATTTTAATTTGAGCAAAAATTTATTGCTTTGAACAGCAGTCCAAGCCACATACTTGCCTACAGACTACTAGAGGAGCTCACAGCTCAATCGTAGAAACAGAATATTCCTGGCAGAATGCTCCTGGCAGCCTTCTTGGCTTGTATGCAAGGCTGTGAGTTAGTACGGTGTTACCCGTGTTACTCTGTCCCACACACACTTGCTGTAACAAGAAGGTTCATGTCCTGTAAGAGATGCCTCTGAAAGCTTACACTTTAATGCCATTCTAATTTTCAAGCATAAACCATATCACAAAGGAGAACCTTTCCCACAGGAGAATCCTACAACTTCACTGTGCCATTTCAGGGTATTGCTCCATTCCTCTAAATGTGAACTCTCTGAGCTCTAAACCAGAATATCAGTGGGGAATAAAATAATAAATGTGAGTGTGCTGGCTCACCTGGAAACTCTCTGCCTTTACTTTCAATGCAATTTAAGCTTTGAAGATGTGTTTGTGGAAAACAGTTGGAGAACATTGATGTGAGCCAGAGAATTGTTAGGTTTTGATCAAGCAATTTTTTTCCTGTGATTACTCAGTTCCAGGTGAAGTTTGGTTAAGAAAGACTCAGACTTGAGTTGTGTAGGAAAAGACAGGACCAAAACACAGACTTCTGGATTGCTGCAGGAAGAGTTATATGACTGATGACTTAGGAAAAGACTGGACTGTTTTATACATAATCATGAATAAATGTTACATGGATTCATAATTGAATAAAAGTTGGTGTGGTGCACTACCATTACACTTAACAATTGCTAATGGTACATTTGCTACCTTTAAAATAACCTTATGCAGTCCATGAGCATTACAGGGTCACAGTCCAAAAGTTCTTACATGCTCCAGAAGCTTTTTCAAAAGGCAATGACAATATAGTTTTTATGGACAATTCCAAATACAGTATGTGCTGAATTGTGAGGAGAAAAGTTGTGGGTGAAAGGTGATGTGGTAAAGATTTAACAAGGTATGTAGGTAATTAACACCCTCTCTCTCCCAGCCAGGGGGCAAAAGAAAGGCATATCCAATAGTTACTGAAGGAAAGCTAAAACAGTACAGAATTTGAATCGCACAAAGAGTGTTAATCTCCAAGCATAGTGTGGATAATCTCTTGTACTGTTGAAAGAGAAAAAGCTAGCTACAAGTCACAATTACCTTGTTTCTTCAGATGTTTGGGTTCACAAGGATTAGAAATTTTCAAGCCAGAGGCATGGTGGACCTGACAGATTTTGCTGTGACTGTGGCTGTCAGTTCTTTGACAAACAAGTAGAAAGTATCACATTCCTTATCTGCTGTCTTTATGAAAACAAGACTTTTTTTTTCCCCAAGAGTTGCCTTAGCTTGCTGTTAGTCTAAAGATGTGGTCACAAAGCAGAACATAATGAACAAATATCCTTGAGGGAGCAAACACATAAAAGAACAGTATAAGGTACAACCTCTGCAGACAATTTGATGCCCAGAACAGTGCACTAATGCACCCATGACACACTATTTAACCACAGAAGCTCAGCAGAGATTGTTTGGTCTCATAACTGCACCAGGGTACAATTTCTGATTCCTATCCCACCTTGTTTGATTTAGTCCAAGAGACCTCAGTACCATACTCTATTACATACACTATGTTTACATTTGCAGGCTATTTGTTCACACTCGGGAACTCACCTGTTACCCCAAGGGCCATGGCAAAAGTCACTGTAAATTCAGAGTGAATTTTAGCATCTCTGCAGTGCTTCCTCTCACTCATCAAACTCAGTTCTGCCACTGGTGAACAATTCAGGTCATTACTCTTGCAGATACAAAAGTCAAGAGCTGCAAAATTATTACCTTGTAATGTAAACTTTAGTGTACATATAACATGCAAGCTTTTCACTTTGATGGCTGATATAGTCACCTAGGTTACAGGGTTTCTTTATCTGGCAGCTCTGAGCGAAAGAAGAAAATTGGCCAAAAACTAGCACTTGTGTGAATTTTTTTTAAAAAAAGTTTTCATTTATTTAGGTAAAAAGCCTTGTCTCATCCACAATTAGCTGTGAAAAAGAAAAATAAAACAAAGTTTCAATCTTCTCATAGGTTGTCATTTCTTATAAATGCTTTTTATTTAACAAGTTTTGGAAATGCTTTCATTAAGAAACTCTTATTCAGGTGCTGTACATTGACAAATACAAGCCTGGCACAAACTTGACAAATTTATTTCTGCAAACAGTTGCGCTTCTCAATGTTTATTCAGTTTTCCTTGTTATTATAATTTTTTTTCAGGAAAGGTAATAGTGCTTAGTCAAACTCAGTACAGCACCTAGGGCATTCTGTGCACTGTCAGCGACTACTGCTAAGTAATCGTATTCCCACATATTTTTGTTTATTACAAATGTAGTCAATTCCTTGGTGCCCAAGTTTATAATAGTTTGTAAAAAAAAAAAAAAAACCAAACAAACAAACAAAAAAAGCGCCATTTAATCACCTTGTATTGAATTACAATCTAAGTAAATGTAGTGGGGAAATGTGTTATGACTTTGGGGAACATAGCAATGACTCTGGTGCGCACAATAGTCCTGTTTCTGGTGTACAATCCCTGTGCCTGCTTTCCAGCAGTGTGTGCACTTACTTTTTATATTAACATCCATCTGCAGCTCATGCACTTCTAGCAGTGAGGAGAACTGTGAGGGCAAGGCACACATGTACAGGTTTTTCATTCGTTCCTAAGAATGGTCATGCTGTTGTTGTAAACAAGATAAGTGAAGTAATTGACCATCTTTTTCCTTTTTAAAGTATGTGTCAGATATATCCAGTAGTTCTATTATACTGATTCAGACTATTCTTATTGTGAAGAGACTTACATACTCCTGTTGTTGCCAATCCAGAAGCATCACGAGTTACTCAATAGGATATAGATTATAATCTTCTATATTTCACACTCTTTCTTAGTATTGATATTTTGTTTCCTAAAGAACATCTATCCACTACCCAGATTCACTTTACATATAGAAGGATTTCTAATTAAATTCAACTGTTTCCCCTGGGGTAGTTCAAGACTATCTTTTCATTTGACTATTGCATTCCATAGCTTTACATTTAAACAAATGTCATGGTAAGTAATAAAATGAAGGTAGCAAAGATTTTTATCTGGCTAATGATTTCTAGTAGTTGGGGGAAAGGTTCATTCAGAACCTGGGGATTAACAAAGTATATTTGTGCAGAGGAGCTGTGTGGTCAAATGAAAAACTGGATCTTTAATTCTGAAGCTCTCTTCCTTGTTACAACACAAAAACCTTCTTTGTTATAACACAGTAAGTTTCTTGTTATTGTTACCCATTCACTTGAAGAAGAGAAAATCCTATCTCTCTGTTGTGACTTGGATTATATATTATAATTAGTGTTATTATACTGCCACAAAAGAATAAATGAAAGTTTTGTACCAGTACTAACAAACTACCCACAATTGCCTTAAGGAAATTATTATGAGTAGAAACCAGTTAAGTGGAACTCTCATACAGCACTAAAACTGAAGTCTCAAAGAAAAAGGAAAAAAAAAAAAAAGAGATGCTTTTTATTTGTTTTAACAATGGAAATTAAAATACTTTAAATATGACAAACAATTCATTTATTCTTGTGTATAGTCTAATTTGAAGCCTTTTTTTAAATAACTTACATCTTTTAATCACAGTGGATTATAAATTATAGTTTTTATCTTCACAGGCAGTGAAAAAATATATTTTAAATGGAAACACACTTGTGTTCCTTCTTGATGGACTTGACTATTCTCTGCATTTTATTTCACTAGGTGATCTATGCATCCTTGATTCATTAAATTTATTCAGGTTGAAGATTAAAATCATTTGAGTGGAAAATGCTCGACATCTTAATGCAAGATGATGTTTAAGAGTAACTCTTTATGAATGCATTCAGAATAAATCTATTATCTACACAAACAAACACCAGTTGGAGGGTTCAAGAAATATTTTTTTTTATTAGTTTCTATTTAAAACACAACATTGTATTACAAACACAACAAACAACCTTAGGCATACTGACGCTTGCATATAGCTTTCTGAGTTAGTTTAAAATGTAATTAGCTGTCCCCTGACAGACTTTCTTTCTCAATAGTTGAGAAAAATACTTGCAATGTTAATACTTTTAAGGACTGAAATGAAGGACTTAAAAAAAAAAAAAAAAGAAAAAAGGATAAAGAAAACAAAAGTATTTGCAAAACAAGATCTGGGTCATTAAAAATATTTAAATGTGAAAGTGAATGAAAGGAATAAAATCAGACATTTCCAGTCAGAAATTAGGATCAGAGCTAATAGTAAGAGCATCTAATATGTGTATTTATGCCCACAGTCTGTGACTTCTTGGGAGTACACCTTTTCCTTTGTGCTTTCTGAAACATAATGCTGCCAGGCTGAACTGGTGACAGTACTCATCCTCTTCTATGACCTCATTTCATTGTTTTCACATTCCTAATAAAAAGTTTTTCACAGCACTCACAAGACTCCCTGGGTGCTTCTTGTTTATTTTCTCATTAGTGAAGCACCCCTGTTAGCTGTCTTTGTAAGATTCCTGCTGTGTCTTGAAAGAGAAATGATTTCTTTTGGAAACCCTTGAGTTTAGCGATTTTCTGATGTAGTTTTCCCTTGGCTTTTTCATGCATAAAGGGCTTCTGCCTTCATTCAGTAACTAACTGTAGTTTCTGACTACTTTGTTTGAATTTCTCACTTAAGACTGAAATCACCAGCTGCCCTTTTCTCCTTTACCTATTGGTAACCTCAGAGAGAGTAGCCAAATGAAAATGTCATTCCTACTTGGAGAGAGTCAATTTAGCAACAGTGAAAGTACGGGCCACTTTTGTTCTCCACCTGTGAACACAGCCAAGAAATTGATGCCAGGATAGAATAAAACCCATCAGAATGGAGTATGAAATGAAAAGAATCCAGGAAACAGAAAGGAGGTAAGATGGAGGCCTGGAGAGCTGGAGGTAATGAGCAATGAATGTGAAAAGCTGATGACAAAAGGGAAGACTGAAGAATCAAGGTGCAGTAGCAAGGAGAATAACAGATGAAATAGAAACTTCATTGCCTTCACAATTGTCCACTGGAGTGCAGCCATGTCAACACACAGCGCAAATACTGGCTACCCAATTCTCTCTTTTGATCATACAGCTGTTTCAATGTTACCTCTCAGGATCACCTGCCAACTTAAAAAAATTATGGTATTTTAGGAGGTGATATGAGTCCTTTCAGATTACTGAATGATTAGTAATAGTCTTTTAATAGTGTTACAAACTGTGTGAAAAATCAAAAGTCCCCTGATGCAAAGTCTTTGATTTGAGACACACAGTTAAAATACTCCAATCTGCATTTAGTGAGGCACAATGTTATTTACCCATTTTATGCCAGTACTGCTCTTTGGGGCATGAATAAACTCTTGTTGACCACTGTTTCCTACTGAGAATAGAGCAGGATTCTCTCCTTTTACTTGTAAGGTTGTTGTCAGACATGAAAGCAGATAGAAAATTATGGTTAAAACCAGACAGATGGAAACTCATCATGGAATTTTTCAGGCAGAATGTGTTGTTTTGACAAAATTACATTATTTTGGAGAAATACAGCAGTTTTTCAAGATTTCTTTTCGAGGAGGGAGAAGGCTCAAAACAAATTAAGAGTAATGTACAGCAATGAAACAGAAAATAAACTATAATTTCAGTTAAAATAATAGCAATTTTAATTACCAATAGAAAATTTGTGTTGTATGGAAATGGAAAAATCTCAAAGAATTATTTTGCTTTATGCCAAGAAAGGCCCAATTGCCATCTGTGTCATGAGACTTAAGACATGAATATAACTTTGAAATTGCTACCCATAAGTGTATATATAAGGCCCACCAAAGCTAAAGGCAGGTGAAGAATTTTACTTCTCCCAGTTAATTTTGAAATCACTTTTTTGAGCTGTATCTCAAATTTTTCTATTTCTCTTCTAATGCAGTCATGGCAACAAAATTCTTCAAGGTTCTTACAAGTTGTCTTAGCAGTAATAGAATGCTCTTCAGACACATGGCACAAATTATCCTTCCTTTCCCCAGCACTGACACTTGACTTACTGAGCATGTTCATCATATTAAATAACCTTGTGGCATTCAACACGGATGCATGCAGTGCCTGTGTACCAGGGCAGCTTGGAATGTTAAATATCACTTCAGGAAAATGGTATTTACACACATGCTGACAGTCCATTTTCAGGTAGGAGCTTCTCAGCTGATTTGCACACAGCAGCCTCATTCTCCAGTCTTCCCACTGTGAAACTTTAGACTGCTTGTCTGCAGAGCCCTTTCCAGACCTATTAATATTTATACATTCCATACACATTCCAGTCAGACCATGTAAGCTGCAGATCTCTCAGATTCAGAAGCTATTAAGATTCATGACCCCTTTAGCTATTTAATCCATGGTCCTGAAGCCTTTGCAATCAGCTTACACTTGAAGAAAAGAGGACAAACCATTACTGTTCAAATATTGTCCTGCACAGTGTCCATTTATAGTCCATCAAAGAGTAGTTAAGAGCTTCAATGCATTCATTTATCTCAGAGACACAGGTTAGTATAGGAGGCATTCTTTCTTTGGAAGAAGAGAGAATAGGAATGTTATTTACTGGGTTGTATTTAATTTTGGATTAATGACTTTTTTTAGCTGTGGCTGCTTCTCTGCATAATAAACTGTACCTAATTCATTTTTTCTGTTCTCATATCTCAACATGCATTTGGATACTTTGCACAAGGGTACATTGATGTGTTGACAAGGGTATCCACATAGAAAAAGCATAGTCTGCCTTCTGAAATGTAGTGGCGACTCCACCTGAAGAAAGAGTCAGCATCTTCCTCTTCTTAAGGTTTACCTGTGTCTTCTTGGAATAATACAGTGTTCCATCACAGACTTCTTTGGGATCCATGAGAAATCTCAATATTAGTTTTTTATTAAATATAAGTATTTTTATTAAATGTAAGTTTTTCTTCTGTAACAGATACTTCAGGAGTGACTTCAGATGTCCACAGCTCTTAGTGAGTGCAATGAACGATAGAAATTTGGCATCTCTAAAGATTTAAGTCTGAAGTCTGTAAAGGAATACATCCTTGTAGCAGAAAACAAAGTTGTAAAAAAATTAATTCAAATAAGTGTTAGAAGTCTAAGGATACTCAGATTTTAAAGCAGAATTTGTAACTATGATCTTATGGGCCTACTGAGAACTTCAATACTGTATCCTTAGTACTGGAGTTTCTTTCCCCTTGGGATGTAAATGATTATCATTATACAATCAGTATCATCATCAGAATGTACTTTCTTGGAAATAGCAAGTATTATACCAGTGTTGTGCGTTATATTTTGAAAACCTAATCACTCATTTTAAAAATATTAGGGGGATTTGTGGGGAGACTTTTGTCTGAAAAATGTAAAGAAAGCACTGAGTATTGCTCTGGTATTCTTGGACAGAGGAAAATAAACTGTGATTTCTTTTAAAGCTGCTCTCAGTAAGTTTTTTATTTTGTCTTGAGCTTATTTGGTCATTTGGTTGGTTGGGGTTTTTTATTTAGGAGAAGTACATTATGTAATTCTTTCACTAAATGCAGAGCTTTGCTAATGGACAGTGATGTTTCCAGGTCTTGCCTGCAGTCTGAAGGTCTAAAAAATGTCATGATGCTTGAAATTTTGAAATTACATTAAAGCCTTTGGTTAGACATTCTCTTCCTGGGGAACCTGAGTACATACACTATGATGATATTTGTGGAATATTTCACCATTGACTTCAATAGGAAGACGATATATAGTGTTTACAGCATATACAATCCATCACATATTTTGTACCCCTTTTTTGTACTTTCTTATCTCTAGAAACACTCAAATAAAAATGAGATCTTTCCTTTAAATTATTTTCTCTCAGTCACTGCCTTGCTACAGGAAGTCATAAAGTTTCTGTCTGCAATATTATTGTTTTCTGTGTGATGAAATGATGTGTTTGTCAATGGTTTAAGTCACAGTTTATCTAAAAGTTAAATTTATAAACATTTTGTAAAAAGTTTAGACTTACCAATGTGTTTTCATGCATTAAGCAACTATTGGCCTGTTAGTGTGAGACAAGCTAATTTTTTTTGGTGCAGTTTTCACAAAAACTCCTCTGACTTTAGAGCACACGACCCTTCAATATGCTTGTCTTCCATCACTTCACTCTTCAAATATTCCAGTTGGCAAAGTGTGACTGAATGATGACTTGAGGGGATGACACAATGGAAAATCTACTCTCAGCAGTGGGAAGATCAGTTTCAGAGTGGAGGTGTCCTGAAAACAGAATATCCATTTTGCTGGAAATTTTGAAACTGTAAATTTGTTTTCTTCTTGCTTCAGGATGGAAAGTTGAAAACATACCTCTTTTATCAGATGTCAAGGGTTAAAAAAATAATTATTTTTGGGAAAAGAAAATTGAGTTAGGAATTTTGCCCTGGAATCTTGCCTTCTAAGCAAAACTCTGGTAATATCTGAAATATTCTAATTCCCTCATATTGAGAGGAAAATTATTTAATCTGAAAACTTCACATAAAGGAAGCTGTTGACACAACACACCCTGTGATAAAACCAGGAAAAAAAGAAAAAAACCTGACAAATATACTTCAGCTTTCCTACATTCAGGAGCAAGTATATACATGCACACATTGATGTTGGAAGAAAACTGGGTAAGAATTTTAAAAGGGGATGCTGTGGGTACCAGAACAGCCTATGTGCCTGGCAGAATTAACCTCTGATTGATCTGTTGGAGTAGATTGTAAAGGAGACAATTGTATACCAGTATGAGAAGAATTGAAAAAAAAAAAAAACCAAAACCTACAAAAGTTAAAAAAAACATTTCGTCAAATTCTTACTAAGTATTCAAGAAAGTATAAAGTCTTGGAAAATTAAGATTGTGTCTGGAGAGGATTATCCTGAGTTCAGGGATGTGGTAAGAGGTGATCTAAGCTCTGAGACTGGACTGGAAACCAGTGGTGCCTAGTTCTTTCCAGACACCCATTGCCTTCCTAACAGCAGTTCAGAGCCTTCTACACTAAACTTCAGCAGGCTTGTCTTAGCTGGTGACTTTCAGAAGTGATCCTTTAAAATCTCAGGAACTTGTGGACCTCCATTTCAAGCATATTGACTATCCTTCAGGAACTTTTATACTCGAGTATTTCTAACTTCAATTTCTCTTCAGTGCACAGCAGTGTACCTCTTTGAACAGCAGCAAAGAAATCTTATGGCAAAGAATAGCTCTAGCACAGCCACATCTTGAGAACTGAGTGCAAACTTGACAAGCCATCTGCTGCATTTACACTATAGTAACATGAGTGTTTTTAACATTTTTGCTGATGAAGTATAGTCAGTAAAGGAAAACAAATCCTTACCAGATTGGATCTTCTGACTAGCAGTTTTAGTGTGTGGCAAGCAGCATTTTCTGATGTTGTATGGGCAGATGCTGAATAAATATGTTTCGTCTCTATAACAAATGGATTTGATCTTTTTACTAAGAGTGAGAATTGCATATTCCTGGCAAGGTGAAAAATCATTCCAGCCAGGACTGTACGATGGACAGCTGACAGCCATTCACCTTCCTATGATTATGCAACAGATGTGATATTATCAAGAACTAATTTACAGTGCAAACTGGGGGAACATAGTAGACCTTCCTCTGGAGATCCAAAGGGCACAAAATAAGAGTTTGACCACTGGAGGACTGTGGGAGCTGTCCCTCCCCTTTACACCTTCCCACAGTGAATATATAATTCATGCACAGCAAAGCTCAGCTGCAGCCGTTCACTGTGTCAAACATGCACAAAACCACTCGTTGAAAAGATCTGTAAGAATCTGATTCATGCTGTCTCTTTCAAATGTTGATGCCCCAGAGACTTCTTTCAGTTTCTTTACCTCCTGCTATACCACTGGCAACATCTGACCTGCCTTCCATTGCAACCAAATATTTTCTGTGGTAACAAACCTGAATTGTGCTTTTCAATGAGGTTTTGCAGTGCATTGCTAACTATTTTGGTTGCGTGACAGTAGGTCATCACTGTAATTATGTAAAGCTGCTGTAAATGTTGCCATAAATTAACATGTTTCATTTTAACCTCTAAATAAGCTCCAAATATATTCTGAAGTGCTATAGAGGAAGGGAAAGGAGTGACAATAATATATGCACAAAGTGCTACACTGTTGTCATTGAAAAACTCTTATTTCATGGTAATTCACATGGTAATTGAGATAGGAAAGGCTTGTAAGGAATGCAGCTAATATTCAGCAAGTGGTAATAAGATGAATTTACATTACTGCAGCACAAACTGTGCAAATGCAATTCTCTGGGTGTCTCAAGGACATACTCACTGTGTGAGACAAACATCTAAATATAGTTTTCCAAAAGGTGCCCATAGAGAGGTATTTTTTCTGCTAGACATCTTAAAGATGACTTACATTTGGAACAGATCCATTTACTTTTAAAACTACTTCATATGCCTAGTTTGTCTTTTAAGGCCCCCAAGCAGAAAACCCTATATTTGATAAACCATCTGAAGATGTGTTATTAGAAAATCATTACTGTAAACTGTCCCTGATCCAGTTCACAGGTGTATAACTCTAATTAACTGTTAATTTCAGTGGTATTTTAAATAGTGGCAGGTTTGATACTTAACTCAGTCTTCACAATAGGAACATTTGTCTTGAGAACAAAAGTATGGTGTTGCCATTTCCCTTCAGTCATATTCATTTGGAAATTTGAATATTTGCATAATACATTAGTAATTCATCCTTAAAGCTTTTCAGTCTCCAAGACTGTATTTCCCAGCATATACCTTTTGCGAGCAAATTACTGAAGATGTTGGTTTTGTCAGTACACAGGTAAAAGATATACTTAAGCTGTCTGACATGGGTTATGATATACCTTGAGCAGAGAAAAAAATGCTGAACTTTAGATTTTGATTTTCTTTTCCTGAAGAATTTATTGAAATAGTATGTAAAGCTAAAAAAGCCCAGTTAGCTTCTTCTGGAGAGCCGTTTTCAAGCCCTTACATAAATAGAAGGAAATTCAGATGGGTTGGAACAGGTATTGCTTAGACAAAAGTTACTTCATTCTTGCTCTTCTCTGGGAAAGAGATAGTTAAAATATTTTGAAATATTTTACTTGTGAAGATGAGTTAAGCCTCAATTCTGCTTAAAAATACTTGAATACAAGAGGAGAGGTTGGTGGCAGGGATTCAGTTGGCACAGATCAGCCCATCTCCAGTTAAACGTATCTTTCCTTCTTCAGTGTTTCCAAACATGCCTCTGAAAGGGAAATGGAATATGTTACACGTTTTGCTCCTGTCAATTTCTCTGAGAAACTTCAGAAGAGGATTAAGTCCTGGACCTAACACAAGGGACGTTCGCTAGTTTGAGGAGAGATTTTTAATGAGAAGGTCTAAATATGAAAAAATGCACTTCTTATTTTTTTCAGCAATGATTACCTGTTGTTATAATGTGAAAATAAACAGTATAAGATAAATATAACCTGATATATATGAATGGGGAGACAAATGTGGTATTTGCATATATTTCCATTACAAAAGGACAGAATTCTTGGGGTCCTGTATGGGATTTAGTGGGAAAGTAATAGAGAAAAGAAGAATTAACTAATACTCAAAATTTTCATCTAGAGGATCTTCTTCTTTTATTGTTATTTTAGGACAGATGGGAGATTACCTATATAATTTAGGCCCCCAAGCTATAGACAATGAAATTGTCACTCTAGAATCACTCTGCTGGTAGATCCAAATAAATGTAAGCTAGTGCATGGACATGGCAAGTACTGGGCCAAAACTAATATCAAGTCCAGCAAACAAGACAGATTAAACATAAAAGAAATTGTTCAATGAAGCAAGTGGGAATGTTCTTGCTCTCTTGTGCAATCACTGTAGAATGCATCATAGTCATTCTCCTACTAGAGCACCTTTCCTGTGAGAAAAGACTGAGAGTTGGGGCTGTTCAGCCAGAAGAAGAGAAGGCTCCAGAGAGATGCTACAGCTGCTTTCCAGTACTTAAGAGGGGCCAACAAGTGAGCTGGAAGACTTTTTTAAGGGGCATGTAGTGATAGGACAAAGGGTAACGATTTTAAACTGAAAGAGAATAAGTTTAGATATTAGGAAGAAATTTTTTACTGTGAGGGTGATGAGGCACAGGAACAGGTTATCCAGAGAACTTGTGGATACCCCATTCCTGGTCAAGGCCAGGCTGGATGGGGCTTTGAGTAACCTGGTGTAGTGGAAGGTGTCCCTACCCATGGCAGGAGGCTTGGAACTAGATGATCTTTAAGATGCCTTCCAGCACAAACCATTTGATGATTAGGTGGAATGTTAGTCATCTAAACTTTGTGCTGATGATCACTTCTGGGTAAATACCTATTTGTGTCATCAAAAAAATTCTAGTGCTAACATAGTGTAGAAGATATACTGTTGAAATATTAAGAAGCTACTTTAGATCAGAATATAATCTCTCTGAAATTTATAATTAGATGTTAGTTGCATTGTCTTCTATTCTCCCACATTCTTTACCTTTTATTCTTTGCCTGCATGATAGGGCTCTTTTGTTTATATATATATGCATGTATTATAAAGCACTTATTAGAATATATACTGATTGAACTGTTATTTTACAAATGTACTCTATTTTCAGGTATAAATATGTTTAACATAGAATAAGAATGAAACAAATCAAACAGTTTTGACACCTCAGGTGTTTATCAGCCACCCGGAGTGCTGAATCTTCTTCCCTTCCCCCTTTTTCCCTCTTACACAAACAGGAGCCTAGAGGAGCAGAAAACTCAATTCTGTAGTTTCATAATCACAATTCATCTCCCAGGCTGCAGAGCTGAGAAAGTGTTTTGACAGTGGGTGCTAGCTCCACCTCTGGGATTGTCTCTTCCTCTCCTGTGCTACACAACATGACAGAAATCGAAGCCTGCATGATCCCATTTTGAAATTTCAGTAGATCCTTAATTAATTCAATTTACTTCATGAATAAGGTAACAAGATATAAAGCAAAATAAAGGTGACCTACCTGTGCAACAGGAACTGAACTGCCATAAATATGTCCATCTGTATATTTCAGAATGTGAGTTATACAGATAAGTGATTCAAAATAATCTGATATCTATGTTAATGATTATAACTTAATTAGGGTGTCTTACTCCTTCCAGGTGTATTTATGAGTCCTTTTTTTTTGTGTGGTCCCAGGCAACATTATTAATACACATTGAAGGATGCAGTTTATCCATGAATATTAATGACCCATGCAAAGTAAAGTTATGTGTGAAATTCTATGAAGCAGTAGGTTTCACTCATTAATTCCACTTAGTACATCATTACAGTTCCGCTGTCATTAGTTAACAAATACTACATTGTATATAGAAGTCTTGCTCTTCCTTACTCATGATAGCAATTTTTGATACCCAAATATCACTCTCAGTTGTGTGATTTAGCAATTATGTATTATACTAAAATAACCCCCATATACAGTGTATCTGGAAGTGAGTGGTTTTATAACATTTATAAGTTGCTATTCAACATAGTAAGAAAGAAGCTATCATTTGCAG
Organism: Acropternis orthonyx; assembly: GCA_035583155.1. Classification (NCBI taxonomy): domain Eukaryota; kingdom Metazoa; phylum Chordata; class Aves; order Passeriformes; family Rhinocryptidae; genus Acropternis; species Acropternis orthonyx. The sequence goes on along the minus strand of JAWWEU010000040.1, from coordinate 30,588,541 downwards.
CAGCAGCAAGATGAAATTCAATTAGTCTTTCCACCCTAATTGGTGAAACATTAATTAACTAATAAATTAACTTATTTACTATTTTATTATATTATATACTATTAATAATTAACATTAATTAACTAATAAATAGGAAACTTTAATTAACTATATGTGCTTTACCTAATTTCTAACACAATATTTCTAAGGTAATTAAAAATTTGGAAGTGGTTGTCTCACAGATGCTCTGGTTTTGTTGTCAAAGCAGGTTACTTTTTTTGTTTGTAATCAAAAATTGAACCCAAACTGAATGCTTTCTAGACCCTTTTAGTGTGATACTCAACTTAGTATCAGTGGATCTATTGAAATGAATAAACATCCATGATGAATGTCATTTTGGACACCTCAGAGATATCCCATCTAGCATGCAGGTGGCACTGCAAGAAAGGATCCCATGTTTCATACTTCCATTTTGCCAGTTCTGTGCTCATCTCAGGCTATTTAGGATGTTTGGAATGATACTAGTTATCTGCGCTTAGGTTCACAAACTGCTTTCTAGCCATCAAAAAGCTAGTAAGTTAGTTGTCCAGACTTCCTGTGGGATTAAGTGAAAGCCATGAGCACTTCCAGAGGACAATTTGCCTTTTCCTAAAGTAAAAGTCTAAGATAAGATAGATGTCCATCAATTACCTTTAACTGTAGATAGGGTGTGGATAACCAACTTCCACTTAGACATGCAGGGCATGCACTGTAACTGGAGATGCCCCAGAATCCACAGACATGGTCTAGGAACAACCATGCCCTGAAGAACTAACAGGTGGGACCAAGACATCCTACAGGGAGTTCTAAATTGTACTAGGCACCTGTGATTACACAGAGAAACTTGGTCTTTAAAATGGCATTCAGGATGAGATTCAGGCACCTTAATATTTGTCATCAGAATACTGTAGTAATAATATTGTCTTCATTATTTATTTATTTATGTCTTAATTATTTCAACTCCAACATACTTAGAAGTGACACAGGGCAAAGTGTTTTACCAGGATGTGGAAACTTATTGCCACGTGAGACACCTCAGAATATTTGAGACAGCCTTGTGCATGAACCTAATAGAGACACGTCCTCCTGTGAAATGGCAGGTGGAGGCCATGTCTCACATCCCAGGGCTTCCTAAAAGGCCCTTGGCACAGATGTTGGTGACTGAATCTAAACCATTGATGATTTAGACAATGGAGTCGAGAGCTTTTCCCATGAGCAACTGTGAGTATCATGTCTCAAATAATTCCAAATGCTTATGTTTAGAAAACTGAATTGCATTTTGCATTTCCACTTTTTGATGAGTTATTCTGAGGGCAGTACTTACTGTATTAATCATGACTGGGCTCCAGAGACTCTCAGAGTAGCTGAAACACCCTATAAAAGTATACAAAACTGTACAGCAGACACCTAAATATAGATACATAGTCATACATCTACAAGACACTGAAAGGAAAAGTGAACTGAATTCCAGATGTTAGAGACTAAAATCTAATTCTGGGTCTTTTTAAAGTCATGTGTTACTTCTATCTCAGTCTAGTCTCTCTACCAAAGCCCAGTCTAGACTGAAAACTTGTGGGTGTGTCTGTGATTATGCACGGTGTCAACAACTCCATAAGTCACTGAAAAGCCAAAGTGGCATGGGCTTTCATTAATTTATGGATGACTTTTAAAACTTGACGGTGTTGCCAAGCATTAGTAGGATGTTCTGCTTGTTCTTGAATGATCTGAAAAATGAGTCCTGCATGTTTGGAATAACCCCTGCTTTAATCCAGCTAACACTGAGCTGCCGTTCATTGATTGAAGGCACTGGTGTAGACAGGTAAGCTCCTGTAGGTTGTACTTTTCTTGAATTCATCAGTTTAGTGAGAAATCTCATAATTATTTTGAATCCTATTATATTCTGATAGAAAGAGAGAAGTAGAGTTGCAACTGAATGATTTAAATCCTGTTTATGCTCAAGTTTCCTGGCAAATTGAAAGTGCTTGATATAGAGAAAGAAATCATTACTAAAAAGTGAGTTTTAGCAAAAATCTTTAAATGATAAAGGCTGTATCCTTCCTTTTGATGCACATGTGAATCTTCCACTGAAGTCAACTGGAACAGTGTTTATACCTTCAGAATCTGGATTTATTCATAATCCTCTGTATTTTAAATTCTGATTCCATTATATCAAGTAAGGGAGAAGGGATTAGTTGGTAGTATCTGAGAGCTTTAATTTTTTATGGGATTTGTATATCTAATAGAAAAGTAAAGGAAAAATTGAGAATGCATTACTCGTGAAGAAGAGCATTTAAAATGTGCCTTTTACAAACTTTGATTTTTGCATCAGGTATCTTCTCACTGTTTTAATACTACTCTCTATCATTAACCAGTGGATAGAAAAAAAAAAAGATATTAGAATTTACAGCAAAGGGAATCACTTTTCTTTGGATTGAAGATACACAGTGTTCACAAAACCTGCATGCTTGTGTTTTTCTGTTAGCTATATGCAGAGAGGAGTCTGCCTGTTCTGAATTGTATGGTGCTTGAATTTTGCTCATCACTTCTTTGATGAGCACCATGATAGTTACAGTATTTTACTTTTTATCTATAATAGCTGGTTTGAATATAGGTTTTTTTAGAATGTCAAACATATAGGAGATGATAGCACACTACAGAACTTAACACGATACTCTGCTAGATCATTATCCCATAGAACTATCAGCAATAATTTCAATTCACAGTTTTCCACAGACATTTAAATCAAGTAAAATTTTCCTTACTAGTCAATTAATGTACTTTTCACTTATTTTAAAATAGTCCATTGATTTGAACAGGTTTAATCATGGACATGTGACATTAGAATCCAAAATTTTTAGTTCCTTAATGTAAAGAGTAAGTGGATTGAAGGAATACAGGATTCATTAAGTTATCTGGTTGTGGACTATTTCTGTATGTGTATAAAAGAAATAACAGAAAACAAGGAAAATGAAATATTAAGCACACAAACACACAGGCAATAATCAGAAGGTAGTATTGGAGACAGTAGCAAAGACCAGAACTCTCTGGTTGATGCCTGATAGATCACTGAAGGATTTGCTCCGGCACAGCCTTGCTGAGGGTCCAACTGAAGTTTGTCACTGGAAATAAAGGTCCAAGGTATTGATGGCTTAAGATTTTTATATATTTGTAGATTTTTATACAGCTGTATAGTTTCTCACAGTTAAGGTAGCAACTGATAGTTTCTAACAATTTCTCATGCTTTGTGCCACATTCTTGAAAATCTGTTTAATGGTCTTTTCAAGGAAAGAGGTTGTAGTAAGGATATCTTGTTTGGGACACATGCATCTGGTCCAGAATAATAAAATACAGTGTAGCCAAAACAAGATATAAATCCCTTGGTGGGGCTCCAGTGGGGCAATTCTGAGGGTGGTACCAGGGGCAAATGATTTTCAGGTTGGCCTTACCCACTAGATAAAATAATTAAGTAGTGTTATACATTTGTAAGAACCCTATAGTAGGTGTCTGTGCACCTGAAAGCTTTCATTAAAGAAAGCTCTCTACTTTATACTAATACTGTCTCAAAAGTTTTTTCCCTCCATTTTAGGCAACATTATGATCATGAGTATTTTGGGATATCAGAAGGAACTTGTGATGTTATGTAGACCTTGTTAAGAGGTGTTTAGGGGAAGCACCAAAGGTGTGGAAAGGAAAAGATCGGGGCAGATCATGGAAGAACAAATATGGGAGAATGAAGGAGAGGTGCGAATAAAAGGAGTAAGACAAATGTAAATTGGCCATTGCACTTGTCTGACTGAGTCCCAAGCCGTGAACCTAACTGCTACTGTCTGTCATATTTTCAATCACTAGATTGAATGTCACTAGATCCTATTCTTACTTTTTTTCTGTGTTATTCAGTCTCTTCTGTGTGTGATTGCTGCAGTCTAAGTGCCATCAGCTGGAGGAAAGGTCATGTTGCCAATAGGTCTAGGTGCCAGCAACCAGAGGGACCAGCATGTAGAACAGGGCTGGTTGCCAGCAGCCAGATACATGTGGGTGTTTGCATTGCCCCAGTGATTTACACAAGAACACCCACACTGAATCAAAAGGTATTCATTCAGGTATGCATATGTAATTCACTAACTTTGAGCTGGACTAGCTCACAAGTAAAAGAAGAACTTCATCTGGAAGGACTCAAGGTCTAAGTGATAGGCAAGGAAGCCTGAGATCTGGGCATAGACCTTAGGCAGTCTGAGAGCCCCTGCTGATATCTAAGGGATCTGTGCTGCAAGAACTGTCTGTGAGGTGACTGTGTTAGTACATACATATGGCTGCAAGAGAAGATCAGACAGGACTAGCTGGTGAGCAGGGTGAGACCTCCATAGAGGGAGAGGGGGCTCAAGGTTTGCATCCCCTGGGTTTGGTTTCCGTTACACAGAATTGGAGACTGCATTGATATTCAAGGCCACTGTCACTGTGATTATGAATTTGGAGAACTGTCTTGTGAATTCTCACTTGAATTTGGATAGTATGTGTGTGAGGTTTATTCTTATTAGCACATTTCAGTCTTAATCACCCATAAGGTGATCACCCACAGGACATGACTCTGCACCTCTGTTTTCTGTGAGTTTTCACAGTGTTATACATGCATGCTGCTAAAGATAACACTGTGTGTTTGCATGTGTGTATACCAGTCTCTCTCGAATATTCCCTGGGTGCTGCTGCTGACTGGACCTGTACATGGGCACAGCAGCAGCAACCACGTACGTGGAATTGGGATGAAGAGACCCTCAGGTGCCAAGACCATGCCTGGCTGGACTGCAGCAGCCAGGAGAAAATGCCCTCCATGTCCTGTAGACTGCTTCCTTCACTTCTTTAAAACTCAGCATCCTCATCAGCTGTTGTCAGTCCTGCCTTGCATATCTTATGCGAGGTCATTGTAACTGGCCTTTAAAAAACATAAATTACTTTTGCTGCTACAAATGGAATTAGAAAGTCTGATGCAAACAAAGCTGACACTTTTTAATTTTGAGGAGTTTATTTTTCATTTTAGAGTTTGGTGGCTTTGATGGATGTTAGTCTTCTATCATGTCATCTGCTAGAAAAATGAGAATGAAAAAAGAAAGCAAACCAATGCAATTATTTGACCTATTTCCAACAGAAAAACTATCTGAAAGTGATGATAGTTACCATCTGTCAAAATTTAGAAGGTGCTAAAAATTAAGAAAAACATAATTTAATAGATTAAGCTAATAAAACAACCCTCTTGCCTTCTTAAAACCTGAGTAGAGATTTTTTGCTAAAAAAGTACATTCTTTTGCAGGGGGGGTGGTGTGTGTGGAAATCCAACCTGATTAAATCCCAAATAATAAAAGATAAAACTTTGCAGAACTTAATAGTTTTGATTTGCAGGTGTTGAAAGAAAATTCTACTCATGAAAGTGTCAATTTATGTTTGAACTGATCTTTAGCTTTTCCTCTAAGCATCGGCTGCCAGCAGACATCAAAGATGGAATGCAGACTTAGATGAATGTTTCTTTTGTTCTCACATTAAATAACTTATTTCTTGTCACTCTCAAGTTAAACAGTTATTGAGGTTTTGTTAGAATTATGATATCAAGCTGTTTGAGTTGAAACTAGAATATAATGTCATTGGTACTTGAACAGTTCTTCCTTACTATGCTGATTTGTAGAATGCCTTTTGAGCTGATCACATCATCTTACATAGTTTGCTCAAATCCAGGAAAAAAAAAATCCAGTGTAAGTTAGTAGACATTGCTGAGTTTCATACCAAAACTCACAGGGTCAGGTCCAGATCTACCAGTGCATTTGAACTCCTAGCACCTCTTTAGTTCCTTAATTGCCCATTGAAACAGAAACATAAATATGGGCTAGAAAAATTATCAACTGGATTTGGAACTCAGTTCTGCACTGTAATACAGACGCATCCTCAATAAAGGCCAAAATAGTTTTGTGATGAAACTGTGGGTAATTAAGATGCTACCAGTTTTCTACACAGTCACAGCTGCCCTGAAACCACTCTTGGAAATAATTAAAATTGGTCTTAAGCCTCCTCATGACCTTTGCAACAAGGGAGCATCAACTCTGACAGTCTACTCCATGGTGACTCTGTATGCTCTCATCACAAAAGGTTCTTAATAAAAACCAAGAAACTGGCTTTATTAGTTACTGAATGTTATTACCAATGTGTTTTCCAATACCAGATTGGAATTCACAAAGTAGAATTCAATTCACAATTGAATTTGAAATTCAATTCACAATTGAATTTGAAGTCTCTACATGCTAATGATATAAAAGCCAAAAAATCTCAGTATAGACTGAGACTAAGGCATCATATCGTGAATTACACCTTGATTGCTAGTGGAGTGTGTGAGTACACAGGCAATACTCCACCACTGCTCCTAGGCCAGATTAATCTAAGCTGATAAAAAGGGAAGGGGCGGGGGGGGGCATCAGGATGTCAACTCGTACTGACAGCAATGTCAAGAAACAAAACAAAACAAAAAAAATTGAGCCTGAGATTAGCTCAGTTGGTTAAAACTTGGTGGTACTAACATCAAGATCACATATTCAATCCCCTGTATGGACCATTCACTTAAGAGTTAGACTTGATGATCCTCTGGATCCCTTCCAACTCAGAATATTCTGTGATTCCCTAAAAACAGTGCCACTGAGTGTCCAAATTTTAAAATTGCTTACAATTTTAACTCAGCCATCTTTACAAGACATATTTTCTCCCTTTACTCTTTTTTCCTTTTTTATCCAAGTCAAATTGGGGCTGAACTTTGTGCTGGAGGGTTGAGGACATAGTGGGAGAACTGGATGGGGAAAAAAGGGACTGCAGCACAGCCCAGTGTGGGCTCCTGCCAGCATTTCCCTTTAGCAAGATGATAAGCACAGGCCAAACTCTGCTCTTTAACAGAATGAGAAATCTACAGCAAATTCAGTGCCACTGATTAGATTCATGCCTGTGGAAATCAAGTACTCTCTCCCTTGTCCCTCTAGTGCTTTCTGCTTCTCCTAGCCTTAGAGCACTTTATTGAACAACCTCCGGGCACTCTCAGGGATGTTCCTGCCATCATGTCACTTCCACAGCTGTTAGGAAGTCAAAGAAAAGCCTCCTGGGTATGCCTTTTCTACACACTTTGAAACAAACTACACTGAACTTTGTCAAAAAATCTGTTCAGTGAGTAGGAAAAAGTCTGTGAGTATCAAATGCCATCAGATTTTCAAACTAATACTTATTGCTGAAAGAAGATTGAAACAAGTACTTTGATCCTTTGAGCACTACTTAACTTTTCTTTAATACAACACTTTTTGTCTGTATAAAATGGGGCAGGCATTACTGTTACAAACAATAATAATTTCTGCTACATTTCCAACAGCTGAAATGTGTCCTATTGATTTCCCCCTCTCTTTAGTTAAGCTATCTCAATGGCTTAGTTCCTTGGCTGTCTTTGCCACAGTTAGGGCAACTCCTAAGCCAAATACTATCCAAGCCTCACACAAAGAATTAGAAGTTAACTTTAAATTCTGTAACTTGACTTGCTTATCAAGCTCTGATGATCAGTCTGCGTGCATCCAGTGTGAAATTACATCTCTGGAAAAGGTGATGTTGTTGCTCAGAAATTGATTACTTAGCTAGATAAATTTATGATCTTCCAGAAAAAGCATTAATCACCAAGACACACTAAAACCAGTGGATTTGAAGACAATGGCAAAAGTTTGTGTTTAAGTATAGGGAGGCCTTGGTTAAACAATTATTTCTCTTTCCATAAGGTGAAAGAGCAGATGTGAATGTAATTTCAGGTAAGATCAATCACTATTCAGGAGCTTATAGTTGTGCATATCAGGCTGTGTATTAGCATCACAAAAAGGTTTCATTGCTACTCTGAGAATGCAGTGTTTCTTGCTGCAAAGAGATAGGTGATTTGCCATCTCTTAAAAACATAACCTCCTTGGGCAAGACCAGACACAAGAAATGGTTCTGTTCCCATCTGACAGAAAGGAGCAATGCTCACAGCAAAGCATATTTCTAATAGCATATTAACAAGTGAACAGCAGCAATTCATGATACTGTTTGGAAAACAAAGAGACAGGGAGTATTTTCAGATTAAGAATTTTTGTAAACACTATGGAGAACTTTAGTCAGTAAGTATTATTCTGCTTAGATTAGGAAAGAGGCTACAGGATGCAGAACTAGTTATCAAATATTTAAAGACATTAACAACTGATGAAGTTACAGGTAGTTACCTTCTGTTTGATAGCAGTCTCTGAAGGACTATTTATACAATGCAAAATCCATAACAGATTACATGTAGTCCGCTGTTAAATCATCAGAAAATTTTCTTTACAGTACAACTGGTTAGCTTTTTCTTTTTGTGGTTAAAAGGGAAAAAAAATAAAATCAGTGTACTATAAGTGTGTCCAAAAGTGACGTTACACATTTGTGGTGTTTGGAATGGTTAGTGTCAGTGTTTTATAAGATGATTGTTTTGTGTTTGGGTTTTGTCAAAGGACAATTTGATGGGTTAGGCTTTATATATCCTCTTTTCTTTCTGAAAAGAAACAGGAAACATAGCATTTAGTTGTGAAAGTGACTAAAATGAAAGTATTTTGTGGCAGATGGGATTTTTATGAGCTGTTTGTCACTATATACCAGTCTTGTTAAGGAGCAATCGTTTTCTGCTTCATTACACTAAGATAGCTCTGTTTAGGGTTCCACTCAACTGTGAAATTACTTTAAAACTTCTATAAGCAACAGGGATGGGATTTTTATAAGAAAAAAAAACCTGCTGACAGAGTATAAGGGAAAGAAATAAAAATAAAAAATAAAAAACCACACTCTTTTTTTGGAAGCATAGTGGAATATAGGAATATTGCATTGCATGGTTAATCTGCTGGTTAAACATGTAAAGAAGCTCCAGAGTACTATTATTTTCTACAACTAAAAAAGGTAATGTTCATGTTAGTTCACATATTAACACTGAAAAAACCTAAGGGAGAAAAATAATAAAGCAATATTGGTTTCTTTATGCTGCTTTGATAAAGTGCAAACAAAAGAAACAGATGCACACAGCTACCAGTATGAAAATACTAGTCCGGATCCTCATCTGTTATCCATCAATGACCCTAGTCAGGATTATGCTGTTCTTATGCTTTTCTTGAATGTAAGCTCTGAATCCTTAAATCTTTGCATCTTGCCCTGGGCAATTGCCATTTAACATAGTCCCCGGGAAGCCCTAAGTGACCTGGAGAAAACCAAGTGCCAGCGGAGTTCTCTTCCAGGCATTCCTGCTCCAGGGCCCTGAGCAGTGCCAATTATATGATCTACATGTCCAAGTCAATCATTGATCTGGACACCAGTCAAAGCTTTTATATGTTTACCTGTCAAAATATAAGCATATAAATTTCACTGGGCTCACTCATTCAAATTCACACATGGACTCTTCATATGCTTGACATTCATGACACCTTTTTCCCTAAGATGCCAAGACTCTTTTACTTAATTCATACATCCAGTCTTTCTCAATATAATGATATTTACTAATTAATATTTTATTCATTCATATGTTAAATTTTGGAAAATTTTGATTTTTCAATAAAATATGTTAAATGGTTCCTTAAATAAAACATGGCTCTTCTGTCCTGAAATGACTTCTTACTAACTCCTGAAACCAAATTCAAGTGTTGCCAAATTGCCTAGCCACCAAGAGACAGCTGGTATTGCTATATATCTGATACACCTTCCTGATAAGTCTGTGCACTTCTTCATTATTCCCACTGGAACAAGGTCTCCTTCTGCCTGAGCAGCATTCCTAATGTCAACTATGAATGTCAAAAACACAGAGCTATAGGACATCATTTAAAACATTACAGGTATTGATTCCAGTGTCCATGTGATCAAACTTCTCTACTCTTGCATTTTAATCTAATTCTTTCATACATACTTTTGTTTCTTTCTATATGGATTTCACTGTGTTACATTTGAAACATCTCTTTGTGGTAATTCTTCCTCATTATTATGTTTCAGTCCCTTTTTTCCATGTAATCTATCTTTCACTCTTATATTAATGTCACATTGAGTATTCTATGATATGGAGTCTACATTACTGCAATAAACAATCTTTATTCTCAGTGTATCTCCTCGTGATTCTGTGGACAGTCAGTCAGGAAAGAGGCTTGCCACAAGGTGAAGCTGGAACGTGGTCGACCCATCTACTGCCAGTGGTAAAAAAACCACTTGGTGGCCAGCCCTTCCTTGTCCTGTCCTGCTCATACTGGTGTGGATTTAAAATCTTGGTGTATATGTTCATGTAGGGAAAGGTTGATCTCTGTCAGCCCCTCACTTTCTATGTATGTTTTAAAAGTTAATATATCCAAGTGTCTGACCCTAACCCCACATCCATCACATCCATGGCCCTTGGGTTTGCTCCTGGTAGTGTTCTATTCTTTCAGCAGCAAACCCCTGCAGCTGGAAGCTTTCCCTTAACCTGCAAGACCATTGTCAATCTCCCTCCCACTCATTCTGCACAGGCTATTAGGAAAGACACATTCTCTGACTTTCCCATTGTTTCTACCAACGGGCAAGAAAGAATATACACCTGCTGTAAGAACGGTGCATGCGACAGCGTCCTGGGAATAGTTGCACCTGGAGAAATCAAATGATCTGCTTTTTCACTGTCATTCACTTTTAAACCTCAACTGACATGGTCTTCACCAATGTTGTATTTACCTCGGAACTCCCCAAAGGGAGAACTTCTGAATTTGGATTCAGACATACTCCCTGCTACTTTGTCATATTTCACAGAGAACTTCTTTAATGTTGGAAAATCTCAAGAGGACATCCACATAGGAGGTAATCACACCAGAATCCTAATGGATAAAATAGACACTTAGGACTGTTATTAGTCTACTTTTTAGTGGTATCTGATTAAGCCCTTCTGAAAAAAGAAGGCAGGAGCTGATGGATATCAGTGAACAGGTTTCCCACTGTACTATCCCACATGAATGTTGGAAAATCAGGTCATAAGTTTAGCAGATTGGCTACTTCAACCATAGACCTTTTTAAAGAAATTTACTGGTCAACAATCTTAAAGGAAAAAAATCATATGGATTAGCTTTAGATATACTTTGAGTAATGATAAAATAAACAGGCATTTAGACTTATCTCTTTGCATAAAAGCTGATTCATTATACAGCTGCTTTGTGTAAGTGGAAGCATGTATTTTTATGAAAGGTCTATTTTCCTATTACAAAAATTAAAAAAAACAAACATAGTAAAGCTCTGGAAAGAGTTTTTGAGACTAACTTTTTATTTCCACAAAGTATTAAAATTGTTTCATGTCATACCACTCATTACTAAGATGTTGGTACACCAGACAAATTCTCTGGATCATTTTTATCCTTGGGGACCATTTCTGTGTTGCTGGCACCTCTGCAGATCAGTGCTGTGCCTGCTTGAGTAACTTCTCATGCATTTGGGGTTCACTGTTTCTTGTAGTCATATAGTTAGTTGTGTTTTACCATCTTGAACCAGCATGGGAAAAGCAGGCAATTGATGCTTACTAACACACTTACAGGTACTGTAATTTTCTCCTAGCATGTGAAAAGAAAACCAAGTTAGCTTTTCTGTCCAAGTGAACTACATTTAGAAAAACCAAAATAAGTAGTACAAAAGGGCAGAAAATTTTATTTTTTAACTGCTTCTCGAGCTATTGAAATCAAAATAGCTCCAAGCATAGACACATTTAACAGGCTGAAATGACAGTCTTAACTGATAGAAAAGACATAAATCTGTGACAGCCAAAGGCAGTTTTACCTCACTTTACGATCTACTTTACTGTATTTTTCTCGAATGATGTGACTAACCTATTAACATGACTGAAAAAAGATGTCAAAATCTGTCCTTTGGCCACTGATTAAGACCTGATGAGTAGTATGCTAGCTAAAGCCATATTTCAAACTAAATGTACTTTTAAACAGTGAAAAGGCTTGAGAATCCAATTAAGGAAACTTAAAATGACTAAATCCACAATTTGAAATTAAAGAAGTAGTTAGTTTGTTTGCCTACAGAGAATTTGCAGGCAGATTTTATTATGAAAAAGCTCAGGTCTGCCAGGCTTAGTGACAGCTGAATCCTACAATATGCTGTATTTGGCAATAACTCTTAGAAGAGATAGATGTGTCTCCTTTTCCTGTTAAATATAGGCATTACGTCTTCAGTATTACTGGGCTGAGTATAAAAAGTTTCCATAATAAAGATGAAGAATTAGACAGTTACTCTCAGGTGGCTCTACTAGATAGGCTTTTATAAACTTGCTATACTTCAGAATGTCAGGCATTTCTTTATTTCAAAAAATGTAGAAGAATAAAACTCACAAGAAAGAAATCTAGAATTAGAGGAACCAAACAAACTTTTGAGCAAATCTGTTTTCCTTACAACCCTTTATCATTTCACCTGTTTCTCTGCTTTCTCTGGTTTTTTTCCTGCAAACTGACAAATTTTTGACTTGGGCTTTTATAGGTGCAGGTTTTTGAGGTTAAAAATCAAAATTCTCCTTTTCAATACACTAGGTCATTTATTGCCCCTATTCAGACAGCTTCCTAGGGCTGGAAGGGTGATCTTTTTCTTCCACAAGAAAAGCAACAGCAATTATGTATGAGCCACAGAGAGACCAAAGGATAATATGCTTTTCCAGCTATACTTTTTTTATTATGTATTAGAAGGTAATTCCACAAAAAGTTTATTAATTACCAGTCAGAAGAACCTTGAACATTAACATCAGCAGGTGCAGATGTTCACACTGAGACTGAATCTTCAAGATTTTGTCTAAGTCCCGACTCTTAAATTTGGGAGCAGGGTCCACTCTGTTATATGACACACTAATGTTGCTCAGAGAGCAGTTCTAAGAGAAGACTAAGGTGCCTAAAGGCTTTTGAAGCACAAAGAACTTCTAAATCCAGATGTCTGATAAATTGCCATTTTATAATCTCTTCTTTGGTAATCACAAATGTCCTTTTTTTTTTTCTGAAACTTTCCTACACTCCTTTTGCAGTTTCCCACCTTTACCCCAGGCAAGCTGTCAGGTGTCTCAACTTCAGGGACAATAAATGAAGTCCATGAAGAACTTGGTCTAGTAGGGATGCACTGAGTTAATCATAAGTAGTACCCTTGGCAGGTGCCTCAAAGACTGGGGGAAAGGCAAGCAGCTATTCAAACTCCAAGCAAAGGTGTTCAACTCATTTTTCTCAAATAGAGGACCCTAGTTATCCCAGTGCCCTGGGATATACTGCATCTCCTCTAGCCACCTCCCTTGGTGGTCATGGTTACCTTGAAACCCATGTGATCCTTACCTAGTGCATATCTTGTACACCACACTACAATTTCATCTCACTGTAAGAAGATGTGTAGATATGGCTCTTAGAAACATGGTTTAGTGATGGACTTTTCAGTGTTAGGTTTACAACCAGACTTGATGATCTTAATGATCTTTATCAACATATTTATTGATGATCTGGATGAGGGGATTGCATCTACTATTAGCAAATTTGCAGGTGACACCAAGCTGGGGAGAAGCGTTAATCTGCTGGAGGATAGGAGGGCTCTGCAGAGGGACCTGGACAGGTTGGATAAATGGGTCTAATCCAACAGTATGAGGTTCAACAAGACCAAGTGCCAGGTCCTGCACTTTGACCACAACAAACCCCTGCATCACTACAGGATGGGGACAGAGTGTCTGGAGAGCAGCCAGGCAGAAAGGGACCTGGGGGTACTGATTAACAGCAGGCTGAACATGAGCAAGCAGTGTGCCGGAGTGGCCAAGAAGGCCAGTGGCACCCTGGCCTGATCAAGGAATAGCATGGCCAGCAGCACCAGGGAAGTGATTCTTCCCTTGTACTTGGCACTGATAAGGCCACAGCTTGAGTACTGTGTTCAGTTCTGGGTCCCTCGGTTTAAGAGGGATGTTGAGATGCTGGAGAGGGTCCAGAGAAGGGCAATGAGGCTGGAGAAAGATCTGGAGCACAAGTCCTATGAGGAGTGGCTGAGGGAGTTGGGGTTGTTCAGCCTGGAGGGGGGAGGGTCAGGGGAGACCTTATTGCTCTCCACAACTACCTGAAAGGAAGTTGTAGTGAGGTGGAGGTCAGTCTCTTCTCCGAGGCAGCTAGTGACAGGGTGAGAGGACACAGTCTTAAGCTGTGTCAGGGAAGGTTTAGTTTGAATATTAGGAAGAAGTTCTTCACATGAACTCTCTGTGATTGGGCATTGAAATGGGCTGTCCAGGAAGATGATGGAGTCACCATTCCTGGAGGTGTTTAAGGAACGACTGGATGTGGCACTCAGTGCCATGGTCTAGTTGACAAGGTGGTGCTAGGTCAGAGTTTGGACTTGATGATCTTAGAGGTCTTTTCCGACCTAGCTGATTCTGTGATTCTTTTGCAACATAAATGATCCTATTATTTATTCTATGATTCTATGACTTGAACCAAATCTTGCCCTAAATTACTAACCTTGCTTTTGAAATATTTTCCTTTTTCAAAGACACATCTATCATTTTTTCTTCTCTCTCTGCATTGATTTTGTGACTTCTTATTTTTCTCTTTGTTTCAATCTCTTGGATAACTTTTCAGTTAGGAGTTGGCACGTTTCTTAAATTCACAAACATCAAAGGCCTTTGTAGGAAGCTTTGTGTGACATTCTGGGGTCAGTTTCTGATTAGCCAAAAACATGTTCAGGGAACATCTGCCCTAAAGGGTTTATAGAACAGAAAGAAGAGAAAACACACAAAGTATTTTTCCACAAATTGTAAACATAAATGCACAAAGAGGTATTTATTTAAGGAGGTAGCAGCCTTGTGTTGCAGGAGATAGCTGGGCAAACAAATAGGACTGCCGAATTTTTTGAGACAGCATAAATAGTTATCAAAACTGGATTTGAAGTAAGCAAAAATAATATTTGCCTATACAGTGAAAGCTCCAAGTGTCAGTTCACATTGAGGATGAGCAGCTTGGAACATAACTGTACAGCCCATGAAGATGTTTCTGTGAGGTGAAATGGATGAAATACCTAGCATTTACTGTTGTTTCCACCATCTATGCAGGCCTTACTGTTTGCTGTCCTGCTCTGTCCCATCTGCAGTGATGGCAACTTTACTTTTTTTTCTCTCATGGTTATGGGCAGCATCAGAGATATTCATGGCAGCTTGCTATTCTCAGGCACAAGCCATGGACTGATGCTTTCCTCTGTGCACCAGATAAACAAGTTGAGACTCAATATACTTTGGGGAAAATAAAAGATTTTTGAGCATGGATAGGAAAGGGATTTAGACTAAAATAATTGACTCTTCTTCAGGCATAAGCTGTAAGTGCTGGGGATTAGTGTTAAAGAGCGTTCCATTTTTTGGATTTTTTTTTTCTTTTTGATAAGTCTCCTGTTGTCAATGTGTTTCTTATTTAATTAATACCACAGACAGCAAATCATTGCCTTGTTTCCAAATTGCGAGAGCATTAGCCACTTTCAGCATAAGAGCTGTTGTAGTGTGAAAAGAAATCCAAACAAATGTATGCTTCAAAACGATTATTTTACCCTAGAGACTTAATTTATACAAAACAGATTACTGGAATACAATAAAATTCCCATTAAAACATAAGTCATCAATTTTCTGTTGAGTGAAGCATAACTTGAATTATGAGGATTTAATTATAGTAATGATTATACAGTTGGGGTTGAAAGGTGATTCATGTTCTGAGCTTGATTTTTTTTTCTGCTTCCTTTTCTGTATTTCTCATTAGATTAGCTTTATATATTCCCAAAATCCTTCTCTTATAAGGGTAAGTGACTCACTCCATAACAGTGACTTTGTTTTCCCAGAAGCTAGTTGAATTTTGAAGGTAATCAAATAAAACATTTTCAAAACACAGAGCATGGCTCTGGTTAGTGTAGTAGCTCACACTTGGCACCTAAAATCTCTACAGGGATTGGTCCATGGTGGTCTAGCATGCAAGAGTTCCATTTTGAAAACACTTTCTACCTACAGACTTGCCTGCCACAGGACCATGCTGCCTCCAGCTTCCTTCTTCCCTCTAGATGTTTCTTGTCTGAAGACCAATCAGCAGCTACACTGTGGTTTGTCAGTACATATACTGCATTTTAGTGCATTTGTCCCCCTTCCAGTTGCTTAGCACCCTTATTCCTCTATGTCTGGCTTTTCCCATCCTGCCTGGTGGGAGTGCTCTGATGCCATTCCCCGTCTTGCCTAAGTGTGCACCTTAGAACCTATAAGAAGCCTCATAGACCATTGCCATGGCCTCACCTCACCCATACAGAGGACAGGTGAAGAAACTGAGTCATCACTCACAGCTCAGCCTGCCAAGGGAATAATTTGACAATCCTCTCAGTATGTGACACTCTGCAGCTGGAAAGGGAGGAGCTGTAAGTTTAAACCCAGAGTCAGTCCAGTGTGTTTGCTGGCATGGGATCACAGGTGATGATTCAGACTGCAAGGGGCCTCAGGAGGTCTCTTGTGAAGACCCTTGCTCAAAGAAGGGTCAGCTCTGAACTCTGACCAGGTTCCCTTAGAACATTGGACACCAGATGTTAGAAAGAAAGGCAGTTCCTGAACTGTCCATCAGTTGGACAGAAAAGGGCATTCAAAAACTCTTGCTGTTCTGCTCCTGAGCATTCTAGTAAACAGCAGGTTGATCATACCACTGATGGCTAAATTTTCAGCTGACTGAGAGGCAAGTAGTCAGTCATGCACAATTTGCCAAGGCAGACTTATCTTAAAGTGAAAAAATAAACTGTTCTTGGTAGGGTTTTTCTGATTTTTCTGATCATGAGACTAATACAATAACAACCAAACACAGCTTACAGGTTTCTCTAGTGGTGCTTAATTAAAATTTTTAAAAAAACCAAAACCTCAACCAAAACCAAAAAACAACTCCATAAAAATAGTATATCTGTCATCCTTAACCTTACTAAAAAAAAGATAACAAGAGAAAAAAGAAAAGAGAGATAAATATAATTATTCATATTTTGATAGTGCTTCAGTTTTTTTACTTACTGGCACCACAGAAGCAGCTTGAACTATAAAAATGAGGCCATACATTGAAAATATGTGATTTTTACAGACAAATCTGAATACGATTTTATCTGAAAACTGATTTTTCTCGTATTATTCTATTAAAAACCAACTGTGAAGCCTCCAAAAGTATAGTTGTTAATATTCAGATAAACCTGCTGAATGAAAAAGCTACAGTTAAACCAGACAAAAGACTTTCCCAAGCTCACAAACAAAATTGAATTCAGTAGAATCAAAATCCAGTGAAGCTACCTGAACAGCAAGTGTAAGTCTGCTTTATATTAAAAAATCTGATTTTTCACAGAATCAGTTTGTAAAGCTAATATATATGAACAACTACTTTCAGTGCTTAGCAGTCTGGGAATTTAAATGTGCAGAATTTCTGTGTCCAGTAGGAGACACCAAGTGCAGAAATACCTTATCTACATGTGAACCACAGCCAAGATAACAGAAATAATGACTTTAAAAAATGGCAGATGCTTTATTTACAGAACTCTAACAAGTTAAGGAAAAAGTCACTCCAGTTTTTAATTACAAGAAGCAAATCAAGCAGAAAATGTAATTAGTGCACTCACTTCTGGAAGATGGACTTCTGATCACCTTTTAAAATATTGGTTTCCTTGTTTCAAAGAATGGACTTTAACTCTTAGTTTGCATAGCTTTTTCCCTCAAGAGTGTCAGTTTTCTAAAGAATTTAATCCTGAGCAAGTGAAGTCTGACTAATCTCTCTAATATTGGGAAGCTGTATTCAGAACTACTAAAAAATGTAAACTAGTCTTTGTAAAAATAGACCCACGCACTGTGTGGACTTGGTGCACAGCTAGAACCCATTCCTCTCACATTTCACTTTCTTACAGTGCCCAGGACTTGGCCTGCAATTTCCTCATTTACCCAATACCTGCTTCAAAGATTGCTGGATTTTCTGTTCCGTTACTCCATTTCACATGTGAGTCACAGCATTGTAGGAGGGCTGAGGTTGGCAAGAACCTTAAAGATCATCTAGTTCCAACCTCCCTGCCATGGTCAGGGGCACCTTCTACTACATCAGGTTACTCCAAGCCCCATCCAACCTGGTCTTGAAGACTTCCAGGGATGGGGCATACATTTCTTGGGCCAACTTGCTTCAGTGCCTCACCACTCTCACAGCGAAGAATTTTTTCCCAATAACTAATCTAAACCTACTCTCTTTCAGTTCAAAGGCATTTCTCCATGTTCTATCAGTACATGCTCTTGTAGAAAGTTCCACTCCAGCTCTTTTGTCAGCCCCTTTTATGTACTGGACGGCTGCTCTAAGGTCTCCATAGGAAAGGTGCTCCATCCCTCTGATCATCCTGGGGTCCCTCCTCTGGACTCACTCCAACAAGTCAATGTCCTTCATATGCTGAGGACCCCAGAGGTGGATGGACCACTGCAGGTGGGGTCTCACCAGGGCAGAGTAGAGGAGGGGTATCACCTCCCTCAACCATCTGATCACACCACTTTTGATGCAGTCCAGGATACAATTGACTTTATGAGCTGCAAGTGCATATTGCTGGGTCATGTCCAGCTTCTCTTTCACCAGGATCCCCACATTCTTCTTGGGAGGGCTGCTCTCGATCTGTTCATCCCTCAGTGTATTGATACCTGGGGTATCTTGGTCTTGTTAAACTGACTGAAATTCCCATGACCCTATTTCTCAAGCTTGTCCAGGTCTCTCTGGATGGCGTTCTGTTCTTTGTGTGTTAACCACACTAATCATCTTGGTGGCATCTGCAAACTCGCTAAGAGTGCACTCGATCTCTTCATCTACGTCATTAATGAAGATACTAAATAACATTGCTCCCATTATGGACCCCTGAGGGACACTACTTGGCACTGATGTCTATTGAGCTGCTATTCACTACCCTCTGGATGTGACTGCCCTACCAATTTCCTATCCATCTAAGAGTTCACCCATCACATGTGACTACACACAAGGTAGTCACTGCATGTAGCAGATGAGTAATTTCACCATCAGCAATTTCCCTACAACTCTCAAGAATCTGTAATTGGGTCCTGGCGACTATTTGTCCATTGAAACAGGACTCTCTAATAGCTTCCTCCACTGGTGTTCCCACCGGTTCCTCAGATTCACCTCATAAAGGCATGTTCCAGTTTGGAAATCTTGCTGTTCACCTCACCAATTTATTTAGATTTTTGTTTTAAATCAATTTTTTTCAAATGATCCCTATATTACCTCTTGGTATTACCAAAACTTTAGCAGGTTGCTTGTTTCTTAGCCCGTGCCTTTCTGGAAACCTCAGGTTTAGCTAAAGACAATATAATTTCAAGTAATCCCTTTAGTGTCTTTTTAGCTGTAATCCTCACTTTTTTTCTTCAGATGCTGTTATGATCTTTTTCCTGTGTTCTCATTCTTACAAGACCGTTGAATGTGAGTGTTGACTTCTAGTTCTTTCTCATAGTTGTATCTAATGTTCTGTACTCTACCCATACCTATTGTGTCTCTTCCACCGGATTTTTATAACTTGTTGCTCCAAGAAGCATTCACTGTCTCTAATCTTTTCTTCATGACCCAGCATGACTTTTACCCAATCTGTATTGCATATTTTTGGAATGCCTGAGTTGTACGGACATCAACTAAAGAAAACTTTCCAAATCTATCCAAATTATTAGGTGGGTGTTTATAAAAATCTGGCCTTATATTCAGTGAAAAAATTTCCTTGTTCAAGCAACAGAGCCATGCCCATTTACAGTTCATGCTCTCTGTTACTGCTCTGCTAGCTCTCTATGTTACTCTGTGAGCACAAAATGTTGATCTCAGTTGTGTTCTTAAAGACCTTAATGCTTTGCTTTAAAGCAATTTATTCTGATAATATCTTTCAAGCTTTTCAGAGATCTTTGCAATCATTAATGAAATTTGTTTTTTTGATGACCTAAAACCTTTTTATCTCCAGTGTGATGTTCATAATATTCTAGTCATTGTAACCATTTCTCTTAGAGCTAAATGTGGGTTTGAATGTGAAGTGATTATGTTAATTTGAAGAAAGAATTAATGAACTTAGAATATTTTTTCTTTGATTAAAAATAAAATTTTATATCATTTTAAGACAAACATGACTATGCAAATTCACACTATATGTATTCCATTCTTTGGTGTTTGTATTAAATATTGTTTGGGTATGATTAAAAACTCTTATTTGCCTTTTAGGATGAAACTCAAGATCTTAAACATGAGTCAAGAAAATGTAATCCAGCTCAAATAGAATTCTGCCTTTTAAAACTACCTGTCATATACTGTGCAGATCATATATAGGTTGTTTAATCTCTTCACATGTATTCTTCAATGGCTAGATATCTTCTATTGAAACCCAAAATTTGACCAAATAATTAGAAAATACACTGCTACAGCTATGATGAAACACAGGCTTCTTACTATATCATGCCACATGTCTTACATTGAACAAGATGCTATTCAGTGGTTCATGTGAGTTTGCTTTTCTTTGCTTTTTCTTTCTATAATAAGGATGCAACGTGTAGCAAGAGACATCCTAACAAGGCTACATTTCCAGCAGAGATCTGGAAGTACAGAAGACTGTGAAAGCAAGGTAAAATATAGCCTAGTATAGCATGAACACTCCTAGATGTGCAAGCTCAAAAAAAGGAAAAATTCCTTTAGCTGCCACAGGTAAAGAGAAGGATTGCTAAGACAGTACGAAGAAGTGCTAATTTTACCAAGAGCAGACTGGAGAGGTAAGCTGGTTTGTTTCATAAAGAAAGCAAAGGAGGGTTATGAACGAATCCTACAGATACTTAAGGGAACTATCCCTTAGAAAACAGAGCTATTATAGGTGAAGAATGGAACAGATATAAGACCAGCAGACATTAAAAAAAGTCAGAAAGAAGTCTGTTAGTAAGAGACTAACTATGAGAGAAGCAGAGCCTAGAGCACTTTTCAAAGAGCTTGCTTTTACCTTAAAGCGTAGTAAATTTATAAGAGGAATTACCTGATACAACACCTGGCACTTTCCACAATAGATGTCTTACATTCCTGTAATCTTACATTTCTGTTTCCTAGCAGGTTATCAACTTTCTTAACATCAAAATAATTTGTATTTATAATGCATGGCCCTTCTTTAATATTTAGCAACTCTAGGAGAAAAAATATAGCTGGGAGTTTCTTAGATATTCCCATTCTGTTCTTCTCATTCAAAATACCAAATGTCTTTTCATGAAGCTGATTCTTAGAAGTGTTTATTTGTCATCTTTGGTGGGCAAGTGATTTTAGCTTCCTTATTCATGGAATGGAACATCTTCTGCATTTAACAAGGGTCAGCTGCTGAAGTCTTATCCATTGTTCCTTCTAATGCTGTCTCTTAATCAAAAACTCCTTTCACCTTATTCAAAAATTCAAAATTCTTTGGTTTGACAAGCTATCCAAAGACTGAGTATAAGGATATAAGGTAAAAAAGGATGTTCTAAAAATGAGCCTCATGTGTCCCTTAAGCCTGCTTGATGTTTCTAACACTATTTGTATGTGGTGTTGCAAACTTGCAAACTTGTTTGATTGTATGTCATAAAAACCCAAGTCATGTACTTTTGTCTGAAGCATGACATATAATTTAAAATTAATTTATTATGTCACTTGAAATAACCAGCAATATCTAAGTACTGAACCAGCAAACAAGAAACCTACATGCAACTTGATCTATTTCAGCCTTTGCAATATGTTAACTATATTTGTCTTTCAGCTGCAGTCCTAGCCTTTGCACAAAAATTGAGAGCATTAGGACCTAAAATCACGTGAAAGCAAAAAGTAATTCAGAAAAATCAAGGAATAGGTGAAGAAAAACAAACAGCTGTATTTAAATAATTGTTATACCATATATTCAGAATAAATAGTTTGATCT
Organism: Acropternis orthonyx; assembly: GCA_035583155.1. Lineage (NCBI taxonomy): Eukaryota > Metazoa > Chordata > Aves > Passeriformes > Rhinocryptidae > Acropternis > Acropternis orthonyx. Next base: position 30,566,557 of record JAWWEU010000040.1, on the reverse strand, counting down.
TCTACTCAAGAAGCCTGACCAATTTTTCACCGTTCATCATCTGGCTTTACAAGACATATGATTGGTTCCTTGATAATGGTTTCCTGGCAATACAGCTCTCTAGACCTCTCTAGATGAACAGCTAAATTAAATGAGGATTTCCAGGTGTTACTAAATTAAATGCAAACTGCATCACTTCTGAATGTGAGTAGCACATGAGAAGGTATTTTTATATAAACGAAAAATACAGATTAGGAGATATTCATCAGTTACTTGCACTACTTTGAGGGTATATTCTCCCTTTGGAGAGAGTATCCATCTTTACCAAGGCAAGTTTTTGAATGCATAGAATCCATAAGTCCATTTTTTCACCTTTATTTATTATACTATGTTTCATAGTGTTCATCACTTTCATCCACTGATACTCTTTACTGCATGTCTTGATAAGTTTGTCTGATCCACATACCATCTACAACTGCAGCAGTAAAAGATGTCAGTGGCTGAGAAAATGTGCCTTCTAAAAATAGTAGACGTATTTCTCTTTTCTTCTCTTACATTTTTCAAAACTTTTTCTATTCTCTGCCACAGCATACAGTTTATTAGTGCCAAAATTACAATATTCTGTTTGTAGAGTAGCTCACACTGGCACTTTTATAATGGAAAAGTAAACTTAATTAATGTCATTCTGCATCTTGAACTTGGGGATCAGTTCTGAAACTGTGTTGTGATTGGAATGTCTTCTCAGGAAAGGCAAAAATAAACTCTATGCAATAAACTCTGGCTGCATTATTTGAATGTTTAATTGGCAGAGAACTAAGCGCAGATACCAGAAAGAATTTTAACTAGGCACTTTAGTTTATTTTCTGTTTTTAAATTATTTCAGCTCTAGAGACTGTGATTCGTTGGGATGACTTTTACACAACCAAGATTATGGAAAAGGAACTTGACAAAGATGAGACTGTACCTTAGTCCTAGTGATTAAAGGATCATAAAAGTAAACAGAAACTGTATGTATGTGCACGTGTGTAAGAGTCTATTGCTAAAACTTCACAGCCTCTTCCATATTATCTCAACTTTGTAGAAAAGAATATTAAACTGTGATGGTAGTACTTCCTCTCTAGCAAGATAAATTTTTCCCCACACAGCCATTTACCTATATTACTATCTTTAATAAGATAATCAAATCTAGAGCCATGTATTAATGTGCATTTTTATGTCTTCTGTACTATTACTGTTTTGTACAACTGCAAATATAAATATTGCATAGTGTAAGCTCTTTTGTTTAGATTGGACAAGACAAATTCCTAATTTTAAATCTGGAAAAAATCCTACAATCGTCTCTTATACTACTGAGACAACAAGATTGAATGAGTTTGAACTATTTAATGAACACTATACTTGCTAAAATTTTATAATAATGTTTAACATATTAAGAAACAGTCTTTCCAATTTTCATGAAGCTCATCTTACAAACTTCCTAATTAAAATGGACTAGGCTTGCTGGTTGACTAGGAATAGTTTTTTATTTATTTAACTTCCTACAAAAATCCACATGCACTTTGTTGTATGTAACAATAAAAAGCATTCACTGCATTTACCATAAAGTTAATACTGAACGTATTTCCTTCTCCATTCCCTCACTCAGTACTTCAGTACTTCCAATTAAAATATGTCACATCTACTCTTGGGCAAGAACAGATATTTTTTACATATTTCAACATTGCCTGCTCAAGAAATTTTTATGAGTATGCTGGGAAATTAATTAAATAAAAGTTTCAATTTATTTGTCATATTCAATGCATACTAAGAAGAGGATGTGGGTTCTGTATAACCAAATGTGGGCATACATGTAAATGGAAACTGAGGAAATATTTTTCCCTATTCTCTTTTGCAAACTCTAATCCCAGAAGAGATGTGGAGCAGCACCAACAGTGTCTATCTGGATGAGTGAAAGAATCTGTTTACTGAATAGCATTGATAAGCTAGATAGTTTTGGTCAATACAATTCATAGTCTCTCATCCTTGCCATAATTCACAGTCTGGTCTGGTGATAGAGGTATAGGGGAACTAAGACCACTGACAAGTTCTTTTCTTCAGTGTGCTATGGAGGCACATAGAAAAGGTGAGAAATCCCATGTAGTACTGGAACATTAAAAAATAATAGACATTAAAATTCCCTAAATAAAGTATCATCCTGTTTACCCAGAACACGTCTATTTATTTTTTTTTAATTAAACATGCTCATGTCTAAAGTTACAGTAAATATTTTTAAGCTTCTCCATGCAATCTACTCTGCACTGGCTGGTCTGAAAGCCATATAATACTTACAAACACTTTTAATTTATTATATAGGCTTATTCTGAATGAAGCAGATGTGAATCAAACCATGTGATTGCTTTACCCTTCATAATTTCTGAACACATTACAAAAATATCTCAAGAGGAAGGAAGGTCTCAGTAGCTCGACCAGAACAAGAACTATCTGAAAACAAGTAGATTCAAACAAAGCTTCATTCCTTATCTCCAAGCCACAAGAGACCATAAAAAGGAAATCAAAGAGAAAATAGCTTACTTTCTCGCAGTAGATGGTTCTTTAGCACTTAATAGTTAGCATTTTATAACTTCATTCAACTAATTCAGAAAATGTCAACTATCAAACTATATTATTTCAAGCTTGAGAAGAACTGCACCAAAAAAAGAAAAAAAAAAAAAGGCTTTTAGATTAATTACGCCAGAATTCTTCAGTTTACTAAGTGCTTCTTCAGGTTTTAAATCAAATACTGACATGTCAGAGCTTTACACAGGGGTTTCAAATTGCCATCCACACCTTGAACTTTGCAGAAGTTCCTGCAGATTTCTCACAGTCCAACTATGAACTAGTAACACATTGTCTTGAAGTATATTTTGGGAGTGAGAAAGTGGAGAAAGTGGAGATTTTCTTGAACAAATAGCAAGTTCACTGAACACTAAACATTTGGAACATCTGAAATTGGTCCCAAAATAAAATTAGGAGTACTAACATATTGTTTCAGGTAATTAAAACTATGCAAGGAAAGTAATAAAATTTATTAAAATCTGAATATTTTTACTGATTTGTATTTATTTCTGCCTTACCTCAGAATGATGCTCAAAGGAAAGTCAGCTCATGCAGATCTTAGATTTTTGATTACTCCACTCTTATAGTCCAAGGAAAACCTACATCCAATGACAGTTTTGCACGTATCATACCCTATTTTGATGAGTTTGGCCTTCCAGACCTGATATACATGAAATGCATCATTTTAGCAGGGGCACTATATACACTGAGCAGACTGACCTAGGAGTTCCAAGGTTATTAACCCACCTTTCAGAAGAGCTGAAACTGTCAATCAAATATGACTGAGTATTCAGTCAACAAAAGTGTTTCTTCTTGTTTCCATTGCAAATTGTGGCATAATTTTAATGTCATATGCTGAGGATTAAATCACTCAACTCATATATTGGAAGACAAGTATTTCATGCAAAAATAAATTTGCAATAGAGCATGCCACTCTGCGTTGTTATAGCTAGTCACTATAAAGGAAATTGACTGATACTCTCAAGCCCTCATTCAACCTGTAATTTGACAGGTCATTGTGTGATGTCTTTCTTCATTAGAAAAGGGGAGGGAAAACAAGTGCAGCAAGCAAAAAATATTACTTTCATTTGTAGCTGGGGCTCAAGTAATTATGTTTACAGAATGAATTTTAAAACTTTCTTCCTATTCAAAACTTTCGCCTACTTTTAATTAAGACTTGCATGTTGGTTGAAAAAATATAACATATTTGCATAGAAATAACCATGGCAAGCTGAAATCTTATTTTTAAGTAATTTTAATCACTTTCCTGGACTGATAATTACTTCTAGTTGATACATTTGAAGTGATTCCTTGCAGCAATTGAATATATTTGCACCAATTGAAGTTTTCCCAGGGACTGAGAGATCATATGCATATGATATCTCTGGGAGGGGGCAAATAATATTATTTATCACAGCCTAATAATTAACAGAAATTCTTAGTTCATCTTGCTTGAGCTCCAACAAAGTAACCTTATAACTCCTTGTAGCTCTAGGTAAGGTAAATATTGGATGTTACAGTGGTGAGTCAGTTTCAGTGATATACAAGTCAGTTCATGATATATATGTTCTTAGCCTTAGCTTTAAATAGTGCTATGGATATTAATAAGAAAGGCAAGGTCAATTCTACTGCATCTGCTGTTGCTTCATGCTACAGGCAGATAACCTGGGAGACAGAGCTAGCAGAGCATCTAGTTAATGAACCCCCTTGAGACTGATGCTTTTCATAAGCTGAAAAACAGAAGATTGCTGTTAGCAAGCTCAGTGCTGGAAAAATATTTGAGAATATATTTTGCTGCTAAAATCTGTTAAAAAGGTAATAAAACTAACGCTCTGCAATGCAAAGAACCTGTAACAGGTTCTAATTTAAACCTGTAATTCTTTTACAAGCTGAAAACATTAAACAAATCACTGGTTTTATTGACTGCTTGTGACCATTGCTTTACATTTGTTTATTTTTGAAATTTTCTCATAAACACAGAAGGGCATGTTATAAATAGAAAAAAAATTAGACTGGTCCTGGAAATCCACTGATGCTGTGACAATTCCTAACTGACACTGACATTTTCAGGTCATGTGGAATAACTCTCTGGCTCAGTGTACCAGCATTTTTTAGAGCAGTTTTACTTTTCTATTAAAAATATACTTTGTTGACAAAACTTCACTAATAGATGGAATATCCAAAGAATAAGTTAGTTAAGTGCATTACACTCAGAAATATTAAATCAGCTGTTTTGGAGTACTCTGAAAACATTCCAGAGGATGTTTGGTGCAGGACTGATGGGATTTACAGAGTACCCAAAGGATACATCTGAGTCTGTAAAATTTGCAGTTATGTAAGTTGCAATGTTTGCATCTCACTGTAATTCCTGCTCTTTAATTTAATCTTGAATTTAGCTGAGTATTTTGTAGGATTGCTTCACATGTTTTATTTTACACCTTCACAAGAAGTTTCTAGCACAAGCATGAAAGAACAAAATATATAAGAAGGAACTCATATAGATTCAAGTGATAATATGGAGGAGGCAAGAAGAGGAAAGGAAAGTAGACCAAAATGAAATATCTAACAGGCTCACAACTCCTTCAAATGTTCTATTGTATTTGTGTAGTTATATCTGAAATAAATGAAATGAAAATGATGAATGAAATAAAGACACTGTGAAATATTACTAGAAGTATTTATAGTAAATAAAATCTTTATTGCAGAAGAGGTAGGAGATGTTTGTAAAAAAAACATCTTTATCTCCAGTGTGAATGCTGGACTGGGGCAAAATCCCAAGTGACATTTGCATTCTGGTCATCTTACTTTGTCTGCATAGAAACTCTTCAAGACATTAAAATTACTTTCTCTAAAAATTGGGAAGGAATAACTCAATAAGTTTTAGTAGTTTCAGGCAGGCATAGGAGGCTGAAAACTTTGGTGGAGAAATGAAGATACAGTCAGTATGGAAGGCAGAGGTTTAGGAGTGAAGAGCAGGAGATGGGCAGGAGTTCACATTTCACAGTTCTTGAAAGTCATTCATCTTGCACAGGGATAACTTAGTCCTAGACAGCATTGTCACCGAGGGCCATTGTTAATGCATGTGTTGCTAAGAGCACGAGAATAAGGAAACTGATAAATGCTGCTGGCAATATTTACTTATCTACTTCTATAGCTATAGTAATTAAGTTTAGATTTCTTTTACCATACACATCAGAACTAAACTCACTTTTTCTTTGGTCCAAAAAAGGTTTTGGTTTTTTTCTCCATTTCCCCCCTCCCCCCCCCCCCCCTTTTTTTTTTTTTGGTCATATTACAGTGGGGAAAAAAAAAAAAGAACAAGACAGATATTTCGGGTGAAGGAACAAAGAAGGAGACAGAAATGCTTTCTCTGCTATGTGTTGATAACATGCAAATTGTGATAGTGGAAACAGTGACAATAACAACTCTTCTCTCTAAAAGGTTGTTTGAGGTGCAACCTGAAGTTCCACACCTGGATTTATAATCTCCAGTGTCTTTAGGATGAACCAAATCAAGAATTTCCATGGAAAAGGCAGTGCCAGACCCTATACACTCCAAAGATTCTCAAAGTCATACCTGGGACAGAATTCATGCTGGAACTTCTCACACTGGCTCAACTTGAGCATATAACCCAAGAGACTTTTACTGATCTTGTTGCCTAAAATCAAAGAAAAATTGTCTCAGCAATTTTAGTATAGTTAAGGTAGGGAGCAGGTCTTTAATTAAAGTGCTTTAAGGTGCACAAAATACTTCAGCACACTTACACAGGACAGCTTTTACAATTTTATAAAACTAGCTAATAATCATATCTAATGGCATACATCCATCCTGAAATTTGTCCGTCCTCAGAACCTTCTTCAGGACTGCCCTTAGACCCTCCTCCCTGAATAGGGTGGGTGGGCTCCCATGACCCTCCTTTCCTCCCACTCTTCATCTTCCTCAGGCCTTCTGTCCTGCTTGGAGCAAATTCAGGGATTCTGGGCCTTCTGAATAGCTCTGACTACAGTTATATCAAAGAATGTAATGGATATATCTGGCTCCAGTACACTCTCTTCAGACTAGATGTATCTTAGCTAGCTAATCTCTATCTGTTGAAATCCTTGACAAGAAGCATAAACAACATTTTGGAATTTGATACAAAAGTGTTCAGTTAAAAGCTCTATCCTAAAATTACTAAAGAAAAGTGCTAAAAGCTACATTAAAATATATATACTTATGAACCTATAGTTCATAAGTCTCCTAACTGAGACAGCCAAGCCTTCTTCCCTACCTTCAAATAAGAAAAGTGATCAAAATACCACAAGGATTGGCATATATCTTTTAATTTTCAGAACATTTTTAGTACATGACAGCACAGACTTGTTCAACCCTTCAGTGCCTGGCATTGAATGTTATTTCTGGGGACAGATTCTGTGTGCTGTACAGCAGGAACCAAAAGTACTAGGCTTCATTTATAATAATAATAAATTTTATAATAAATACAGTAAGATTAACTAATATGATATTATCCATATTCCTATTCCAAGGCATTTATGTAAGGTGTATAAAAAGGAAAAAATTAGGTAACAGATCTGCGTGTCTTTGTGTTTAACATGTGTGAAAACTCAGAATGAGACTGAGGCACTTGGACACAAATCTCTTCACTAACTTCACTTACCCAGAAAGGCAAGACTTAGGTTATGGAACACCTTTCAATAAATATAGAACTCAGTCATATATTAGTTGGACCCCTGCATTCTTCATTTTCTCTGTATGGAGTCAAGATACATCAGAAATGGCCTAGAGAGCCTACAGGATTGGCATTACCCCATTACTTCAAATGGGAACAGATAATTAAGGAAAGTAATTTACTTCTTTGCCATAAATAAAATAATGGCAGGCAGGTACATTCTTCTGCACTGTCCAGCAAGCTCTTCATACTACTTGCATGTGCTTTTTCATTATATATTAAATTATTTGAGGGAGAAAAAAGAAATTATAAGGAGCAATAATGTCCTCACAAGAAAAATGGAAGAGTAATAAAAATGATCCCTCATTTCACTTCTGATTGTTAGCAACTACATTCTAACTAATGCACTAATTCTACCCAGCATTTTCACTTCACTTTTCTATTTGTCTTTGCTTCAAAACTGAAGTAACTGCAAATTACATTTAATCTTGTAAAAGTGGTACATAGAAAACAATAGTAATGATAAGAATAACTATAGTTTAAAAAAAGATCTCCATAGATCTTCATTACATATAAACGAAATACAGAGTTAAAACCAATTCTTTAAAAGGCCTGTCTTGATTTTTAATTCTAGAGACTCACGTGGTATGCAAAAGAAGATAAAATGTGCATTTTCCCTCAGCCTTCTTAATCATCATGGTAGTTACTATTGGCCAGACAAGTACTTATGAAGTATGGCATTGCTGTCGGCAAAACTATTTATCTGTATGACACTATATGTCACTTTTGAACTTCAACTTGACATCCATAAAATTACATTTTCATCACACTGAAAGATCAAGCTTTCTGTGCTGACTCACTTGGGTCAACATTTTGCAAATGACTGGATTTACCACTTGAACCATAAATCCTTTGTGAATAATTTTGTGCATTGATGTATGGTAGCCTAGGGCACAGATTATAATTTCTGAGCTAAAGAAGAGGTGTCAAAGTAAAATTAATTTCTTTTTTGCATATCAGATTACTTACTCCAACATACTTTCTTCTGTGGTGGTTGTTAAACGTCTTACATACTGCTAAAACAGTTGAATTCACAGACACTATAAACTACCTGATTCTTTTAAAGACCTATCACTGTACTTTTATAGTAGTTTGAAAGGTCAACTGCCCCAGTAGACCAAAAGCTTTCAATTGATCATAGATTTTTTTTCCTGGTGGGAAATCTTTGGCTTGATTTCCAGGTAGTGTTTACAAAATCAGCAGAGATATGAATTTAAGATAAGCGTGCAAAATAGAAAAGCCGTTATTTGCTTCAGCATCTGCAGCTTAGAGATGGATGAGATGTAACACACAGCTGGATAGCTGATCTCAAAAGAGCAATAGCTCAATGTGCCCTACATGCCCTGGTTACGTATGTGAAATGCTGGCTGAAAGTTTGCACAAAACTTTTAGACTAAGAAATTTTATCTAAGCAACTGCAGGTTTTATCTTTTTTGGATGACAAGTTATTTTCATTAAAACAAAGCTGCACTGAAAAATGTCAGTTAACCAGGCTTTTTTAAATGTCTCATTCAAATTAAAATTGGTTATGTGAGCTTAACTACAGCCTAAGGGAGGATATCAGGTGACTGCCTAGGACTCCTTTAAAGTTTACACAGATTGGATGTTGGTAGAAGTTGCAGGATCCCTTGGGATCTAGTTTAGTCCAGAACATCTCCATCTCCCCAAGTAAACAAGCCTTGTTGTCTGCATGTGTTTTGTGAAATCAATATTCTAAGACCACTTCTATGAATATCTTTTAGGAAATCTTCTACTGTTCTTGCCACCAGCTCCTGTAGGGAGTGTTTTATCCAAGAACAGGAATGACTTACAATAATATCTCATCTAGAGTTCTATACCAAAGAATAGATTGGGTGCTATTCTCTCCATTAATCCACTTCACTGTAAAGTCACTGTGCATGATGTGGTCTCTACATGAACATGCCAAGTAAACACTGAACTTGGTTATTTCCAGATATCTACTGTCTCCATGGTCATCCATCCTTTTAGTCCTGTGCTTTGCATTTGTACTAGGACAGTGTTAATAACACACCAGTGTCTTGGCTACATCTGATCAACGCTCTCAAAGCATCACGGCTGCCTCTGCAACCCACATGCCCACAGGCCAGTAGGCTGTGGGTGGATAAAAGGCTCGAAGGGGATGCAACTAGGACAGCTGACCCAAACTGACCAAAAAGATGGTCTATATCACATGACATCATACTTAGCAACATCAGCTAAGAGAAGGAGGGAAGGCAGACATTTGTCTTTTAAAGCAAACACTATACATACAGAAGCCTTCCTTCCCAGGGAGTGGCTGGGCATCACCTGCTAATGGGAAGTAGAGAATAAATAATTTTGTTTTCCTTTGCTCCCACGTGTGGCCTTTGCTTTTCTTTATTAAACGGCCTTTTTTCCTACCCATGAGTTTTTCATCTTATTTTCTTCCCCTGTCTTGCTGAGGAGGGTGAGTGATAGAGCAACTTGGTGGGCACATAGCAGCCAGCCAAGGTCAACCTACCACAGTTACATGCAAAATCATTTCTTTATGCATGCTTGAAGATAACCGGCAACCCATCAAAGAACATGTTATGTCTTCAGCAGGTATTTTGTACCATTTATGAAGGTATAAGTCTCCCATTTCCCATGGTTTTTACATGCCAGTGAAAAGAAAATGAAAAATGAGCAGCCAGGTCCAGCAGTGAAGAGATATTTTGAAAGTCAGTAAACCCAGTTTTCATCTTCTATAGGTAAATAAAGTGAAAATAGCTGCCCACAGATGTAAAGCTAAGGATGAGTTGAGTGAAAAGGAATCAACAAAACTCTTGAAAATTAAGTAGAATAGGGAGCTTATTTGATTTATAAGACTGGGCATGATGAGCAGGGAGGAAAAATGATGAAATAGTTTATGTACACAACCTTCTCTTCTGTGACCTACTACTATGTTAGGACAGATAATTTGTGGACACTGTTATTCAGGATTTGGGCTCTGCGTCCCCTTTTTTGTCTTCACACACATGTTGCTGAATGTCAAATACTCCCAGAGAACTACTAGGTTTCAATCAGTGATGGACTTTTCCTATATGTGAGTACAAGGTGTGGTACAGCCTCAAAAGGGAGTCAAGAGCTCTTGCAGAATCCTTTTCTTTCACAGTCATAAAGCAAATACAGATGTTCTCTCAGCAAAGATGATTTATAGGCCTATCATTCTGATTAATTGTATAGGATTTCTTCACTGCTGTCATTCCTGTATCTTCTTCGACCTTAAAATACACCTACATACTCTAACACTCTTGAATTGGCAAGAGTGTAGCCATCAGGTTGAGGAATGTGAGTCTTTTTGTCACTTGAGAGATAGTACTGGGAGTGCTCTGTGCAGTTTTTGGTACCTTTAAGCTTAGATTAATCATAATTATATTGTAAATAATATTAATATTACAATTTCAACCACAAGGCACTTTGAACTTTTCTATTCCTTCTGAATCACTTTCTCATATAATACAGTATTCCATTTTTTGTCATGCAGAGATTTAGCATATGCCATTTGCATTCTTACAGCTTCCCATCTAATCATATTCAAAGCTGAGAACTGCATTTGTCTTATCAGTGAAGCTTTCTGGAATCTTTCTCTCCATTTCTAGTAGTTATGTCAGGAACAGCAAAATCCATATCATGAGGTTGCTTAAAGGTTTTTTTCCCACTTACTAGAAAATTTGGTTTTAACACTCAATTTGTTGTCTGATCAATTAAACATTCATGGATTCTTTGCAAACTCTGTGCCATAATCCACAGTCTGGACTGAGAGTATCATTTATTCTTTGTGGGTTTTGCACTGATTTTCACTCCATTCTTACCCCAGTTTTCTGCAGCTTCTTAAAAGATTGATCTTCAAGCTATGCATGAAAGACTGTTTCTAACAATGAAAGCACATGGGCATTGTTGACTGCTGTGCAAGATTGATGCTAATCTGTTGTCAAGGTTTTGAAATATATGATCTGTACATGGTTTATATATGTAGTTCAAGTTATATGATGATGATGGTTCCACTTGCTATTACCAACAGCAGCCATCATCATTAAAATAATAGTCTACTCAGTCTGTCAGCAGTAGTCTTTACATTACTGTGTTTTGCAAATAAAGTACACTCAGTCTCTTAATACATTGTTTAAGTGTTCTGTAAACTAATAGTGGTTTGATTTATATATCCTTAATATATCCTTAGAAACAGTTTCACATTTTCATTTTAAAAAATTTGTAATCACCAGTTACTTTGGGAGAAAGTTATTCTGTAAGATGCCTCCACATCAGTTATTCTTTTCTCTAGGTACTTAATAAGAACTATGACATCATCAAACTGAGTGTGAGTTTTATCTGTTACTGGATGTCATAAAATTGCATCTTTTTGCTCATTGATTATATTAATAACAGTTACATAATGTGGTATGCTTCAGTCATGGAAAATCCTGTTCTCTTCTGAGCTATCAGTTTATTCTTGCTTGTAATGTTCAGCCTGGAGCTTGCGTATTCATACATTTTCCCAGTAGTTCTAAATTAAAATCTCATCACAGTTGTTGCTTTCTTCTCCTCTACAGTAAATAAAATATGAAGGGATCACATGTTGTCAGTGGGATTTAAGAAACTACAGAATCTTTCACAATGCTAAACTGATATGTGAATATGAAGTGTTCTTGCTACTGTGCTTTATGGAGGCACACAGCACTTTTCCTCGTACCTGCTAATGTAAGTCGTTATTGCATTGTAAATTCCCTCTCAGCCTCACTGCAGCCTAACTTCCCTACCTAGACAGTCTCTAAACATTTACTGTGTCTCTTATGCCATCCCTAGCTACATATATGAGACCATGATGGAAAACTGAATGTTTTTGGTAGATAAAAAAATTTTTAAATATGCATAGGAGGCAAAATCATCGGGATTCAGGACATGAAAAATGTCAGTGGACATTTCCATGATTTCACCACACAGCAAACTGGGATTTTTGCTGTTTATTTTATTTTGGGGTTTTTGGTCTGCAAACAGTGTTCCTGTCTTTCCCATCAGTGTGAATGATTAAATTCCCTGAACCTGCCAGAAGGTGCCTTGCCAGCCTCACAGCCTCTACTCAGGCAAGTCAGACATCACCAGTTAGTGATGACAGGACAGGGGACAGGACATGGGACTCACACCTCAGGGATGTGTAAGTGTAGGGGAGCATTTGCACTACTTATGGATTGCTGAGAGCACTGGAACACACTCAGACCTGGAACACCCAGCTCACCCCCAGAAGAGGTGTGCAGGGGAGGAACCCACACTCCTGGGAGTAGTAGTGCATTTAGACCACATTTCTGGGAGAATAGATGGGAGTATTGAGATTAACATAGAATCACAGAATCATGGAATCACAGAACGGATAAGGCTGGAAGGGACCACAGCAGGTCATCTGGTCCAATCTACCTGCTCAAGCACAGTCATTCTAGAGCACACTGCACAGGACTGTGTACAGATGATTCTTGAATATCGCCAGTGAGGGAAACTACACATATTCTCTGGGAAATCTGACCTAGTGCATGGTCACCCACACAGTATAAAGCAAAAAGGTTCTTCCTCAGACAAGTAGAACTTCCTGTGCATAAGTTTCTGCCCGTTGCCTCTTGTCCTACTGTTTGGGATCATTGAGAAGAGCCTGGCTCCATCCTCTTGACATCCTCCCTTGAGATAATTATAGACACTGATGAGGTTCCCTCTCAGACATCTCTTCTAGAGGCTGAACGGGTTCGACTATCTCAGCCTTTCTTCATAAAAGAGATGCTTCAGTCTCTTAATCATCTTTGTCACCCTCCACTGAGCCTGCTCCAGGAGCAACATGTCTCTCTTGTACTAAGGATGGCCAAGCTGGACACAGCACTCCAGATGCAGCCTCAATAGTGCTGAGCAAAGGGGCAGGATTCCCTGCCTCAGCCTGCTGGCAATGTTCTTCCTAATGCACCCTGGGATACCATTGGCCTTCTTGGCCACAGGGGACACTACTGGTTCATGGACAGACTGCTGTCTACCAGGACCCCCAGGTACTTCTCTGTAGAGCAAACAAATCATTCTGGGATGCATTATGGTTGGGTAGAAATTCATAGACGTGGATTAACTTTTATAAACATCTAATATTCTGTTTTACCCCTTGTATTGTGGTTTGTCTGTTGCACTGCAAATACTAGTCTTGCTTACATGGTTCACCGATTGCTGGTTAATTACATGTTGTTAATAAATCAATGAACCACTTTGACTCTGTTTTGATTTAAACTATGTGGACTGAGCAGTTTTTGCCTGAGACAGGCATCTGGTGTTTGTGATTAGCAGGCCAACTGCATCCTGTTCCTTATGTTAAAGAAACAAATGGTTCCCACTTCAGGCAGAAGCTAGATGCTCCAATAGATCTTTCTGCTCAGTTCTCACTTAAACTATTCATTACAGCAGGAGTTTTTAAATTGTCAGTAATAATTTTTATCCTTCTATATCCAGAGAAGAAGTGAGTTAAGCACAAATGCAGCATAGGAAGCCGAATAAACATACTTTGGGAGTCATTACAGGCTTTTAAATGGAGGAAGACACTTTCAGAAAAGTAATGAGGCCAGATCAGGTCATACCCTGATATACTGTGTGAACCATATATGTGCATTTAACTTCAAGATAACATTTCTGTGTTTATTCAGACAGAAGGTTTTCTTCGCTTTACAGTGTAGGTTGCTGTTCTCCAATAAATAAGATTTTATATATATATATATATATATATATATATATATATATATACACACATATATACATATAATTTGGGGCTATATTGTAGTCTGCTAAATCTCATGAATAATAGTGTCTTCTGTCAGATTAAAAGTACTTCATAAGTACTTAAAAAGCACAGACCTTTGATAGGTCTTTGTTATTTCCGGTAGGGTGATTCCTCAGGTAGCCAGGCACATTTTTTGTCTCTGATCCTCCATCCAGATCATCCTCCTCTTGCAAAACCAAACGAGGCTATGGTCAGGTGGACTACTTTTCATTCTCTTCAGTGATATCCATGGTGAATGACAGTTTTAACCAAATTAATACAGTCACCAAATTTCACCTGTCATTTTTCAGTATTGTCATGCAGCACGAAATAATTTACTTTGTTCATAACTTTTAAAAGAGTTCTTACTGAGGAAGGTCAGGTCAGAAGAAGGTCCCAAGCCTGTAACTCTGCTGTTGTAGTTGCAACTCCTCGCTGGATGTCTGGGCAGTGTGGCTGAGGAAGCTGCTGGTCTGATAGCAGAGGGAAAACCAGAGGAGTCAAAGTAGGAAAGAGACTGGAGTGGTTGGAGTGAGAACAAGAGGAGGAAAAGAAGCGAGATCTGGATGTGGAAGGGAAAATGAGCAGACTGGAGGAATGGGAGGCTGGAATAAGGATTTTTTAAGGAGTCAGGAACTGGGAACTCAACACGGGACAAAAATGAAGCAAGACGCTCAAGGGAAACAGGAAATGAGAGTCACTGAAGTGAGGGTGGCTGAAGCTCTGCGTTGGCAGGAAGCCATGACTGTTAACTGCATGCAAGTGAAGATCTCATGCCAGCAACCTAGAAAATAAATAAATACCAGAGCATTTAATCTCATTGTGAAGTCATTTGCTTTATATTGTACGCCCTGTAGCGGCCAGAGTTAAAACACCAAGATCTGCAAGGCAGCGTGCATCTGCCCTCCTCTGGCTACTCTTTTCAAAACTCTTTCTTTATTCTGTACATATCTTTCAACTTTTGCTAAAGATGAAGCAAGAATATTTTAGGGAATAACTACATAGTCTCAGAGCTCCAGCCATCCAGTACACTAAAGGAACAATTGTGCAAAAAAAAAAATAATAATTTGATCATGTAATAAGAGGTTGCATCCTGAAGTATATAATCTGCTGAGAAAATGAAGGTAACTGATGAGTTTTGTACCTTTTGAATCCTTCACTTTGCAACCTTAATAATTTATTTTCTTACTGGAAAATTTCTTGTCTGAAGTTAAATGTATATGTTACTCAAGAAGCCCCAAAGTGTTTGCAACATAAAAGGGCAACTGCTGGTACAAGGAAGTAGTCATGTTTTGTACCAACAAACTAGAGGTCAAGCATATGCTGATATGTTTTTCCACCACTTTTGAAGTATTGGTCAGCTGGCAGCTGTCAGGGAAGCTTTAGGGGGCAATGGATGCCTCATCAGGGTTACTGCTGACCATACAAAAAAAGAGGCAGCAGATGATACCTCAGAGAGACAAATTGGAAGGGGCAAGGCAGGCAAATCAGGTTAAATAATACAAAATAAAAGGAACTAAGTTCTAAAATATTTGTGACAGGACTTGAGGATGAGGGCAAGGGCTTTGACCTTGATGTGGTGGAACAGGAAAAGCAAGTGCTTAATCACCCACGCAGCATCTTAAACAGCTGTTCCAGTCTTCACACAGATAGATATTCATGCAGTCTGACACTTTGGTTAGCCTTTCAATTAATAAAACATTTTTTGAGGAATCAGTTGTATCTCCAAGTTCTCATCTTTTATGTAGGTTTTGATTACTTATTAAACACTTGCAGTCTTGCTTGGACTATACATGATGGAAAATAATTTGGCCTTTATGAAATGAGTCATTAAAAATAACTTCGCACAGAATTTGCCATCAAATAGAAGCACCTGCCTCAATATAGTGTTAATATCCTGGGGTAGGGTGAATTTTTACCTTCTAAAGGTTTCTTGTTTTCAAAACTTAAGAAATGTTTCCTTAAACTTTCCTTCAGATATTGCTTATGACATAAAAGAAAAATTTCTTCAAGAGTTAACCAACCATGGTATTTCCTAGAATTAAAAAGAGTTCCTTAGCCACTGGTGGTACCGCTCCGTTTAGCAGAAGCACAGTGCCAAGTCTCTCAGTTCTCAGATAAGGAGATGGGCATGGTAGACCTCTTACTAATCTCCAAAAAGCCTCCACCCAGACTTTACCTACATCAACAGAGGGTGAGTGTTTGAGATCAGCCAAAATGAGTGCCCACAACTGTTCCCAACATACCATTACCTGCCTTGTGGCCATTGGTATGCCAAGTACACCCTTTGACCCAAGAATATGTCATATTGAAAAAAACCCAAAAGGTTATTGAAAAGAAAACTCACAAAGAGGGATAGTGGTTAAAGGACACAACACAGCTCTGAATCTTTAACTGTCAGGAAATTACATAAATATTGTGTTTTGTAGTCTACTAAATTCAGACATTCCATATCTATATTTAATAAAATATTAACATTGGCATTGTCCTGGTCTAGTTCTTGCAGCCAAAATCAGAACTTCAGGGAAAGTCACTACCATTTCATGGAAGCCTGCATGCCAGGAAAAAGACTCTGATAATTGCCTTTGCCAGCAGATAAGACCTTTGAACACTTTCAGGACTTGACTCTCAATTACTGCTCTGACAGAATGTGTCACCAACACCTGTTTCTGCTAAACACGTGCCTTTATGTATAGCTGATATCAAAATGTTTGACACTTAGCAGTTTATACCAAGCTGCATTTTTTATTGAAGAAATTGATTGAAAGAAGCTGACATTAGTACTGGCAAAGTTAGAGGTGCCCAGTAATGATTTAAGCACACAACTGGCACCACCCTCAGGGTCCCCTGGCACACAGCAGCACATAGACTGTGCCAGTCCCCTGGCACACGTATAATGACTGATTTTCACTGGGCACATTAGGTAATGTGCTGAGATTGCAAAGTAGGGCCTGTGGATGCAAGAGAATTGGTACAAGCACTGGCAAGTTAATGACTTCATATCCCTTTATGTACTGAAATGAATAAATACATATTGGGCTAGGACAAAAAAAATGAGATCTTGGGAACAGATTTCTGAGGATAAAATAAAAGCTGCACATTGTACAAGTGTCTTTTTCTATCTACATATAATACTGAAGTGATTTCTCATTTTGCACATGAATTAATTTTAAATGTTCAAGCATTGATGAAACTTCAAGGCAAAAATGACATTCAGAAAATGCAGTGTAGAAAAAAACTGGGTCTCCCATTATTTGCTAAATAGAAGTGTAGGGAAAACATCTCATGAAATTTAGGCAAATAATTAAATGTATTCATACATTTTGTCTAATGTTTTAATTCACATTTACTTTTGTGCCTAGAATATGTAAGGGAACTATAGGTGATGCTGAATGGAAGTGTGATAAAATGTCATTTTAGATCTTTCATAGTTTGAATTCAGGATCCATATTTTTCAATAAACTCTGTTATCATCAAAGAGAACATATATTTGAGAAATATTTCTCTTGAAAAATATTAATGTGCTGATTTTTCTAGTGCTTGATGTTCAGAAAAAAACAAGAAAAATCCAAGGCTGCACTGCGCTATACAGATATTATTTACTAATAACACTGCAATAAAATACGTAGAGTTGGAATGAAAAACTCTTTAACAGTTTCAAAACAAATACATCATTGGTCTGGAAATGAAAAATTAATCAATAGGAATACAGAATATGACCATCTTTGATGCTAAACTAATAGTGGAAAGGGTGGGGGAAATGAGGAACAGTAATGCAGTTTTAATATTTTAGTATGCAGTCATCTCATTTAGAAAGTGTATGTATGCATTTTGTACCTTCATTAATGTGATGAATCCAGTTTTTACAGTGATTCTGAACCACAGTAATTCTGCACTGTAAAAATAGAGAGCATGATTTATTTGGTTTATAAATATCAACAGACACAATATAACTTTTCAAGAAATAATCTGATTACATTTGGCTGCTGTAAATCACAGTCATAACCCAGGAGTACATTTTCTTAGTGACAAACACACTGAAATTCAAGAGCAATGTATTATTTTGTACAATATATTGAGCAAAGCTTTCCTTCCAGCTCAATAAAAATTATGCATACTAATATCTTACCTTGGAATTAAACCAAAGAAACAAACATAATTGTACAAATCTTTTACACTCACATTAGTGGTTTTCTCAGTTGCTCTATTTTCTCTTTACTTCTCTGTTGTTTCCTTAATGATTAGATTTTTATCAATGATCATTTCTCATTAATACGTTATGCAAAATTATGGTTTATCAGTAGTTTTTTTTTTTTCTTTGAGGTTTTTATTACATTGTTTTAATCCTGCATTGATAGATTAAACTTTTTATTCAAAGACAAATGCAAATTCGAATGACTGGATAAATAATGTTCAATATCTATATTAGTTAAAGTTTATCTCTCAGTTTATACACCACATGTAGCAGGCTACAAAACACATTAAAATGTATGTAAAACATACACATACAATGTATGTCAAACATACATTTATTTTTAGTTCCATACCCTGTTTCTCTGAGTGATTTGTCCTTGTGATTAATTTGTAAATAGCTTTTTAAAAATAATATCAAGACAGGAAATTTTGTTTGGTTAATTTTATTAACTATTGGAAAAAATTAATTTTGATGGATTTTATATCTGTAGGTCCCTTGTAAAGCCTTGTGATTATTTAAACAGCAAGTAGAAAAATGTGTGTCTATTGATCAGCAAAGTAGATGTTCTTTCCAGCACAATATGTACTTTTGGAGCTTATTTTAATTTTTACCTAGTTCATCCACACAAGTACATTTCATGCTGAAACCAAGATATAGAAGGAAAAGCACAGTGCATGCCCCAGCATGGACTCAAGGCTGGACTGTGCTTGAGAATATGAGAGTTAGAACAGATTGCTGGGTTAAATGTGTTCTGTACTCCTTAGCTGTCATTGTTCAAGGTAATGTTGTTTTTTCTTTTCTCACACAAGCATGCAGTATCTTTGGTGTAAATACTCATGTTTTTAAAAGTGTACATTTCATAAATGTAAAGTGAAATTTACACAAGGACTTGCAGGGTAGTTTAATATTTAACTATCAAATAGTCAAATAGTGAAATATTCAGAGCAAATGAATAAGGTGAAAGATGAGGATACATAAACCAAAAAACTTTTTAAATTGATTACTGTTTGCTGTGTGTTGTTACATGATAATGCCAGTGAATCTCAGGAAATCGTCTAATATCATGTGAGGATTTTCATTTCCCCTGGGAAGGACTTCTCCCCACAGATCCTTACAAAGTTTGCTCCCTTACAGTCTTGTCAGTGTGTTTGGGACATTGTTGCAGTTTAAAGAATGGTCCTCACAATCAGCTGTGTCTTGCTGCTTTCTATTCAACTTTACTTAAAAAAATAAAACCACGTCTTGGAAAAATAAAGAAGTATCATTTTAAGGTTTGCATCATACTGGTGTTGTGAGCAGACATATTTTTTCGCTTTGATTTATTACTGGAACTCATTTGCTGCCCAGAACATACTCAGAGATAATGATGGATATTCAGAATATGGGTATGAGCACATCCAGGAGAGTGCTCCTTCTCTCTTCTAGTGATTGGTATAGGGACCTGTGGATACACAAAGAAGTGATGGAGAGGTGGAAGGAGTTTCTGGCAGGAGGAATCTATCTATCAAATTATTGATTGCAGGATTTGCCTTCTTAATGACTGGACACGGACAACTACCTTGCTGACATGATATCCAAGTATGCTGCTGCAAATTGATGACCCTGTTTAAGCATCACTCTTTTTTTTGCCCTTTCCAAATATTGCCTGGATTTATGAATTAAAATTAATACCTTAGCTAGAAGCAATTGCTTTGTCATCTTTGATGAGGAGAGCTATATGTAATCTAGGCTTATTGTATCAGTTTGAGCACTGCACAGAAAACTACAGAGAGGTTCCCCTGGGAAGGAGAATGCCATGACCCTCTTAAAAGAGCATATTCACATTATTTCATCAGGTATGCAGCTCTCCTATTTCTTTGACAGTCTGCCTGTTAGCATTCCTGTCGGTATTGCCAGACATGCCTCAGAACCACCCTCTCACACTCTGAAGGTGTTGCTCTGCCAGCTCTTGCAAGGAGTATTCCCCTGTAGAGAATTACTTCCTTGTTTAATCTACAGAAATGGTAAAAATGTAATACTCTCCTTGGTCTTAAGAGCTCTTGAATTTTAGTTCTACTGCACTCAGGTAATAGAGGAATCTTCTTTCCAGGACCAAAAATACCTAATTTCAGAGTAGAGTTTAGGTTCCCTTTTAAGGCTGTTTAAATTTTATACTACCAAAAATGAGAGAAATCTACTTGCTCTTTTCTTTTTTTCACCGTTTTGTTGTATTATACCACCCAAGTTCCAGCTACTATGTCTTCATCTATTTTATCTGACAAACCATATATAAAGATTCAGTTCAGTGTTTATCACAGTATGAAAGTTATAAAGCTCTGAAAAATGTGGTTCCAAATATAATAGAAATGGTGACATACCCTAACCTGTTGTGGCAGTAACAACACTGCTATAATATAAAAGGTTACTAAGACATATTGGCAAGTCAAGGCAACTTGCACTGCTATGATTGCTCTTTTTATAGGTATGGAAATGCAGCTCAGTTTCTGAGTATCACATGCTGGCAGATGAGGGGATAGAAGTCAGGAAATATTCTTCCATGTAAAAAGAACTTTTTTATTTGTATCTTAAAACACTGGTAATGATATTTTCTGAGCTGCAAGGCCACATCTAGGAGAAGCTACTGGTCCAGTCAGTGTTAGTGAGATTTCTCACCCTAGGAAAAAAGTGCTGTTGAGGAGAACTGCTATAATATTTAGCAAAGACTAAAGATAATCAGGGGTGGAGAGTGATGAGTTTCTCCACAAACAGAGAAGGTACTGCTAGAATATATGATGCTAGTACGTAAAGTACTGCCAACATACAAAAAGGAAAGTGATAAAGAGGATGTTATAGTTATAATGTCAGCATTATGCTCACTGAGAATAGAGTAAATAGGCGAAAAAAGGAGGAATGTAAAAATCAGTTCTTATATATCTTGCTAGAGAAATGAAATTTTCAAGGATGTTTACACCTAAAGATTACCTGAAACTGAATAAATAGGTATGCAACAACTGAAATTAAAAGAATAGTAACATAATATTATAATTACTCAGGTGTTAGGCAGCAAGAGAAGATAAGAAAGAACTCTACTGAAGAGTTGGACATTTTAATAAGCATTTTAGCAAAGACATATAGAAAGTCTTCAAGACTACCCACCCACAGCTAAATAAAAGGGCCCAGAAAGCTACATTCGTGCTGAACTGTGCTGGGTCCTGAGCATCCTCCAAGTCCATGCTAATACAACCTTGTGCTTCTGAATCACAGTTCTCATTCCTGATGTTTTCTTGAAATATTTTAAGGGTTACTTTACGGCCCTTCATTGCGGTATTTTAGCAGTGTGAAACTGATGATCCTTTCTTTTGGGTGTGTTGTGTTTTATTCCACTAAATTATGGATTAAGAGACTATAGAGTTGCTTGAGAAACTCCTGGAACAGTTCTGGAGACCTGTCCTAAGAGAAGGGAAACCTCATTCAGCCTCATGCATATTGATTTGGAAATGGTCCCTGATGCATAAAACCTCCAAACTTTTGCCCGGCCATATCTCAAAAAGTGCTAATTGACCTGGGCCATTATAATGCCAGTTGTATGCTAGCTATTCATCACCAGGCATAATCACAGGCCAGCATTCCAGCTCGTTCCTTCCTTCTCCCTCTTTAGCAACAGAGATATCGTTTAAAAGTCTAAAGACAAGACTATAGTTATAAGAATCATATTAATGGAATAACTGGCATGCAATCCATGAATAATTATTGAATTATTTTTCTATTCTCCTGAATGTCATGTTTTTACTGTGAAGTTTTTATCTGTCTTTATACAATATCTCACTTTCTAGAAAAACTGATCAAAATTTCACAGCCAGGGTCTCATTCTGTAATTATCTCCCCTTTAAGCTGTGGCTGTCCTTCAAGGTTTTGATCATTATTACCTTTCAAGACCCTGATGAATGTTCATTGGTATTAGAAAGCTACATTAGCTTTCATGTGCCAATCACTGAGAGTACTGCCATCAACAGCACTATGCCCTCCAGCAAACACTCAAATTGTGAGAGTAGGTCCTGTGTGACAAGGTTTCAGCTGTGCCATTCCTGTTACAGATGGTTCTGAAACACTTTTTAATTTCTAAGCTTCCTTACAATAAGCAAAAGACACTATTTCCATGGTGAGAACACAATAGCAGGATAGAGAGTGGGTTAATTATTCAACAAGTAATTTGTTCTTCCAAAACACAACAACTATAGTAAAGAATTAATGTAAATCAACACTATAACACAGCTGAGTAGCAGCACTTCCAAGTAGTTAATATGTGGCCATCAGTCCTTCCCACAGCATTTGCTGAAATCCTACTGAAACAAAACTATAGAGCAAAGGATATTCTCTCTCCACAGCTCGGAAGCTCTGTCAGTGCCCCCCAAAGCTGCTGCTAGCTCATTTTTAGTATTGTAAACACCTGTGAATTGCTGAGTTTGTGGTAATGAATTGTAAAATTCATTATGCAGAATGATATTGGCCGAACATGAGTTGTCTAAAATAGTCTTCAATGTCTCTTTTACTTTCTCCTTTTTGTCTCTGTTCCTTTCTTATGGAGAAGGCTATAAATCACCATCTTTTCTGTAAGACAAACCTATTCAGGGTTTTTTCACAAGTCATCTAACCAAAAGCAGACACAGCCAGATCGGGTGACCTGTGAAAAGAAATTTTGAAGGGAAGTTTTACAGACTAATTGCCCTCACAAGGACTTTATGTCCTTACCCAAAGCCCATCTTTTAGAGGAAGCAGTAAGTATAAACCTATCTTGCATGACAGACAAAAGCAAAAAAAAAAAAAAAAAAAAAAAGTGGAGTAGAAAGTAAGCTTTATAAAGACCAGGAAAAAATATTTAAGCCATGCAACACAGAAAAGAGGCAGGACTTGGTGAAAAGAGGGAGAACAGCAGAAGAGGTAATATTTGAAACATACAAGATGACAGAAAAAGATTAAATATACTATTTTATTGTAGTCTTCTGTAATTTTACATATGGTTTTATTCCAATTACATACAAAGGACATTGTTCAAAATTTCCGAAGTACTGGGAGTATGGAAGAAAGGAGTAAATTGTGAAGTCCTGGAAGAACAGGCATCTGCTGATGACAGATTCCCCTCCTCACTACAGAGCTGGGTAGTGTGAAAAGCCACCGAGAAGGGGGCAGCTCCTGCCAAGTGTGCACAGCAAAGCTGCCAAACAGCTGCACATCCCTGAAGTCCAGCAGGTTCCTGTGCAAAACCTGGTTATGGCACAAGAAATGGTCTATGAACCTTAAGACAAAAGTTATCAAATACTTCTGAGGTCACAAAACTGGATTTTACTTTCAAAATACTTAAACTGAAAAACCCTTCATTATCACTTATCAAAAATTTGAGCTGCTATGTCTCACTCTCAATCCCTCAAGACAAAATGGCTTTTTCCTTTAAGAGAATCACCAGTGTCATTACCAAATGGTAAACTGAGCTTCACTTGTACTTTTGTGTTCAGATGGAGTAAAGACTTAAGGAACTGACCTTTGACAGTTTGAGGGTTTTTTCTACCTACTCACATTGATCCTCCTCCTTTAACATATAAATATATAATGTGTTTACAGACATACATAAGCGTGTACATCTTTATTTCTATATGCACACAGACACACCCATATACATACACTGTCATTGCTGTAAAGGACATAAAAGTAAGAGTTTGAATATCTGATCCAATTTACTTATTTTTTTCTTCTATATATGTACTGAGTTACCCAAATTAAAGTCTACTCACTTTCAAGATTTACATCTTTTTTGAGCTTTCTTTATTTACTTTCTTTTAATTTGCAATTAGCACCAACATAGCCTGCACAGTGAATTTGCCTTAGCAATGTAATTACTTGACATGTACTTAAAATGAAATTAAATACTCCTACAATTTATGGTGGAGTCCTCTGACCATTCCCGTTTAAGGTTGGTACCAGTAAAGTTAAAAGATCTTTGATAAAAGCAAATAGGTCCTGTTATGTTCTGTTACAGATTTAAATCAAGTAGCTCCTTTGAGGTGAAGGATTTATATCAACATAAAATCAATAGAAGAATCAAAACCCAAGCCTATAAAATGTAAACTGTGTCCAAAATTGACACGAGTTATTTAACTCTATTGATTACTCAGTAGACAATCTGTGAGGTGTGGATGGGAAACACTGTTTTTCTTTAAACATAATCTTGAAATGCTGCCTGCTAGTCTTGGGGTTTTTTTGTCTTTCTTTACTTTGGCAGTCAGTGAAACATGAATGTTGAGCCTTGCAGAGTGAACTACAGCCAAACTCACACATACCAGACCATTATCTCATCTCTTTACTCAATTAAAGCTTTAGTCCTGAGAGAGCCTCAACACTCTCAGATTTCTTACCTGCTTGTCAGGTAAAGGCGCCAACTGAAGTAAAATGATATCACTCAAGCTTCTGTACCCCATATGTTTTAAAGCTTCCTCCAGTGCCTCAGCCATTGCAGTTGTTGAATTATAGGCACAATTTTGGCTCATTTAGGAAAGGTATTGGATTAGATTTTTCAACAGGTTCATCCTATTTTGTGACACTGTGGATACAAGATGGGCATCACCCTTTCAAGGTGGTTAAGCCAGGTGTGCAACTGCCTTCTCCATGGCAATGACAAACTGTAGAATAGGGGCCCCAGCACATTACAAACCTGTGTGATGTGTGAGAGCACTGAGTGAACTGGATCCATCTTTAGTCACACAAGAATTATGTTTGAGGCATCAATAAGTTTTTCTAGCTATGAAAGAACAGCAAATATTTCTGGCTTTACTTGCTTGCTCATATACAGGTGTTTAAAGCCCCTCTAGATGTCTTAGGCTGTCCCACTTGGAAAGCCAGAAGTATGAATAACCTTTGTGTTTGGGGTTATATCTGCCAGGCTTATATGGATATCTCTCAGCTACAACAAGGTATTACCTCAAAAAGTACTAAACACTTATTTTTAAATGACTAGATCAGACCTTTCCACCATGGAATTTATGCTGTGTCTTTTTCTATCTGTAGTAGAATAAGTAAATCACCCTTCTGAGGTGACTTTCATATTGTTGTCTGCAGCTATTTTTGTTTTTCTGGGTAACAGTCAAAGGTAAGGTGATTCCTCTCAATGTTTCTAGGATGGGGTTTGTGAAAACCTGTCTTCTTTTCCAGATATTTAGATTATGCTCTTGGACCTTGGGAGAAAAGGTCATAAACTATGATGCTCCTGATGCAGTTCATCTTCCTTACCCTTTTTTGGTTTCTCTACTAACAGTTCCTGTATTTGCAAAATGAGGAACCAACACCTCTCTTTGAGACTTATGACTAGAAAAGACAATTAGGAGCTAAGTATTAGTATCAGTACAGACTTACTCACACTTGTAGTATTTACTTACTACAACTAGTAACTCATTAAACCACACTAAAACAACATGCAGTCATCTGTCTCTGTGTGAAAAAATTGACCTGGCTTAAATATTTTTTGCACAATTTCTTGGGCACTGCACTCCATGTTGCAATGCTTTTTCATCTAGAATAAGGTGACCGTGCAGCACGGATTTTTGGCTTAAATTCAAGGAACACTGGGAGGAGCAAAGGGACTCCTGCATCAGCATTGACTGGACAAGTGCATACTCCTGAGCCATGCGGAACAGATAAAACACCTATATATTTGTCTCAGTTTGAGACAATTTGGAGGGACAGAGGCCTTGGACAGAACTCTACTCCCTTGGATTCAATACCCCTGGTTTCTGCAATACAGAAAGAGAGAGGTCAAATACACCCAGATATAAGTGAAAAAAATAACTATTTACCAAGAAGAATGCCAATAACAATATTGATAAAACTGGGTTAAGCCAACCAATGGAGGAGAAACTTCTCAAGCCCTGCCCACCAGACCAAATCAAGATGGTGGCTCAGCTTCCCTCCTCCACCCTGAAAAAAACCCACACATGTGGCCACAGGACAGAGACAAGATGGCCACCCTTCCACTTGGTTCACCTCCCCCGTGCCTGGAAAACCTGGCAGGAATGGTTGGAGAGTCAGTGCTGGCAGGAAATGGCAGGTTGCCATGATTTAATACCAGGAGATGCTTGCATGGTGTGCAGCTGCAGTGCTGATACAGACAGTCAGAGCAGGACTGCAGACCCCCAAAGTAACTTGAAGGATCCACAAGACACCCACTGGATCCAGCAATGGGACCTGGTTGTTGGAATTTCAGTGTTCTTTGGTCAAAGTGGTGGTGACAGTCCAGATCCGTCAAAGTGGTGGTGGAAGCTCCAGGTAGGTAAGAGAAGCCCTGAAACTCAGAGTTATATACACTCAGGTTCAAGTGAGAATGCCACCAGTACCTCCCCCGCAGCAGGGAGTTTTAGGCTGGATGATGTAATACTGTGAGTCACGGGATACTTCAGGAGTGTAAGACACCTTCTAAGATGTTGCAACTGTCTCTTACCTTAGTGCAACTGAGTCCATTATGGCCCTTTATGGCCCATCAGCAAGAGGTGAATACCTTCAGGCCAGGTGTGAATGTTCCTGGGAGTTATCACAGCCCAGTCATCTGTGTAAGGAAAAAAAAAGAAAAAATGCTTACCCACCTTGCAGGATTTGTCTCTTTCTTTATCGTGTTTAGCACCAGTAATGCCAATAGTCCAGTCCTTACAGCACCTGGGAAGTCACTGCAGGTGGTCGAATGTTCGGGTCATTAAACACTAGCAGTTCATTCTCCTTAAAGAAGACAAAACACCAAAACACCACGAAGGTGTATTTGGAGAAAAGAAAAGGTAAATATCAGAAATTTTGCATAATGTAGGACAGTAGTTCCTTCTGTCTATCATTTATATGGACACTGCTTTTGTCCCAGGGGTAGAAAATAAAAATGTGTAATCCTCAAAACCTGTTCTGAACATTCTCTGTAAAGAAGTTGTCATGGAGGAACAAATGACTTCTGAATCTAATTAAGTCTTTTCAATTAAAAACAAAATTATTTTTCAAATTAGAAGTAATTCTATAGTAAAGGTGTATAGGAGTCCTGACCAACACCATATTCTGGTAATGAATTTTCACAGGGAAAATAAATTATACAGTTTCTAATTGTTATAAGCAGAAGATATAAGCTTCTATACCTTCCAGCAGCTAGATCTGCTGAGCTCCACAATGTTTATTTTATGTTTCTGCCTGCCTCAAGGAATAACACTAAGCATGAATTTAGGAAGAGGGAAAGCAATGAAAAATGTATAAACCCAATCTTTAAAAAAGAAATTAATCTCTGCTAGCAGGCTGGTTCATATGCAGACAAAATATGAGAGAATAAGGAACTTCTTACACTATTATGCTCCATCTCCTTTTATCGTAAGTAATCAGCTTATAACACCTGATACATAAACCCATCATTCACTGTCTTAAACGTAGGCAGGAAATACTTACCTGAACATTAACATGCTAAAGCTTCTGCAGAAGTGGTGGTATGTATCTACTTTATGAGGGAACTTTCTAGTTGACACTTGCAAAAACTCACAGAAAAAAAAAATCAGTGTTCAAGTACTTTAATATCAGGCATTATTTGTTTATCAGTTTGGGGGCTACAGAAAATGGTATGAAGGTATAGACTTAAAATAGAGCAACCCATAATTCAGTTGTGACAGAAACTCCATGCTCAGAGGAATAGGTATCCACAGAAGAATATGCTTTTATAAACTGTATAAGGAACTAAAGTCAAAGGAAGCTTTTGCTTCATTACCTCAGCAGTTGTAATCTGACCTTTTGGCTACAGTTGGTAAAAAATTCTTTGTTTTCCTTAGCATACCAGGAATTAACATTTTTCTAAACTCCCTGAATTCAAGCTTAAGTAGTTTGCAAATAGTTTTTCAATGTCACATTTCTATAAGAGTGATATAAAACAAAACTAATTGCTGTCTGTAGTGGATGCATTCACAGTGAGATAAATTGGATTTCTAAACTGTGATTTCCATTGTGTTACCTCTATGTATCATAAGAGTTATCCTGATGGGCACAGCAGTGGCCCTACTTATTTATACACTGAACCACAGCTTTGTGCAGAGTGCAACATCTTGTTTTGCTCATAAAAAGACAAAGGAAATCCCAAAATGAAAATGTAGACTGCCATCTGTTGGAAGCGTTTCATAATAGAGTCATAGATTCATTTAGGCTGGCAAAGACCTCATAGACCATAAAGTGCAATCACACTGCCATGTTCACCACTAAACCATGTTCCCAAGTGCAATATTGCTGCACACCAGATCAGTGATTTTTGGGTCAGAACCACCTTGTGGGGCCTGCGTGTGCGTGTGTGTGTGTGAGGAAGGGGGAAGGGATGAGTCAAACCTCACAGAGGTGGGGTGGAGTGGTATCCCTCATGGCAGGCCTGGAGCCCACACAGGGCTGTCCTGGAGCAGCTGCCAGTCACAAACAGCCTGGGAAAACTCTTAACATCCACAGCTCCTGGAGCCCCTGACCCAGCTCGGATTGGCAGGGACAGTGAGGACACTGCCCCTCACCCTGGCCTGGGACCCCAGAGTGGCTGGGGGGTCAGAGGCCTCACCTGGGGGTTTTGGCTGTAGAGACCAGAGCAGATAAATAGGCAGCACGAGGTCTCCATTTCTACCCTGGCCTGTTCTCCTGAAGCTGCCAACGTGGGACCTTCTGTGTGGTAACTATAATTTCCTTTCCTCTCTTTTCCTCTCTTTATTCTTTCTTCTTGTAATCTCTCTTGCTTTATTCTTTTCTTCCTCTTGTGGGTAATTAAACACTTACTTTCTGTAGGATGTGGGTACCTCAATTAAGTGGCATGGAGTTTGTGTTTGCCAGGTGTAACAAAAGTTCCTTACTATAGCAATGACTGCTAGTCTCAGTAATATGTTGCAATGCTTTTGTGAAGTTGCATTTTATTTTTGTAAAATTCTTTTTTGCCAAAATGCCTGTTTTCTCACCAAATTAAAGGAAATCTCTTAGAGAAAAATGTGTGGTTTATCTCTGGATGTGAACTCAAGATATCAAAGAACCAAAGGCTTCACAAGGGTTTGTGTGGGCAAAATTTCTGGAAGCCTGAAATCAAAGTGTAACACTTGGTAAAGCTTGGAGCTTCCGGACCAGGTTGTAACACAAATCCACACATTTCTTGAACACTTCCAGGGATGGTGACTCCAGCATGATGACTTCCCAGGACAGTGACTTCCCTGGGCAGCAAGTGTTGTTTTGAAAGATTAAAGTTGCAATACTGCAATTCCACAAACAGGTGATTAGTTCAATGTTGAACTAAAACACACTGCATCTGATTATATGTAATAGGAGACGTTTCAGAGATCTGAATTCAAACCTGTGGTCTGAAAACTCTTTATGAACAGTATAATTCAGAATATGATTTACAGTCAAATTCATGTACCGATGGACCATGATAGTCTATTTCAATTTAAAGCAAACTATTGTCATGTATAAAGTAGAATTGATATTTTGAGCCCTTGTATTAAGAAAGAAATTGTTGAAGGATCAGATGGCTCAAAGGATTATCAGCAAGGATAAGGACTCTTGATTGTCCTGGACAACACTAAACAAACTTCCCTATAATTTCCTATCTAGGTGTTGAAGAACAAAACAGCTTGAAGTTCGCACTTTGTGTGAACACTGCCCAGCACCTTAACACCACTATAGTGTAGAGTGTGTGAATATCAGAGCTGATTCAACACCAGCTATGTAGGCAGAACTGAATTTTCTTGGATCTATTAGGAGATTTGCCTAAATTTTATTTTAACACTAGTGTAAATGACTTTCAATTTTGTGACAATGAAAATCCAATTTAAGAGGAAGAGATGTCAGGGAGATTAGGGGAGCTGTGAGGAATCGACAGAGTTTCAGGGAGCAGTAGTAAATTGTCCAGAACTCATGGGGATTACTGCAAGAAAATTTGACCTTAATAATTCACTGCTGAAAAGGCACAAGGTTCACCTAGAATGTCACCTAGATTTACCTTTCCTGATTTGTGTGGGGAAAACACATACCTCCCTGATGTTTCTCACCATCATTTAGACACATTTTAATGTCATTTGTGTCAGATCAATTGTGTGCCTGAACCCTTTTCAGCCAGGTATCTCTTCAAAAGTGATACCAGAGTAGTTATAAATGTAGTTAACTTTAGTACTGGATCTAAATTTAAAATTAAATTCAATCTGAAGTAGAAGTCTTGTTCTAATCATAGATCAGCATGATAAAAACTCTTTCTGCTTGACAAAGAGAGTTCCAACAATTGTGATTTCACAGGATATTCTAGTTTATAACTTTATTAATCTGCCTCAGATTTTTTCACTCAATTTTTTTTTAGGCATATTTGTGTCATATTCTGAGGAGCTGCGACTGTGGTAGTTATAGGAGAACTTGCTAATACTCTTGCATTTTATTGTTACCTAAACATATTTAACTCTCTGTCAAACCTAGAATTAAAAATCTATGACTTATACAAATCACATCAAAGGCCAAATCTTGTTCCCAAATTCACATGGAGAAATCTCGCTGATGTAAAAGGAAATTGCATATGTGATTAATGAAAGCCTGTTACAGAGCAGTTAGAGCTGAACGTTTTTCTTCTCTAATATCCCTGGAAGGCTACAGGAAGCACTGGAAAATCAGACCTTTACCTTGTTCGCAGAACAAGGCAAGCAGGCTTGACAATGTCTCCTAACTGAAGGACAACATATGTAGACTGCAGTGAAGGTCATGAACTTGGTCTGTTTTGAACTCAAGAGTGTGGAGCAGTAGATTAGATTTGGCTCCTGACAACATTAATTTATCCTAAAATGGATCTATACATTTGGGCACCTTCAGTGACAATAGTTCTTACATGACAAGGGTGATCTACCACAAAAAGATGGATTTCAGAACACTTAAGGCAAGTCTAACACAGCACATCAAAACCCACCAAACTCAGCATAGGATAAATCCATGAATGAGGTACTTCCATTTGGAGTCACGGTTTACAAACTGGTCTGCTACAGTATAGTCTGACAGTAAGTGTGGAAATGGTTCAAAGATGCACCAGGTGAGGCTCAAATTAGGTATGAGGAAACATTTCTTTACTGAAGGAATAGTCAGACATTCAGAACAGTCTTATTTGAGAGGTCATCAATGTCCCAAGACTATCAGTGCTCAAGATGCATTTGGACAATGCCCTTAATAATATGGTTTAACTTTTTATCAGCCCTGAAGTGGGCAGGTAATTGGATTAGATGATCATTGTAGGTCTCTTCCAGCTGGAATTGTTCTGGTTTGTCTGTTCTATTCTATTCTAATCTAGCCTAGTCTACTCCAGTCTATCGATCCTGTATTTTTAAGGTCTACTTTGTAGACCTTGTGGTCCAAAAAAGTTTTTAACTTAATTTTCTCTTTTTCAACCTGTGCAATCTTTTCTCCCATAAACTTACCTCCTTGTCCCTATCACTCCAGACCACTGCTATTGACACCATATTGCTTATTTCCTCTGGATCCTAACATAAGATGCAGTTTGGTGCAACTCACTTCAGGATGAGTGAAGTCAAAAACATAATGTTACATGAGACTCAGGGTAGTTTTAATTGGAAAATGTGAATGATTTCTGAACTGGGATTGAGGCATACTGAGGTAGATGTGACATAATAGTGAATGATGCCAGGGGTGGTGACCGGTAGTGCTGAAAGTGAGGGTGCAAGGTGATGTAGAGGCTGATGGAAGGGTACTGGGAGAATATGGAAAATTCCTTCTCCTGGCTGAAGGTCTCCTGTGAGTGTGACAGCAATATATATATATACACATTCATTAACACAAGGAAGGACACAGAATAAAGGAAAATAAATTATACATTTTTTGTGGCCAGATTATGAAAGAAAGCATAGACCTTTCAGATTAGCCTTTTGATACAAAGGTCTTTTGTTTGATTTCTAGTCATAATGGATTAGATCTATATAAAAGAAGTTTTCTTTAATGCGTTTTGGTTTAAATATTCTTCTCTATGCTTATTTGACCATATTAGACAATATAATTTTGTTTATTTTTTGCCAGAACACCCTTGTAATTAACTCTTAATTACAGTTATGGTTGAAGTGGCATTTATACAGGAAATTGCTATTTTCCATTATTAAAATTTCTAGAAAAAATAGACTTTTTGAGGTTGGTGTTATTTTAATTTTCAGCAATATAAATTTACATAGGGTGTTCCAAAAACACATAGATAAACAAATAAGTTAACTACATTGTTTTGGGGAGTTGGATTTTTTTAAAGATAATCTTGTTTTGTCATCCTGGTCTGTATCAGGAATAGTGTGGTCAGCAGGACTAGGGTGGTGATTATTCCCCTGTACTCAGCCACCCTGTACTGGTGAGGCCACACCTTGAATACCGTGTTTAGTTTTGGACCCCTCACTCAAGACACTGAGGTGCTGGAGTGTGTCCAGAGTAGAGCAACAGCACTGGAGAAGCTCCAGGGTCCCAGCTGTACTTATCAAGGCCAACCCAAGCTCCCATTTGTGTCTGTCAAGGATGTTCCAGCTTCTCAGGCTAGCAGTTCCCACACTGGCAGAGATTTTCTCTGTCAGTATTTTAGCAGATGTCTTTTGTCAGTAATTTTCACCATTATAACCAGGTCACCTTTACAGCTGCTCTGACAGAGTATATCTTCTCACTGATGTTAAGCTGGTAATACACAATGAGGGAAAATCTAGAAACTGAAAGCATACCTTTTTTTATATAGCGCTTTCATTTTGTTTTCATCTTATCATATCTTTTATGGTGAACTTTTCCATTAAATCTCTGATTTACAACACCTGAACCTTCAGAGGACTCATGTTGAGGAAAATAAAACATAGAAACTTACCTTTGTAAACCTACCAACAGGCAAACCATTCACACTCTAGCAAAGGTGCCTTTAGCTACATCTTATGAGCACTTTTCTAAAAAATATAATTTTCAGCTCCATCTGACATTCAGTATTTATACAGAAACTGGGCTGGAAAGCTAGTTTTATGGTAAATTCACAATAACATAACCACACAAACATTCTTCAAACAGTTGTATCACTGAGTAATATTAGCGGTTCCTACTGAGAGCATGCTAATCTTCCCAGCATTCGTTTTATCATATATGTTTATTTTAATGCAAGTCTGAGACTGAAATGGGGATTTGTCTCCAGTGGGTCAGACACTACAGAAACATACACAAAACCACAATGCATGCCTATAATCAAAAGCTTACGTCCTCTAAAACCCAAAAAAACTCCCTACACAAATGTTTCAGAAAGCTGCAAAATGAACAAAAAAGAAACAAAACTTTCTAAAGTTGTAATGAGAAGGGAAAATGAAAATTTTATTATTTGGCTAAATTGAAACTGGAATAAAAATCTAATTGTGTTTTTTATTTTCCAATTTGCAAATATCTTTCATTTAACAAATTAGCTTCAAATTAATAGAATAGTCTGTATGTTTCTAACATAATGTCCTATGGTTATACAGTCAAATCTATCCTTAAAGTAATAGATGGATTTTAAATTAGAGCCATAGCCATAACAAATTCCAGCAGATGGAGAATCCTATTTTTAATCATCAAAGCACTTAACAAGGAAAATGAAATCAGTGTCTGAGCAGTTATTCTGTAGAAATTTATGTACCTCTTACACTTGCTGTGATGTACCCAAATGACACAACCCAAGATTATGACATCATTTTTTCAGTAAATTGTAGATGAGTAAAAGCAGAAAAAAACCCCAACACATTAATTGTTTAACTGGCAGGGTCTGATGTTAATAACACAGTGTTGAAGTAAAGTACAGAAGACATAAAATGCAAACATCAACTGTGCCAAAAAGGTAAAATCTGGACTTTATTGTCACAATAGCATACTGCAATTTACATGAAAACACAGAGAGAATTCTATAGAAGTTGCATAGAAATATTGTTAATGTGACAAATCCTTGTCAAAATGGTAGCAAAACTCTTTAAAGTTCACAAAAGCAAAGTAGATTATCGCAGTGGAACAAAACATATCATGGCCCACGGCTAAATGACAACTTTTCTGACAGCTGGATGTGTCAGAGGAAAAATTCCTTTCAAGGATATGAAGGCACACTTGCCTAATGGAAGTTAATAACCACATCCTGCCGTGAACTGGCTGGAAAGTGGAAATTTGCCTTGACTGGAAATTCCAGACACTTTTGGTTTAAATTTGTCCTGAAATAAAAGGAAAATAAAAATCCTTTCTGTCCCTTTCTTCCCTGGTATGGAGACTTTTCTTTAGGGGGAAAAAAAAAAAAAAAACAATGAAAAAACACCCTGCAGTCGGTAATGCCCAGGAGTCCTTCTTGGGGAAGCACAGAACAGCTATCTGACTGAAAAAACAGTTTATGAGAGGAGGAAAAAACAAACAAACAAAAAATTTTGATTTATTTATTTCAAGACAGAAAATGAAATTTCCAATATTGAGTCAGTCTTGATCATGATCTCTCTTCATGAGTTACTTCAAGAGCTTAGTTTCAGCTCCTTCTTCAAGGATTTAGGATGATGATAGTGCTTCCTTCCTAACAAGACACATTTTTCATTGGATAAACTAACCTTTATTCTGTCTTTTATATAGCCTGGAAAAGTTTAAAAATATTTTTGTCACTGTAGTCAAGGTAGATAGAAAATGTACATCTTAAAAAGTCCAATCCAAATTTGAACTACATAACTACAAAATCTTTGTTGAAATCTAACACAGTTTCAGGAATAAATGTTAATATTAATTCTAGCTGCTGAGCTCACTGAAACAGCATCCAGATGATTGCAGAGTTACGTTATGCTTTCAATTACCAAGAGATTGAGGAAATATATTTTTTAAATCACCTTGGTATTCAACACTTATATTATATTGAACTTCCCATATCTTCCAATATTTCTCTTTATTCACAAAAGCCAAACTCTCCACCTCCTAAATTCACAACACCTCAAGTGATCTGTAGTGCAACCTCTTGCTCAGAGTCACATCTGAGCTCAGAACGTTGCTCAGGGCTTTGCCAGCTGGATCTTCAAAAATGTCCAGAGAGTTTGCCCAGCCTGTGCTCTGGGTTGCCTGTACCCCTCCCTTACTGTCCCCATGGTGATTTCTCCCCTTTCTCCCATCCCACTATGTCAAGTCAGAATATCCCCTGTTTCAATTTATGATCCCTATTTTTCATCCTCCTTCCATATGAAGAGATTAGTTCCATCTTAAAAAAATACTCTCAGTTGTTGGAAAACTGTTTACATCACTCCCAGACTTCTCTGGTTTTCATGAGTCCTCATGTTCAATAGCTCTCCTACCAGATGTTTTATACCAACTAGCCAAGGGAAAAGATATTTTGTTAACTCCATCAGCATCACATTGAAACATCTGCTATTCATAAATTCTTCAGCTACTACTGGTTTATTTTTTCCTGTAAGATATTAGGAATAAGGGAAAGCAAACAAGTACATAACTAATCTGGTTTTCAGGCCTGAACTAAAATATGATGTGCCAAAGAAAGATAAAGCTCTGTGTTTCATTGACAAAAGCATTGTAGAAAGTTAGGCTATTTTTAGCGTAAGAATACATTTGTTTGTCATTTATACTTCTGCTACTTCCTTCCACTAGATACAGCATCTAAGGATGAAACCTTTGTCCTTTAAGTGCTAGCAGGAGTTCTGCTATTGACAAAAGAGAATAGAGGGAAATTTACTTCTGACAAAGGCAAATCTCACAATTGACTCCACACATTTTTTCCTAAAATATACTGCATAATTTTGGCTTCTGCCTCCTTTTACACATGAGTGATTTTTTTTCAGAAAATATTTGAAATCCCTGCAGAAAAGGCATTTAATTAAAAAACCATACTGTATAGATAGAGTTTAGTTTATAGGTATTGTGGTTTTGACCAATTGAGGTAATTTTTGTCATTTCCTTGATTTTCCCTATTTTTTTCCAGAGAGGGAGTCACAAGGAATTAATTTATGTATGTCAGATATAGCTGCAAAGTTTGATGTGCAAATATAAGTTTTATTGGCAAGAATTCTGTGGAACAGTTCTGCTGAATAACAAGAGGCACTGGTTTCAAAACAGTACAGGTGTTTATCATGTTTGCATGACTTTAATTTTCAGTCACATTGTATTAAAATATGCAACCTTGGGGAAAGAAAGCTTAGATGTGTATTTTAAGAGTAATGGGACTGACCTGAATGCATGAAACTTATTTTATGGAAGACACAGTATGTCAACATATCAGAGAATTGCCTTTCCAGCTAATCAAAGTGCTAATTAAAAGAAAATCATTATTCCATTCTCCAAGATCCCTTTTTGAAATTCTTGTTTCCTTAGTTAGTTTTATTCTGTTACTTTTCCCTTGTTCTTGTTATTTTTTCTTTTCAATAAATCTGAATGTTTATGTAGAATAATATATATTTCCTATGTGTCAGCCACAATATAAAACTGGTATGGAAACATTCTTGCCAGTTGATGTGCAGTCATTTCTCTTTGCATTATTGCCTTGCTAACCAATCTGTCTTGTTTATAGTTAATTCAAGTAATTTATAAAGATAAGAAATTGCAAAAGTCTTTTGGAAGCCTGCAGACATCCCACATGGTAGAGCTTCAAATTGATGTGGTCTTTCTCCTGTCTAATAAACTCTGTTATATATTCACTATTTCTTTTGCAATCCTTGATTTTATTTAGCCCCACACTTACAGATGAGTTAATGTGGACATCTTAGCCAATCAGTCCGTTATTCCATCATTGCTGATGTTTTGCTCTTCAAATAAACATTTTCAAGGGGGAGAATAAATTGAAAAGAAAAAAAAAAAAGAAATCTGTAAATGCATCAGATGATTAAAAAGACACAATAAATGGGAAAAGTTTAAAATGTGATTAAGAAAAGCCCAGCCTGTGACAGAAGTAAGTTTCATATATGTAGGATAGTTTCAGTAGGTGACCTAAACCCAAATGAAACAGACTTAATACAATGAGCACTCAACATAAATCATGCCAGACCAAGACTTATAAATGCCTATGGGAATTGTGTGTGATATCCTTCTGCTTCCCATTAAGGCTTCCCTTTATAAACTGGCCACTGTCAGTATTGCTTGTAAATTGAAGACAAGCAAAGATGGGCTAAGTTTGAGCAGGCTCCTTAAAGATGAGTTGCAGTATCTCATCAAGTTGCAATAACATCTGGTAATTAGTACTTCCACAGATAATTTTGCTATCTTAGAACTAAGCAGATAGCAGGCCATTGCAAAGCAATAATGAGTAACTGTTGCTCTGCTAATTAGAAGTCAGGTTAGAGTTTAATGCTTTATGCAGACTGTAAATAAGTAAAGAGACATTGGTGGCAGAAAAACCACCAATAGCTCTTGTGGTGACACTTGTACAGATGGTTTGGGCACTGAGGATGGCATATTTATACATATTTATGTGTATATTATCCTAACATGAAGACTAGAATATTTTCTGCCTGTGAGATATTATCTTGCCAGAGGCAAAGAAGGAAATCAGAGAACACTGCTAGAGGAACAGCTGAACAGTGACCTCTCTGTGGAGCCTCCCAGTAAATGATTCAACACGGGTTATTCCCCAGTGAAGAAGTTACTGACCTCATACCCAGCTGTATCAGGGAGGTTCTTTAACATGCTGGTTTGCAAATGTGGGATGGGAGCATCAAACTTCAACTTAACTGTTCAAGATGAATATCTGGTAAACGAAGAAGAAAAGACTGCAGCTGCACCTGGCATATTTTCTCTCTTGGTCCATGCATGGAACTAATCTGGAAACATTTTACTATTTTAATTATCTAGATGCCAGGTTCCACCTGGCTAAGACTGGCAAACAGTTTGGGATACTTTTAATTCCTCATTCCAAGTAATCAGGCACCTATTGGGTTAACAGAAGGGAGTGATTCTAGGACAAAGGCTCCTACCTGTCCACCAGCACAGCACATATCACACAGATGGCAACTCTGCATTTAAAGAACAAGTTCTGGCCTAATAAGTAAATGATATACAAAAACGTGAAGGTGTGTTACCCTGAGGACACTCATGGGGGGTCATATTGCCTCTAAAGTGCTAAGAAAGCTATGCCACATGATGATCACTTCCTCAAAAATCTACTTCTATGTCCCACTTCCTTAAATTTCTGCATTTCTGATTAATATGTGAGTAGTCAGGGCTTTAGTCTTAGACTGGTATGTTTCTTCCTGAGGACATGGCATTATGGATGACACTAAGGGAACTTCAGTCAAAGTAACACATTTTGATCTTTCACTTTCTCAAGCTTCAACATCACACAGTGGAAATTTTAGTATATTGTTAAGGGACTGTGTTTTTACAGCAGAAGATAGAACTAGGAATGATGCCATGCTGCTCTGTTTCAGAAGGAATTCTGGAAAATACAAAGATTTATAGAAGTAGGAGAAACTTAAGGTAAGATCAGCAAAGGGCACCTCATTCATAAGTATAATATACCTTTCTGTAAAAAACATGTCTCTTTTCTGTAGGGTACCACAACCTCTGTGTAGTACTTCTGTTCCTCA
This sequence comes from Acropternis orthonyx, assembly GCA_035583155.1. Taxonomy (NCBI): domain Eukaryota; kingdom Metazoa; phylum Chordata; class Aves; order Passeriformes; family Rhinocryptidae; genus Acropternis; species Acropternis orthonyx. Next base: position 30,527,714 of record JAWWEU010000040.1, on the reverse strand, counting down.
AGACCGTTCTCCTTCCTAATTTCCTCCACCCTCATTGTTTCTATTCAAAGCAAACACTTAAAAACTTCTTAAAAATATTTGGATTAGGAGGAACAGAATTTCCAATCAGAACTTAAGTTACAGTTCTGGTTTATTTACCAGCCACTCTAATTAATAATAATAAAAAGTATAGAAGATGGAATTTCTGAATACAACATTGAAAAGGTTTAACATGCCTTTCCTAGCCCAATATCATAGAGATATCTTAACTGCCCAGACAACTGGGCAGACTAAGAAAGTCACATAGAAGGTCAGACAAATTCTTTTTTAAAAAAGAGAATTGTATTAAATTGTCATGTTAATGATCTGTGTCTCTCCACAGTTTCTTCAGACTGGTAAGCCTGAGCCAGGGTTTTTCTAAGTGTAATATTTTTGTAAAAAAGCATTTAGTCATATCATGCTACCTTTGTCTACATTTATAGGTGTGTCAGATTCCTTTGAAATGAAGGTTTAGGTTCACAAACCACAGGCTTAGGAAATCTTTTATCATTTGTAGAAAACTAGCATGCAAATTCCTGCCTGCTAAAAGAGATGAAGGTTTAGGTAAGCTCTCATAAGGGTTTCTTTACTGTGATCAGAATGGACTGGTGTAGTCCGTTTTCAGAATAATGAACACTGAGAAACATCTAGTGTTGACAAAAGTTTCCTGAAGTGTGAGCCAATTTTGTGTGTTTATACAAAATAAATACTAAACCAGTACATAAGGACTGTATGCTTTCTGTTGTAACTTTTTCTATCACACCTTAACGGGTACTCTACAGTATTTGGAGCTTATTTACATCTGTTTGAAATTCTCGTTTCAAAACTAGTCGTAGGAAAGAGTTTTGCCTGAATGTTATTTTTATGCAACCATCCCCAGCCAGTAAGCTTGCTGGCTTATAAGTCCAGTTTTGGTGTACTACTCACAGCAGCTAGCCAAAATGTCAGTTTTCAGTTTATAAGTCATCATTTAATTCAAATAATAGAATTTAAGTTCATTTTACAGCACATTTTGTCTTTGTTTTCAAAACATACATTTGTTGGTTACTAGAAAATAACAATTGTTTAATAACATAATTAATTAAGCTTTGATTTGCAAGACACATGACTTGAAATTATATGATTTCCAGCATTCTGATAATTATTTTTAAATCAGGCTATAAAAATGCCATGCCATATTAAGCAGCAGGGCTGTGAAAGAAGTCAAAGACACAGTTTAACTTCTTGTGATTAAAAAAATCTTATTTTCCAAACTCTCTTTCACTCTTGTTTTAGTAGACAATTTTCTCTGCAGATATTTCAGTATGAAATCTGTGGAGGTTAGTCAACACAGGATTAAAATCAAACAGAATCTAGGGTCTAGACCAGTTCTTTCATAGACCAGCTGCTATATGGACACAGTATGAGAAGGTTTAGAAGGCTCTGTCTTCAATGCAGCAACATGAGGGATTCGGCAAAGCAAGGCTCTGTAACCAGTGGGTTAGGGAAGGCTACTTTGAGCTGACTGTATTCAGTAGATATCAACAAAATCAGATTTGTTGCATTTCATGCAGGCCTTGAAGGCTGTGTTAGAGAACCTTTCTCAGCTAAAGAGAGCTCCCTTAGATTTATTGCACACACCTACTACATCAATGCTTTTGCTTTGAATCTTATTATTACACCTTAGCTTTGTTTTCCCCCACCTATATTTAAATAAAAATCAACTAAACAAAACACACAAAAAGACAACCAACCACCCAAACAAACAAACAACCAAACACAGAATTTTTTTATATATTATTATAATTTAAATGAAGAGCATTTGTTTTACAGAAATCTTAAAACCCCAGGACTGAAATTCTGGGTATAAGTGGGCAACTCCTCAAGTGTTCCTTCAGGATGTACAGATAACAAATCTTTCCTTCAGCTCATTCAAAGACAACATTCAGAGAGACTATTTCTCCTGTGCAAGAGAAACCAGATGTATTGAGAGGAGGATTTTTATGTCAGCCAATAGTATTAATTTTAAGCAACCCAAAGAAGTAACTACTCTGGATCTGGAGCAGAACTACTCAACTTATTCCGTGAGGTTTTTAGTACTCAAAGAACTCAAAGGGAACCCCCAATTCTTTGTATAGAAAGAACTGCTTTTGATGCATATCCCATAATCAAATTTGTAAAAATACCATCATAATTACTTTTTGATGAAGGCAATCAAATGTTTAAGGTAAAATATTTGTATTTGTACACAGTGATGTATCCAGACCAAAAGCCTTGTAAATTCAGCTGATTCAAGTGGAGTCCACACACACTGAAAGCTGAACATAATTCCGCCTATCAATTCATAATTTCAATCCATGCCCATACTATTCAGCTGCATTTTTTCTGAGCCTACTCCACAGGAAGAAGAAACTCTTGTTTACTTCTAAAATTTTTAAGCAAATTGATTTTACACACTCACTCTTTGTCCATTGGTTTTATACAGTCACACACTCACACCCACTTAGTCACAAGCACCATTTGTGTACTCCTAAGTGTTTTACCCACAGAGAATGGGGGACAATGGCTGTCAATACATTTCTGGGATACTTTGTGACTGGCAATGAGGACTTAGTGTTTAGACAGATATTTCCTTTCCTTTAGGAGCTGTTAGCCATGATGTTGTCTCCCTTAATTAAAAATTTTGCTTAGTGCATATGTCTTCGACCATGTTGCAGCACAACAGTCTGATTTCCCCTGTTTAGAATATACGTTTAAGGTATTGGCTTGTAGTTAATTTTCATGTTGGACTACAGGGAAAAAGAAACAGTACTTTAGACATGTTGAAACCTTGCCACCATCCTCCTAGTGTGAGGATGCAGGGATTCCTGTTGGCAAGACATCTGTGCTGGGCTTTTATCAAAGTGCAAGCTGCATGACTTCAGCACAAGCACCACTTTCATCATTCTTACTACAAGGAATGGGGTGCTGGCAATAGTCTCCTGAGGCCAGAGTCCCTCAGTGTCAACAGAGGCCATTCTTTCAACCTTTATGATGCTTTGCTTCTGGTGCTTGTGCACACTTTTCATTCATACTTCATTTGTGTTAGTCTTAAGATTTGTCTTAGGCATCTCTTCAGCTATACAAAAGTTGAAAAACTTATGACATATAGATTTGCTGTGGCCTTAAGTCCTTTGAAATGCTGGCCAACATCTAAACCCAGCACTTTGTTGATGGTTGGAAGAGGATTTCTTATTCTACCTGTCTTACCTTGTCTGCCTATTTTATTTACTTATATCTTACTAGAGCTTGCTTTTCAGTTAAAATTTATTATAACAAATATCCTGGGGTTTTTGTTTGACTTTTCATATTACTGTTTTATTTTTTTAACTCATGCTAAGACCTTGCCTTTTACAGTATAACTCACTTTTCATCAGCAAGTCTATCAAGAGTTTCCGGGTCCATTTCCTTTTCTCGTAATTATTAGCATCTTAGGACCAACACCACCACTAAGTGCTGTGCTGGGCTGACCTTGGCGGGACACCAGGTGCCCACTGAGCTGCTCTGTCACTCCCCTTCCCAGCTGGACAGCAGAGAGAAAATAAGATGGATGATGACTCATGGGTTGAGATAAGGCACTTTACTAAAGCAAAATCGAAAGTTTGCATGAGCACAAGAGGAAAAGAAAGGTTTATTTTCTACTTCCCATCAGCAAGCAATGTTCAGCCACTTCCTAGGAAGCAGGGCTTCAGCACACACAATGGTTGCTCCAGAAGGTAAACATTGTAAAAAACAAATGCCCTCCCTTTCCTCCTCCTTTCCTTAGCTTTTATATCTGAGCTGACATCATATGGTATGGAAAATACCTTTGGTTAATTTGGGTCAGCTGGCCTGGTTGTGTCCCCTCCAGGATCTTGCCCACTCCCAACCCTTTAAGGGGTGGGGGAAATGTTGGAGAGACAGTGCTGATGCTGTGCCAGCACTGCTCAGCAGTAGCCAAAACACTAGTGTGTTATCAACACCTTTCTAGCTACCGATGCAAAGCACAGCACTGTGAGGGCTGCTATAGGGAAATTAACTCCATCTCAGCCAGACCCAGTACAGGTGCTTTGGTTGTAATGGTGATGACAGGGCACACAAATCTCCCTGTGATTTTGCATGTTAAAGTATAGTACTGATACAAGTCCTTGCTGATGATCAAAAGCTCCTCTTCAATGCCAGCAAACTTTCCTGCATCACATAAGCTGTCAGCCTAAGACACATTAAGTACACTAAAATATTCCTTCTCTCTATAACATAAATTTGAAAAAATCTGTTAGATAGATTTTGAACATGGTATTTTTCATTGCATGATTTTGTCTTGCTTCCCTCAACTCCAGGCAGCCCAGCTGTGTTTAGCTTATCCTCTTTAATTTTTGCAAATAAGGCAAAAGTCTTATGGCTGTTAAAAAAATATTAGAATTCTCTCAATTTTCCCCAGTTTTAGATAGTCCCTGTATATAACTTTCTGCATTTGCCAAGAAGAATTGAACAGAAGTGCTTGAATTTATCCATAAAACTTCTCAAAATGCCTTTTGTGCTAAAATGCTTTATGTTGATAAGAATTGTAAAGTTATAACTGCACATCAGTTTCATTATGTAGCTTATTTTAAATGGGGCAGAATATTTTAATAGCCCAAGCAAAGACATGTTTATTAACTTACAACTGGAGATATATCTGTAATTTTTTTCCATAAAATATGCAGGAATGATTTTCAGCTCCATTTAACTAATGTGTTTTGGAAAGACTTTGCAACAGTAAATGCAACAAATCTCAGACAAGATGAAAAGTAATGTGTAAGTGTGTTTAAGAATAACTCTTCATTTTGCAAGTTCAAATTTTAGACCAAACATTTCCTTATGTAGGTAACCTCAGTTTTATTCTGCTGTAGACAGTCCGGAGGATTTCACTGTCACTGTCCAAGCTCGCTCGGCCATGGCAAATGGACTTTAGGACTTAAACAATGGGGCCAGTTCTGTGCACGCTGTGCCTCACCTAAAAAATCCACTGCGCAGGCTGGAAGGGCACACCTACATGGGGAGAGCCCTTCCCAAGATCTTTGTTCGCGAAGTCTGACCATACATACACATACATTCTACAATGTGACAGAGTGATCACCAGGTATAAAACTGCAACCTATGTTAGAAAATAAAAATGTCCAAACATTATAAACTACTCACAGTGTATTAGCTAAAGGAAAAAGAAGTGTGCATCCTTATATTGACTGGAAGACTTACTGAGAAATATGCCTGCTTTCATCCATTTCAAGACCTGTGATTTTTTTCACTTATGTCTGCTCAAAAGTTAAGATTCAAGAGGACATTTTTGCTTTGGATATAGTAGGTTTTGTTACTAGGGCATAATTCTGGGACTTGTTGAAGCAGCTAATCCTGGAACACACATCTGGGTACATTAAGGTCTTCATAGAGAAGCTATAGATGTACATTCTGCACAAGCAGACAGTGAGGTGAACTGAAACTTGGCTGAATGGCCAAGTCCAGAGAGTGGTGATCAGCAGCACAAAGTCTAGTTGAAGGCTGGTCACTGATCATATACTCCAGGGATCAATACTGGGTGCACTTCTGTTTAACATGATAGGACAGAGTGTACCTTCAGCAAATTTGCAGACAGCACCAAACCAGGAGGAGAGACTGATATGCCAGATCACCCTGACATGCAGAGGGACCTCAGCCGGTTGGAGAAGTGGACTGACAGGAACTTCATGAAATTCAACCCTGTGTAGTGCAGAGTCCTCCACTTGGGGAAGAACAAATCCAAGGATGAGTATATGTTGCCTAGCTGGAAAGCTGCCTTGCAAAATTTGTACATCTGCAAATATTGTCAATATATATATTTTTTTCAATGTTTGAAAAGCTTCCTTGATATATTCAGACGTAACAAAAAATGAGAAAACAGTATGAGAAGTATAACATTATACTTTACGTGATTGGTAGCACTGAAGTGAAAACATACTTATATAGACAGCTTCATTTTAAAAACCTGAACACTGCTATTCTTAGAAAAGGTGGGATTGAAAATACAGCAAACAGGACTCCAGATAGCAGAAGAAATATAACACATGCAGTGGCAACACACTATTTATTATGTGTTAAATTGCCCCATTCCCATGACTTTTTTTGACCTTGAAAAATCATACTGAAGACAAAAAAGTCGTTCTGCCTCAATACTTGTTGATTTTTGCATTTTATGTGGAAAATGACAAGATGTCTGGGATATCTGGCCATTATAAGTATATCAGTTGCTACTTCTTGTCAAGAACATACATTCAGCATAATATTCAGATAAGTAATGTGTGACATAAAGGTCAACTAAATGATATTTGAGTAAATATAGACTAGAAATTGATGTACCATTCAATTTCCTAGGAAGAGAAAATATTTGAGGATCAAAGGATTATAAATTAGGTGTGCAAGTTATATGTCACCTCTGAATGTAACAGAGGTTTTAAGATCCAAACGCAAAACTCACTATTACCTGGAATGTAGACTTAATGTTTGTATTCTTGTACCGTGGCAGATCAGGCTAGTATGTATCACAGAGCCTGTTTGCTCCCCAGGACAAAAAATAAAACAAAACAAAAGCCCACAACACTAGAATTATTTAGCTATTTATTCTAGTGTGAATAAATTAGGTGGCTAACAATTAGGTCAAAAATGTTAAGTGCTCTGGTAATAAAAGTATGAATTGAATGAATTTATGGAAATATCTTGTAACTAATATTTCATTTTACTACCATGGATAATAGGTGTTGATGGCTGATGATTTAGTTTTTTTCTCTCCACACAGTAGGAAGTCAAATCTAAGAAGAGAAGCAGAGTTTTGAGGAGCATTTGGCTGATTTCCCTGTATTACTCTCCTCTGAAAGCAAAATTAAAATCAAGAAGTTAAATATAGTATATGACAACAACTGGGATGGAGCCAAGGCAAATATTCTCAGCATATTGACTGGATATATTTGGATTTCAAGGAGTGCTGTCAATTTTACTGTGTATTTAGTCAGATGCTTATAATATATTAACACTTTACTCAGCCCAGAGTCCTATGCAGCAGACATGGAAATAGTATTCTTCCACCCCCCCCCCCCCCCCATTAAAATTATCACCAAAAGCTTATGTTTCACTGCAAAACTTAAAACTTCAAAAGCACTTGCTCAAAATTTTACAACATTAGTATTAGAACGTAAAGCTTCAGTGCAACTCACAATTCAATATATTAAAGATCTTATGTGGATGTGCATATTTATGTATCTCTGTGTGTGAGGATGGTAGAATGTGTAAATGTATGCACATATGTCTGCATATAAAATAACAGGTGTTTATAATATAGTGAAGGACAGTTTAAAAACTGGTGACATTGTGCTATTTATTTGAAACTCTGAAATGAAGTCTGGCATTAAAATATCTCTTTGATATCAGAGCAGTGACAATATATTCTGGACCAAAAATACACCAAAAGCAATATCAGTAGCAAGATGTTTAATTTAAATATGAATAATAGCCCGTCTCTCCCCAAAGACAATTATCTATTTTTTTTTATTTTTTTTACAAAGGAAAATATTTGAAGGTGGTAGTAGGAACACAATTTCAAAATGAGGTTTTAGAAGGGTTTTTCACAGTGAGAGTGAAAAATATTAAAGACATTCATTATCCTCAGATTAAGATACAGATTTACAGAAGATATGAAAATCAGTAAGTATGGCTGTTGGATATGTATCTTAAATTACTTTTTTTTGCTATCTTATGTATTACTCTAACATATGAAAACTATGATAATTTCCTAATGTGAAATTGTTATACTATTATTATTATTTAATTATTAGACTTTGCTAAAGTCTTTGGGAATTTTTATTTCTGCCTTAAATAAGGTCATCTCTACACCTTTGACTTTTTTAACTGAGATACGTTTGATCTACAAAGCTATTAAAAGCAATACCCTTTTCTCATAGCCAATTTATATAAACTGGAATTTACAGATTATTTAACCGATTATTAGGAATATTTTGCCATATTACACCAATTCTACAAATACCAATTATATAAAACCTGTCTTACTTCTTTAAGAATTTTCCAAATAAAGTAATATTCCCATAGGCACTCTCCAAGAAACCATTGACAAAGGTAAAAATCATGGGCTCTTTTTTTCTTAAACTTCAGGTTTAGGAAGAAGACCCACTTTTAGAGGTATGGCTTTCTGGGGAAATAGAAGCACAGAGAGGATGCCATCATCTTCCACATCTTCAGCGCAGGGCCCTGTTAGCAGTGCAGCTCGAGCTCACATCCTGACCCCTTCACTGCTAAAGCATTCTGCCTCTCAAGAATCAATTTTTAGAGGGTGAAATGTATACTGTGCCCAGCAGTATACAAGAAGATTGTTTTTATTGATTTTTTTTTTATGACATCATTTTACTTTAAGGAAAAGAAAGGAAAAAAAAGAAGAAACAACAATAATCAGTGAGTGCCCAGTGGATCATCTTCAAGAGGCACTCTAAGGTAAGGAAGATCTCAGAAAAGCTCCCAAATTTATCTAATAAACTCAATGAAGTAACACTTATAATGCACTTATATTAAGGGTAGAACACCAGATATATATATTGTGTCAGAGGTAGGCTCAACCGGGCTAAATACAACACAACCTGTGTTGTTATGTGTGTTGAACAAAGGGATTTGGGATCAAGTATTATGGTTCAGTCTGGATTATTCATACTTTACCTTAATTTGTCTAAACTCCCGTACAAGGCAGGCAATACTACATTATTAATAAGATTATTCATTTATCTTAATAATAAATTTATTTATCTTAATAGTAAATTACTGACAAATCTTTCAGACAGTCTTGAAAAGATACTCTTGAAAGAAGATATTTTAATATGCCTAAACTTTTATCCATGAGTTTCTTGATGCCTTGAAGAAATAAAATTTGGTGTGAGTATATAACCATTGGGAACAAGAAATTTACTCATCCAATTATTAAATGAACAAAGCATGACCAGAAGACACTATTGACAGTGACTGAAGTCTTTGTCAGTTTATTAAGCCTTTAGTTAATTAAGACACCATATACATTAAGAACAAAGCTTAAAGATCTGTAAAGAAAGAAAATAATTAATGTAAAGCACACAGTCATGAAGACTTGTTTCCAAATAATTTGTCATGTCATTTACAGTAAACAACAACAACAGATCTCCCCACATTTTCCATGAATCTTTTACTCCCTTCTCCCTTCATCACAGTGCTCAGTTTCTTCATCTTTTACCACCAGCACCACTGCAGCACCCTTAAACCTTCAGTACAATACTGGTCACCCACCCAAATTTATTCTCAGCCACTTCTGGTGTTCTCAGTTCTCTTTCCCTGCACTTTTGGGGAGCATGGGAAATGGATAGGATGGATCTATGGACTGTCACATTAGCACCATGGACCCATAAACCATCTTTCCTTAGTGAACCAGGTTGGATGGGGCTGTCCACTCAATGTTTTACAGGCATTCATTAACACAGAACAGAGGTTGACAGCTGTACCTCACAGTCCACTCACACATCCAGTTCTTCCACCAAGCATCTTCTACATGCCCTGGCTCTCAGTTCAGCCACTTCTGACAAACTGAGGGTTCAAAGTTTGGTGTACACATCCTACTGACCTGATGGCACAACCTTTCTCTTGTCCCTATAGACCTATAAATATCTTTCAAATAAGTATATCACAGTAAAATCTGGTGTTAACTACAACACCCTGTTATTCAACACATTAGCCAGAAAAAGACTGAAGTAGAAAACGGGGCAAAATTGCATCGTATTGTTATGGCATGAATTTGTCCACTTCCTTGCCAGTTTGTAACACAAGTTAAGGCTTGAATATGCTGGGACATCCTGAGAGCTGTGTGGGTGCTCTGTGCAGCTAATCAGCATATGTCTAACAGGTTAAGTTAAGGTCAGTTTTAATAGATCCACAATGTGTGAGCAGTCTTTGCAACACCTACACAGTGGTCAACACATTCATGAAGCAAGTGCCTACCCGAGGGCAGTCAATTGGACTAATCAAGCATGCAAAATATAGACAACCTGGACGTAGACAGCTGTCATTTGTCCTGTTTCTGTTTTGAGGGGACTGCTGGGCACTCAGAAATCCCAAAGAAAATGGCTAAAGCTGGTAAGAGAGTAGGAGGTGAGACATAAAAGCAATCAGCTAGTGCCAAAAACAGTAACACTAGCAGGTGTCTATTCCCTCACGTGCTTCTGAGGCAACCTGGATAGGATTGTTGTAAAGTTACAGGCAGGACACTGAAATTGCAATGCCATAATTACTGTACAATACAAATCTTGTATTCAGTCATTGTCTCAAGCTAACATAGCTCTCACTGTAGACAAAAAGTTAAAGTAGATATTAGAAACATTGCCATCAATTCTGTTCTTTGGCAAAAATACTACATAGCATCTAGCTAAAGGTCTCCATGCCTGTCTAAGAGAAGAATCTGGCCTATTAGATTTCTCACAGGTATTTGTCTTATGATGTCCATGCTTATTATCTCTCCTTTTCAGAATGATTGTATAATTTTATTTAGGGTTCACTCTTAGATAAGTCTTAGTAGCAACTACCTGGGACAGTATGGCCATAAAATATTTTCCAGCATTTGCTTTTTTAGGTTAACCCTTAGGGTCATTATAATGCTTCTCAATTTTTTTTTCAGAAGCAGAACTGGGATGGCAAATGCCAAAACTATGGCTTAGGTATTTATTTGCACACTAATATGTTCTCCAAACAAATGACACATACTGAAATGTATTAGGGCACATACAGAGTAAAATACTAAAATTATAATATCTATTTTTTAAAGCATACAAATTGCATGTTTGTCTCAATAGGTCACAAACAGATGGAGCGTTGTGTTCAGCACATTTCTTCAGAGTTTCTAAATCTGCCTGATGGGAATTCCATTACCTGCACCAGCTGTACAGGTGACCTCTTTGACTTCCATTTGCCAGGTTCTGAATATATAAGACAGTGCTGGCATGTTTTTAACGTAAGGTATATGCAAATATGGACATATTTGACATGCTGCTGTAGCATCTATTTAAAATGTAAGTCATCTGGTTTAACCCTTGCACCCATAATCATAAAGTGTTTCAAATTGTCTATGCAATAAAATGTTTTTATGTCTTTCTCTACTTTACTTTTTTTCCTTAATCAGAAGCAATTAAGATTGCTTTTCACCTATAATTATGAGTTTCTTTTGTTTCTTTTCACTGGGAAATGTTACTACTGTACTCCTAAGAGTGAATTTTTCAGACACTGAATATCTAATTCCCTCTCTAGGTGTAAATGCTCAGGAAGATCTTTAAAGCCTTCCAGATTATGAACCTTATTTTACAAGAAAAAGGATACGTTTCTTGTTTTCATATAAATATAGCACATAAAATATTCCCTCTTCTGCTTCTGTCTCGTTTATTTTAAAATACTAAAGTGAATGCATCCATTATACAGTGTTTCAAAGATGCACTAAGGCCCATATTAAGCCCATAAGAATTATCTGCAGTTGTGTTGGTCTGTAGTCATTTTCTGGCTGAGACCAGCCATGCACTTGAGACATTCACCCTGTTACACAAGAGAGAAAATGCTCCTTTCCTAGGAGTATGAATAACCTGAGGTAACGACAAAAAGCCTGATTATATGAAAACATACACTTAAATTCAGGCAATTTCCTTTGGGTTTCAGGTGCTCATATGCATATGGTTTTGAATAAAGATATATGGCCCCAGTGATGTTATGACCGATCAATACAGTACAGGTTAATGAAAATGTAGCTTGCCACAGCAGATTGTAAAATCATAGAACAATTTGGGTTGGAAGAGACCTTAAAGATCACCTAGTCCCAACTCTCTGCCATGGGCAGGGACACCTTCCACTAGACCTGTCCAGCTTGGCCTTCAACACTTCCAGGAATGGGACATGACATCTTCTCTGGGCAATTTGTTCCAGTGACCAGCCCATGGAAAAAAACTCTGTCTCTCCACTTGAAGCTGGTCTGTGGCAGGGCTTCCGAAAGTTTAGTAAGCTACAGGAATAAGGGGACAAAACCTCTTTATTTCCTTGAATTCTGCCTATGATCTTTTTCCATTTCCAGAAATTAGTGTTGCTGGGTTCCAAATTTTGTCAAAAAATCTTATATGTAGAGTCAAGAATTTGCTGAAATCTATAACAGTGTCATCCAAGAAATATTTTTGGGTTCAGATCTAATTAATACAGAAAGACTACTTTTCTATTGGGAAAAGTCTCAATTGCAATACTTAATAATAATAATAATTACTATTCAATCATCAATAATTAATAATCATCATTTTTTCATACATGTAGTTTCTACTCCTTTCCCTAGTGTTATGCACACCCTCTCCCTTCTCCTTCAGATCCTGAGGTCAGTGATTTCAGCCTGGTGGCAAGGATGGATATTATGATGAGTGTCAGTATCTGGAGTACTTCACTAGTAGGAATATGATGTTCATGTTGGTGGTATCCTCTTCCTCACTCCATGATAATCCTGAGGATATTTTTATATGTTTCCTAAGATGTTTTTACCCTTGCTTCTTTTTCCAGTGATCTGAAGCTCCATGTTATAGCCAAATTCACTATATACAGTGCCTTTTGCCTATATAAGATGCTATTTATTTGTTCTCTTTTCTACCCCTAAAAGTACAATTGTCCAGTTCCAAATGTTCCTTCCTTTAGTTGACCACCAGTGAATTACTTACAGCCTCAGGGCCACAAACAGCCCCAGTATCAGCCTGCACTCATTTCTTATCATCACGTCTGCCCTCCTTTGTTCCACATTCTGGGTTTCCTTTTCTTGATGACGCTGCTATCCTACCAGGCTGGTATATCTCTATTCTACAAATTCATAGTAGCCATAAATGCCTCATTCTACATAGAAAAACTGCTTGTTACTGTTATCTCAATGAAACAAAAAGAATACTCTACAAAGATAAAGAAAGGTAGAATGAATTAGTGACAATCACCTAGTTGAATGAAAAAATTAAAAAATGTTAAAGGTAACCCAAGTAAAACAAAAACATTCCAGAGAGGGCAAGCCTGACACACCTCTGTTCTGGGCCTTGCAAACTCAGTTCAAAGCCTGTTGCCAGATACAAACAATGCTAATACTGTATTGCAGGTCTACAAGGTCACAGAGTTAAGTGCATGTTCTGTAACTATAAACGTATCTCATGAAAACCCACTAGAATTTATTTTCATTTTGTGTTATGATGCTTGCTTCGGATCACTCTGCAATGTATCAAATTCCCCTGCTGAATTATCACCTGGCAAACTTTCATGGTCTGGATTTTAACAGAGCTCTTCTGATCAGTGTGCAGAACACATCCCGACCTAACACACCCTGTTGCTGCCTAGAGTCCTCTTCTATCTCCAATATGCTGTCTCAGAGTGACCCGCCTCCTTCCTGCTGGATCAACTGGGACTAGAAATTTGCATGGTAAAGTGAAGACAGATACTCCAGGCAACCTTAGGAAAGAATTAAAAAGGAACTGATGTGAGACAGAAATAGGACAGAAAAAGGGATTAAGCAGGTTTTAGGAACAGGATAGTGGGAAGAACAGGAGGCGGCAAGAGTCTGAGCTCTGGGGAGAGGAAGAGAGATGATCAGAGAGAAAGCAGTGTCTGTTACGTGAGAGGCAGAGAACTCACAAATGTGGAATTAGTAGCATGTTCAGCTTCAGCTTCACAAACTGCACCACTGTGAGAAGTTGCAAGAAGTATGGAGTTAATTCAAATACCAGATGTCAATAATCTTCATGAAATTGCTAGATGAAATGTAAGATTTATCATCTAAACTAACAGCAACAAACTCCACGTATCCACCCACAACCTGAAATACAGTAATTTCTTTTGTCTAGCACTAACCTCTCTTTATATTTCTCAGCACTAGTGAATTTAACAACTCCATTTACTTTCAATCTTAAAACAATTGGGCAGTACTAATTCTAATCTAAGTTTACACGGATTGAGTAACTACTTACAGAATATGTTCTTTAGGTATTTCAAAAAACATTTGTAATTTACAATGGTCCAACAAATGCAACTAAAGGCTGTTCTTGCAGATCATAGAAAAGAATCCAAAACCTGAATATTGTTACTAGGAATTTGAACTATTGATATAAAATCAATCTTTAGCCTAGCATCAGCTAGAAAAGTGATTGTAACATTTTTGTTATAAAGTTCAGATATAGCAAGAGTTTCGCAGTTTGTGACGGCTTGTTTTTGTAGACCTTCCCTGGTAACCACGGTCAAAACCTAGGGAGTATTCCATCCCATGTCTTTATGTAATCAGGTGTATAAAAACTGAAGGAGGAGGTGTTCTCTCTCTTTTCCTTCTCAGGCGGGCACAAGTGACAGACCTCGGTGTTTTGGCCTTCCTTATCTGCATTGAGCGAGGCCTGTTCCAAGAGCTGTCTGTCTGGCTCGGTGGCGGAGGTTAAGAATCTGCTTTTCCTAAGGAAAGTAGTGAGTTTACTGTTGTGTTCATTATTTATTAATTCCTAATTTTGGATTGTGTATATTTGTTTGTCTTTTTCCTTTTTTTGTCTCCCTTTCCCCTTTCCCTTTCCCTTGTCCCCTGTCAGGGTTGTTTGGGGGTCCCTGTTGCTTTGTACATAGTGTTTAACTGTATATAAATGTAATATATGTAATATATGTAAATATATATTTTTTTTCCTACAATTTTCTCTTGCTACTTTTTACCGTTTCAGGAGAGGGAGGGGGGAATCTTTCCGTGTGGAGTTTGGCTTTTGGCAGAGAGCCAGGCCAAACTTTCACAGTTTCTAAAATCTGATATCTGAAAGTGAAACAATAATTCTTTAATTTACTTTGAAAAATATTTTTATTTTCCCTGAAAAACCAGCTGAAATCTGCAAGGATTTATCTGCCTTTAAAAGTCACTTTGAGCAACACCAGTAATCCCTTCTTAGATGGAGAACACTGAAGCTACCTATAAACTAAATTGCATTTTCCACAGATGACAAGGCAACTAAGTATAATGGAACCCAGGTGTTAGACTAATTTCTAATTTAACCATAAATGAAGAAAAGAGAAATATAATCTTCTATGCAAGTTGTTGTGGTATTACAGAATCCATCATAATGAAGAAATGCCCCCACTTTGCACAAAGGTTGACTGTACAAATGGTACTCCATCAACAGAAATGTTAATGAGCTTGTGTGGCAGCAGGTAAGCAAGAGCTGGCAGAAGAAAGTTATTGTGATAGGCAGATAATTACAATGGAAGTCATGTCTTTGGTAATGACTAGGATTCACATCACATATCTTTTCAGTTGCAGTACAATTTTGCTAGCTCTGTTTATGGTAATCTATGGGATTATTTGACAGCAAGGTGACACTTTGGAACAAATTTCTTTCACAGACAGCACAATTACTGATACTCTGACATTCAATTCGATACATCACTGATGTATAATTTTAATTTTAGAAAATATACAAACATAAAGTATATTTTTCATTAGTACATGAAGCTTTTTTGGTTCTTGTGTTTCATCATGCTAAATGCTTTGATTTTACTAATATGTAGGAATTGGGAGAAATTTAAGTTGCGAGTTTTTAACCATTCTGATGCAGGATTAATAAAGAAAAAGGGAAAAGTATGTTTTCAAACATGTAATTGTCTTAAAGAGAAGCAAAATAGATTTCCAAGCCATATTTATCTGTGTTATAAACTCTACTACATAACCACAAATATGTAACATGCTTTCCAAAAGGAAATTCTGACAGCAGCTACATCTGTTATATCATATTCCAGGTCAAATCCCCAGCTAACCTATTTTCCTCAATCTCACAAAACAGTTACAAATCGGAAAATATTCAGGTGAAAAATCAAATCTGTTTCACCTATTCTTCCTTTTATGGAAGCAATATGGAATAACAGGGAGAGGACAAGATTGACAACAAATGTGGTGAGTACTGCCTGAAGTTCCACCATATCCTTGGTCCATGGCAATAAGCAGGGTCTCACTGGGAGCATTTCCTTGCAAGACCAGACACTACAGCACCCCAGCAATACTTGCATGTAAGTAAGCAGTGTTCTACGTTCACAAGTGATAAAATATGTGCTTAGGCAAGCAGAAAGTAGTTTTCTGTTTAAAATTCTTCAAGAAATGCTTTGTGCTGTTATTGCCCACACTGCAAGGCAGAAGTAACTTTTCGTTTTTTGCTAATGAATCCCTTGGGGTGAATTAAAGTAAATTGATACCAGATTATCAGTGTTTACAGACAAATGGTTTATTTTTAGAAGAATTTGATTGCAAAGGAAAACATGTATGTAGCCATTTTGGTTATTATTATCTATAGTAATATAGCAATATAAAAGCATAAAGACACCACCCAAGAAAACATGTAAAGGAAAAGAGAGAAAGAAAGAGAGAAAAGAATGAGTTAAAATAGAGAGAAAGAATAAAAGTTTATAGTCACCACCCGGAGGTCTCCAACAAACTGTTGTTGCTGTTGTCTTGGTCCATCAGGGAGTGGTGGGGGAAAGAAAACCATGAAACACAAAGTCCAATATCCTCAGAAACCCTCCTGATGCCTCCATCATGTGTGTGTGTTTGTGTGTGTGTGTGTTTGTGGAGGGGTGTGAAGTTTTTGCAGAGTTATGCTGGTTTTGCAGAGGCTGGAGGTGCTCGTTTTCACATGGTCATTTGGATTGGGGTTGGGGTGATGGATGCTTTGGAGGCACCTCTGCTAAACGAGGGCCTTCTCTGGGATAGTGGTGGATGTGTGCACGGAGGGCCTTTTTCGACATAGCCCAGCTCATAGGATTATAAGCATCACACACCCAGAGAGTTGCCACTGGTCTCCTTTAGATAAGCATCACACATCTAGAGAAGTATCACACCCCTAGAGATTCACCCCGCACCTCCACAAACATAACAGTTTGTGGGCTATGGCCCCCTCCCCTTGGCTTTTATCCTCACTCTAGTGCCTTCTTTGCACAGTTCACTATAGGAGCAATGTTTTAAGGCAATTAAAAAAGTCCAAGTCCTCACATGTGCAAACAAAGTTTGGCTTCTGGGATGCAATGTAGTTTAGTCACCTAAAGCACATTTTGTTACTTCAGTTCTTTAAGTAGCTGACCTAATTTTACACAACTGCCTCACTTAAAATCTCTCTTGCTTCATAAAATTATATTTTCACAAATATAGCATTGTAAATATTAAATTTATGGGAAGAAAAAATACAAGAAAGGAGAATACAAGGAGTATGAACATATCAGAATCAAAACCTTCTTTAGAAGAAAAATGAAGTTTTACAAATACATTGCCTTACTATAAGCATGGCTCGTGCCCTACTCATGCCTACTTCCCCTCTTCTTCCCTTGATATAGGTTTCACAATATAAAGTTATGTATCTGTCTTTTTTGTAACTCCGAATCTGTGTGAAATCTTCATTATTTTAAGATATGTGGTCTAAGTATTAATCAAAGAAGAGTATTAAGGCACAATAGTCACTCTTACGATGCATCATTCTTTCCGTCAAACTTAGGTGTATACTTTTATACTAAAATTGGATTAGAAAAGTTGGCTTAGACAACTTACCTATAGTCATAATGTGAAAAAAACAAACAAACAAACAAACCAATTTGCTATCAGTACCCTGTTATTTCCACTTATGCTTAGAAATTTGTGACTTGAATGAACAAAACCTAAGGCTTTAAGAGGATGAGGATGCTGCTAAGATTTGTTAGAGAAGTCATGTTTTTCTCTCTACAAGGAGACAAGTCACAATACTAGTGATCTTATATTTACAGAGTGCTTTGCATGCCAAAAAATGCCAAATGCTTTAAAACTTGACAAATTACATACATGAATCTTGCCATTCACCATTGATTTTCAGCAGCCTCTGTTGTGAAAGGTTTTTAACAACACACAGTAAAGTCTAGTTCACTCTAGGACAAGATATGACTACTATAAAGCAGGGAGAGTCTCAGCAGGCAGACAATAACACTTCAAATGGAAATTCAAAGAGACCACTGAAGTTAACATACTACTTAGGAAATGTGTCACATCGATTTAATGACCTTCCTTTTGTGTTTTAAGAGGACCATACATCCAATAACTCACTGAGTAAGTTCAAGTGCACTTCATACACTTAGAGCGCTGTTCTCCAAGGTGCTGAGCACTGTGGTTTGCAAGGCAACAAATGGTAAGTCTGTAAAAATGACACAATAAAATGTAAGTAAGTTCTTAAGTGCTTTACTGATCAGCACTTCCAGAGCTCTGTAAAAGAGTCTGTGAACCTAAGAGCTGGTGTTCACATCTTGAAAGTAGGATTCCTGAAAGAGAGAAACAGAAGCCATGAAAAGGATTGGTATTTTTCACTACTTACAAGGCCAGAAATAATTTCTCTCAAAATCCTTTCTCTCAGACATTCCTTTAGAATTTGCATTATGGAGCTACAGCAGAAGAGGACAAAGGTTCTGTTAAGAACAAACAAACAAACAAAAAAAAAAAACCACAAACACCAAACAACAAACACTAAAACATATCAGAAGAAATTTTGATTAAACCTAGATCTCTAAAAAACTTCTACACAGTTGTTAGCCTAACTGTACAGATGCTGGTTTCTATTAGACATTTCCAGTGCTGCAGCAAAAACTGTGCAGGAAGGAGGTTTACTCTAAGCACTAGTTTAAGAATTTCCTAGATGAAAGCAAAAGTACCTAAAGACTGATACTGCCAGAGTGACTGCATGGGAATGGATAAGACTCTGATGAGATAAGGGGCATGTCCAAGAGTCTTGAAGAAACAAGAAGGAGGCGCACCACAGGGAAGGGTGATTTTGAAGAAGAAAATCCTGGTGTTTTCCTAAAGTTCATCCACAGGTACTTCAGTCATCCTGGGACAATATGTTCTCGGACACTCAGCCTCTGGGACCAGATGTTTCCTTTTATGTCAGCATTTGGAGTGGAGTTAGATTACTTGCATTAAATGTCATGAATAGTTACAGTTATGTGTCTCAAAAAGCATCTACAAACACCAACATGGCAAGAGAAAAGCAACGTAAACTCATAATACTTTCTAAAGTGAAATATATAAGACCATAGCACTGCACATGCAGTAGATGCCTTATTTCATGACGATATATTATGCAGTGTACAAGGTACATGCCTGGCCTTGCTGAATGGAGTTAGTGGATTTCTAGAACATATGTTTGGAGAAGTTCATTTTCTATGTGAGATAGGCACTCAAAAAGGACTATGAACAGTATGATTTCTAAAAACTTAATTGCATCAAGGACTCAGCTATCCAGGATTCATTGACTGAAAGCAGGAAGGCTTTCTGGATCTATGTGTCTGAAATACAGAGCATCTCTTCCTTTCTGAGCAAAAGTCTGAGCAGATTTGAACTTAGATTTGCCACCTCTTGGGAAATGTTAGGTCAGAGTACTGGTATTGTAAAGAGAAGGAAAGGGACAATCTTGTTATCTCTTCTTCACATGGGTTAAGTAGAAGTGTACAGGAATCAGAAAGAGTTGACATAATATCCCGTCCTCTTCAGTTAGTGGTTGGCCGACAAATTGACTCTATTGGAGGCATCCAAAATTATATTAAAGCTGTCCCTTTCAGTCTGCTGTTACCCAGCAGTCAGAAAAACACATCAATGGAAATGTGTACCTGTGATCTTCTTTTCTTATATTCCCAGTCCTACAGGTAATTAGTCTCCAACTCCTCATACCAGATCTAAAGCAGAAGGCGTTAAATCTGAGGGTAATATATATTCTGTGATAGTCAGGAATGCTTCAGTTTCAATGAATGAATATTCAGCCCTGCCAGAAATTCAGCTCATTGCATCACGAGGTCTGACAGGTAATCCTCGTGCCCTGCCATGGTTCCCATGGTAAAGAAACATATTCCCTAATGGTTTTCCAAATGTATTCCAGTAAAGTGGCAAATAAGGACACTAAATCCTGGTGAGCCACCAGCTGGCACCAACAACAGTATATCATGGATGCAGGGAGTGTGAGCACAGCTGGGGAACAGAGGAGGACAGTATAAGGAGCTGGGGGAGACATAGTCAAGATGCATACACATATCTAGGTTTATTTGTGGGCATATGACCCATGATGAGAGGGAAGTGCCATAAAAAGAGCACCAGGGGAAGGGGATTCCAATCCTCATTCACAGTCTATTCCTGGGAATGCCCCACTTGGTCCCACCAGACCAGATTGAACCTATCAGAGTAAAATCCACAACTGTGTGATTAGGACATGGGAACTGAAAGAGGACACTGGGAAGAAATACCGCTCATTCTCATGTATGTAACATAGGAGATTGGTTCCCCAGATAGAATTTAATTTACCATCTCCCTGGCATGTGTTGGAGAGGCGAGAGGCACCGTGGGAGAAGAAGGAGGTAAGTAGTAATGAAAGGAAAAGTAGAAAGCTCATTCTTTACCTGCACACACATGCCTGAGAGGAAGTTGAGTAGGAAAAGGAGACAAGTGTAATGTATTCATTGAAAAGTAACTCCCTCAAAGAAAACAGCAGGACAAAAAACAGAGATGAAGAAAATTCATTCAACTGTGAAATGCTTTGGGGAGAGGGAAAGGTGTCCCTGGGGGCTCCACTTTGCACTTGGAAGGAGGGAAGGGAACTGACCAAAGTGACTGGATACCAGAGGCTTCCTGCTCCCCCTGCAGCCATCACGCTGCCCAGCTGTGACACAGTCCTGCCTCGTTTACAGCCTTTTCCCGAGATGCTGTCTGTGAGTGGGAAACATGAGTGCAAAACCAGCAAGCACTTCAAAACTTTTTGCTTAGTGTTTAGTAGAACAGGAACTAAAACCAAGATCCTTCCTCATATTGTTTCCTTACCCACCAGCAAATAGAGTCCTTTGTGTGTGCCCTTCTTCTTTTTCTTCTTTTCAACTTCTTTTCAGGGAAAGTGAGAGTAAGTTTCACTCTCTCCCAAACTCTGAATTAAGGCCCATTAAGGAGCTAAAATAACAACAAAAACAACAAACACCAAGCACTATTGAATAAAAATATGTAAATATTTGTTTTCTACTTTTCTTTTTAATCAGGTTTACAGGCAGGCTAAAGGACGAATTCTTGTTAGTTGAGCAGATTTCCAGTGGGTAATTACCCCTCCATGCTGAATTCTTCAAACCTAGCAAGAGGTAAGACTCCTCAACCATGCCCTGAACACTTCCGAACTTCTCATTATTTCAGAGTTGCATTTTTCTGCTTACTGATGATTTTTGTTGTTTTCATTTATGATTGCTACTGTCTCTAAAACAGTTAAAAAAACTCCAAGACATGAAGGCTCCTGTGGTAACCAACATACATCCATGTAACTGAGAGCTAGGTACTACAAACTTTAAAAACAATGCTGCCAAGAAGTTAATAAGTGAGGTATGTCACAGCTAGCACTTCCTCTCTAGCTGAAAACCTCAAGACTCTTCATTACTCTTCTATGTAAAATTATATATCTTTACTATTTGGACAATGATGCTCTTTTTCCCCCTGCTTTTTGGTTTAGTCAAATCTTGGAAATCTTTCATATATGAGACAAAAATCATAATCTTGTGAAAATTCAGGCATGACTAATTGAGCTAACGTAATTAGATTCTGTTTACTGATGATGGGTCTTTACAGCTTGACTCTTTGCTCTGCCACATGTATTCCAGCATTTATTTAACTGTCCCTGCAAATACAACCACAGTCCAAAACAGCATAGATGTCAAAAGTATTTCAATATATGTTTTGAGGTGGTCTTCTAAAGGAAGCAAATATTCTGCAAAAGTAGAAACAAATGCAATGGAAATATATTTTAATTTTTAACCTCTTTTAATATTAATGTTATGCAACTTTGATTAAAACAGAGATTTAAACCAAGTCTGAACTGCACCTTGAAGAATAGCTGTGTATAATCTGCAAGTTGCTTTCCATAGCAGCACGCTGTCCCACAGTCCTTCAGCTCCCTCTGCTGCTTAATCAACTCTCATATTTTTTCTATTTGCATGGAGCTTTTAGTCATCCTTTTTTAACCTCTGTTTTGATCAGAAAAAAAAAAAGTATATTAAAATCTCACCTAAAGCAATGAAATGATTATTTGAACTGATAAACAGTGTGTGCAAAGTTCCATGTAATTATTGTCCCTCCTTTCCTTGGGGAATGACAGAAGACACCAGATTGTCCCTATGGCTTACTGGTGACTTGCAGTGCATATATTGTGCCATTACAATTTGACTTGGTGTAACTGAAATATATCCATTGATTAAGCTGATGTTTTCTGGTTATGTAATTCCATTTCATAGAAATTATTTCATAGAATCAAAGAATCATTTAGGTTGGGAAGATCGAGTCCAACCATTAACCTAACAATGTCAAGTCCACCACTAAACCATGTCCCTAAGTGCCACACCTACAGGTCTTCTAAATACTTTCAGAGATGGTGACTCAACCATTGCGCTGGGCAGCCTATTCCAATCCTTGACCACCCTTTCCATGAAGAAATTTTTCCAAACACCCAATCTAAACCTCCCTTGGCACAACCGGAAGTCATTTCCTCTTGTCCTGTCTCTTGTTGGGGAGAAGAGGGCAACCCTCACCTCACTACAATCTCCTTTCAGGTAGTTGTAGTGAGTAATAGGGTCTTCCCTGAGCCCTCTTTTCTTCAGGCTAAACAACTCCAATTTTCTCAGCTGCTGCTCATATGACTTGTGTTCCAGACCCCTCACCAGCTCCTTCTCTAAATACACTCCAGTATCTCAAATTCTTGAAGTGAGCGGCCCAAACCTGAACACAGGATTCAGGGTGTGGCTCCACCAGTGCTGAGTACAGAGGGATAGATGATCACTTCCCTGGTCCTGCTGGCCACATTATTTCTGATACAGGCCAGGATGCCATTGACCTTTCTGGCTACCTGGGCACATTGCTGGCTCATTGTCAGACAACTGTCAACCAGCACCCCTAGGTCCTTTATTTCTGCACAGCTTTCCAGCCATTCTGCCCCGAGCCTGTAGTGCTGCATGGGGTTGTTGTGACCCAAGGGCAGTACCTGGCACTCTGCCTTATTGAACCTCACACTGTTATCTCAACCCATTGATCCAGCCTGTCCAGATCCCTCCACAAGAGCCTTCCTACTCTCCAGCAGATCAACACTGCCACCCAGCTTGGTGTCACCTGTAAACTTGCTGAGGGTGAACTCAATCCCCTTGTCCAGATCATTGGATGAAGATATTACACAGGAATGGCCCCAGTACTGAATGTTGGGGAACACCACACCTGCCACCAGCTGGACACAGCACCATTCACCACCACTCTCTGGGCCCAATACCAGGGTCAGGCTGACAGGCCTGTAGTTTCCTGCATCCTCTTTACACCCCTTCTTGTAACTGGGCATCACATTTGGCAATCTCCAGTCGACTGTGACCTTCCTGTTTTACCAGGACTGCTGGTAAATGACAGAAAGTGATTCAGAGAGCCAGCTCCCTCAGTACCTTTGGAGGGATTCCATCCAGTTGCATAAACTTATGTGGTGTAGCAGGTCACTGACTATTTCCCATTGGATTATGGGGGCTTCATTCTCCTTTCCATCCGTCTCCCCACTCAGGAGGCCGGTACTCGGGGACCAACTGGCCTAAGTACTAAAGACTGGGGCAAAGAAAGCATTAAGCACCTCCGCTTTTTCCTCATCCTTTGCCACTGTTTTCCTCCACAAATAATGGAGATTCTACTTAGCCCTTCTTTTGTCACTAACGTATTTATTGAAATATTTTTCTTGTCTTTTAGAGCAGTAGCCAGATTAAGTTCTAGTTGGGCTTTGACACTTCTAATTTTCTTGCTGCACAACCTCACAACATCCTTGTAGTCCTCCTGAGCTGCCTGCCCCTTTTTCCAAAGGTCATCAACTCTCTTTTTTTCCTGAGTTCCAGACAAAGCTCTCTGTACAGCCAGGCCAGCCTGCTTCAGTACCTTGAAGATTTCCTTCATGAAGAATGTCCAGCCTTCCTGGATTCCTTTGTCCTTCAGGAGTGCCTCCCAAGGGACCCTGCCAACCAGGCTCCTAAGCAGGCCAAAGTCTGCCCTCTGGAAGTCCAAGGCAGCAGTTCTGCCAAGACACCTCCCTACTTCTTTGAGAATTGCAAATTCAAACATTTTGTGACCACTGTGCCCAAGATGGTCTCCAACCATCACACCACATTTCATACTGATTTTATATATATATATATATATATAAAAAATTATGTCTTTATATAGCTCAATGTAGTCTTTATTACCAACATTTCTTGCAGGTATCTCTGGAATACCTTCTTTCCAAGATTTTGATCATATTCATCTATCAAAAATGCTAAAGAAAAAAAAAAAGCAGCTTGGATGCTTGCATTTTCTAGTTTTTACTGCTGTATTTTCCATTTCTAAGTAGACTTGATACAGCTTATCCCAGATAGCAGACAAATGTATATATTCAAACAATGTATTGGTCAAAATACAATATAAATACAAACACACAGACACGCATTAAGGCAGAACTTAGATTAGTAAGGTATAATGAAGGGAAGGAATTATCTGCCAGAATAGGTGTCAAGCATAAAAAAAACTCACCATCATACATCATACTGACTAAAACGGTGATTTGAACAACAGTAGAGGTTAAGGGAATATTAACATACAAGATTAGGCTGTTTCAAGGTGTCTCTGATCCTCAGGGAATTTTGTAACCCCCAGGTCTATACAGACCACATCAAACATGGGAAGCTTAGAATTCAATGTGCAATTTTCTCTACAGGTATCTAGGGTATTATACCCATTTTTCTCTGTTCAGATATTCAGCCATGCGATTACATCAGTCACTGACAGAATTACCCCAAGAAATTAAGATTATGAAATCTCCATTTGAAATTCTCTAACACCATTAAAAGCACAGGTTTGGGGAATATTTGTCCAGACATATCTTCCTTCAATGCAAGTGGAATGACTTTCTGAGGGATCTGTATTAATGCTTACTGCCAGAAGTAATGGTTCCTGTAGGTATGAATTATGCTACACCTGGAAACAAACACAACCCACACATAGTCCAACACAAACAGAACAACTTGGACAAGTCAGGCTTGATCAGATCTCTCAGGCACTTCTTGTGTTGCTTTATCCTTTGTGTGGACAGTGCTTAGGTTTGAATATGCTCAAACTGTTTGCTGATGATCAGGAAAAGACAACACACTGCTGGCTCTATTGCCTTGCTTCATCTATCTTGTTCCCAAGTGACACTTTAGAAGCAACACCATTGGGATGGAGGCTAATCACATGACTGAATACTTATCAGGAGGAAATTACAGAATGATGGTCAGATCCAAAACATTGCAGGCATCTGAAATAAATAGGTGGATTGCAGGAGCCCAAAGCTGCAGTCAAACAAGAGCCCTGTCAGAGGCTGCCAAATTCCAGAGGTATGTGGGAGAGACTTCCCCTTCCAGCTGTAGCATCTGTCAGGCACTTGCAATTTGTGCACATGCTGACTTTTCCTTACCTGAGCAGTTCAGTGCCTCACTCCTGCTCCAGTCTCAGCAGGGAGTCTGTTGCCTCACTGCAGCCAAATCTGAGTCATGTGTTGCCTGAATAAACTTCATAAACTGACAGTCCTGTTCTCACAAAACGTATTGGGACACAAAACAACACTGATCATCATACCTAGTCCTCCACCACTAGAGAAAATCAGCACATGAGCAGCAATTCAAGCAATAAAGGACTTCAGTCACAAAAGCTTTCCCACTGCTAACAAGTGTTAGACCTTCCAAGAATTTCAGGAGGTGCTCAAAATCAAATGCACCAGTTTATTAAATTTTGGGTTTAGCCATAGTTGTTAAATCTAGACCCCAGAGCTGTAGTTCAGGTGCTCATCTTTTAAAACAGAGCAGTTAAAGATCATTAATTTCATGACTGTGTATCAAAGACAGTGGAAATGAAAAGATTTATTCAGTAACAACAAAACTTTTAGAAATCAAGTCCTAGCCAGTCCAATTGAGCAGAATTAAATGTGCATTGAATGTGCAGATCATTATTTGACAAGTCATTTGGTGTACTAATTTATCTTCCTGGAATAACAGGTGAGGAAACAGGGTTTTTAGTCTCATTCATTTACCCTGTTTACTTGCACAGAAGTTGGCTCCTGAAAAAAGTTTACAAAATTAATTGATACATTTGATGAATGGCCCTTTCCACCAGCACGGTGTGCACAGACTGTAACTTCACGTGTTACAATCTGATATTAACAATTTCTCACATGTTTTTTTTTCCGCCCTTACAAATTAGCATTATAGCGATCTCTGTTCTGAAAGTCTTTATAAGCACGTCTTGCATCTGCTTTGCTGTGTGGGATTCTTCCAAAAGGTTCCAGATCATTGAAGCAGGCATCAAAAACTTCATCCACAGCTTTTTCTGCTGTTTCTTTGCTAACTTTTCTAACAGCCAGAATGGAACGAATTGCTCTGTCTCGTACACAAGTCTAAAGTGGGAAATAGGTAAAGAAAAATCTGTCATTATTAGTATAAACTTTTTTTCAGATTTTTTCAAATATTAACTCCTACTATATAGGCAGTAATTTTGTATCACAGAAGAGTCAAACAGTGCCTGTAATAAGCATTACAGTATATTTTAGATCCATCCTCTGTTAACTATGTGTTTAAGTTTTCCATGCACATATAATCCATGACATAACTAAAAGACATTCTTTAGAACAGGAATTAAAATACAGTTTGGCATTTTTGCAGGTATCAAGTATTTCTAAAACTTAATCTGGACACAAGAAAAAAATATGTCAGAAAGAAACAGACATAAATACCAGTTAGTTCTTTACAAATTTAAATGCTATAAAAGATAAAGAAATGACTTCTCTACTGGCCTTCATTTTGATACCTCTCTTTATGGCAACTTTTTCATACAGTTTGTCTACAAAAAGATAAAAAAAGATGCAAGCATCAGCTACAAGCTACAGCCACTCTAACATGAGCAACTACTTGGAACTCAATCTGTATGCTTCACTACTATTTACAAAAATTAATTCCTGTAAGACTTAATACACATGGTTATTTAGAAAACTTGTCATTCTGCTTCTTCCAGTTTTGAAAAGAGTATTACACACTTATAGTGGATAAGGTATTCTCACTACATTTTCTGCAAACCCGGGTTTTTGCTTGGTTCTTATTAGCCATGTATTTTCAGTGGTAATGCTTTATGGTATGACTATGTATTCAGGAATTTCACTCCAATAAAAATAACACAGTGGGAAAAAAAAGTAACATCAGTCATTAAAGGTTAGTTAAAAGAAAACAGCAAGTGCATGGCATCTACTTCTCTTCCTGATGTTTTCAGCTATGGAAGTGCAGAAGGTTGAGATAAAGTGGGTAAAGATGGCTCATAACAAATGATTAGACTTTAACATCTACAGTCTTTACCTGATGATGCCCTTTCAATCCAAATTTAAACCTGGCTATTTCATTCATCAGTGTACAGTCTCCACTGAGATTAGCAGCTCGAATCTATTGAGAAAAATAAAAAGCCGCAAGATCAGAGAAACACATGAAAATACATAGTCAAAAAAATTTTAACAAATTTTTTTCTTCAGTATCTTCCTGGTGACTGCTGGTAGAGAATCTTCCCAAGGCCACTTTAACTTAAGTACCTGTTACCCTTTATATCCACCCTCTCAGCCTCAGTCAACTGCAAAGTATTACTACAGCAAACTTGACAAGAACTATATCTCAGATATTCCTAAAGCTTAAATTAATGAGCAGTAGAGGTAATATGTGTGTTTGTATATACATACATATATATATATATATATATATAAACTGCTAGAAGAGCATGGAAAGTAATATTCTCCCCAGTCTATATCAGAAGCTGTCACAAGAGTCAGGAAGAAAGGCAGTTACCTTTCAGAGACTACAGCTCCAATACCCAGCAGAGCACTAACCCATCTGTTTTGCAAAAAGCCACATTTAAATGAGTATGTATGGTTTAGCTTTTTAATTGTCTCATCCTGTACACAGTAATTTCTTTTGTCTGCCAACTGTTCCATTGCCTACCTGGTCTGTTAAGAAATGGAAATAAATCGTGATTTCCTATAATTAAGTACCACTGTGAGAATAAATGAATGGAAAATATGATGAAAGGTAAAAATTAAAAAGCTGTCAACAAAAAATGTAAACACCATATAATAAAGTGAGTATCAAGACTTGAAGTAAACACAATCTCAACATGAGCATGAACATGCACAACCTTGTTTTATACATATATTCTCTAAACTCATGTTTGAGACTTACATGCTTTATTCTGCACTGTGTAAATGCTTAGGAAAAAAAATAGACATAGTTAATAATTTTGAATTACTGTACTGGGTTTACGTGGCAGGATGTTGGCAGTGAGGGGCCTGCCAGGGTGGCTTCTGTGAGACAGAACAAGTGGCTGCCCCCATGCCAAACAGAGGCAGTTTTAACTGGTTCTGAAACAGACCCACCACTAGTCAAAGTCGAGACCACTAGTGGTGCTGGTTGTATCTCTGTGATGACATGTTTAAGAACAGATAAAAATCACTAAAGGACAGCTGTGAGACAGAGATTAAGGAAAGTGTGAGGGAAATAGCCACACAGACACCAGGACAGTGAAGAAGAAAGGAGAGAAGGTGCTCCAGGCATCAGAAGAGATTTTCCTGCCACCTGTGTAGAAGACCATGGAGACACAAGTTGTTTCCCTGCAGTCTGCGCAGGAACACAGTAGAACAGATATCCACACTGCAGCCTGAGGAAGATCCTATGACAGAGCAGACAGACATGCCCTGAAACAAGCTGTGGCCCACAGAGGACCCACACAGGAGTAAGTTTTCTGTCAGAAACTGTGGGCCATGGGGGAGTAATGCTGGAGCATTTCCATCCCTGAAAGACTGAATGCTGGGAAAAGGACTCTAGTTGGAGCAGGTCTTGAAGAATAGCAGCCCGGGGGAAAGGCTGATGTTGAAGGAATTCATGAAGAACTGTAGCCTGTGGGAGGGATCTCACATTGAACCAGAGGAACAGTGTTATGAACCGACCACAACTTGCATTCCCTGTCTCCCTGTGCCTCTGGGGGGCAAGGAAGGAGATAGAGCCAGGAACAAAGAAGCAAAGTTGAGCCTGGGAAAAAAGTGAGGGGTGGGAGAAGGTATTTTTAGTTCTATTTTTCACTATGCTACTCTGTCATTGACTGGTAATAAATTAAATTAATCCTCTCTGAGTCAAATGCATTTTTGCCATGACAGCAACTGGCGAGTGACCTCCATGTCCTTATCTTGAACCACTAGCTTTTTAATCTTTTGTCCCATGTTCTGCTGAGGAGGGGAAGTCAGAGAATGGCTTGGTGGGTTCCTGACAGCCATACAGAATGGCGTTACTGATAGCACATTAGGTTACTTCATTAAGTTTTATCTATAAAGAGGTAAGTGACAGTGGCTCATTTATACAGCAAATATGAATTCAATTAATGTAGTAAAATTAATTTTTATGAAATCTGATTTGTTCAGTACCAAAATCACAATTTTGGTTATCTCACATACTGTTTATAGGCAAAACTTGTGCACATCTAATGTCTAGAATCGAGTAAGTTCTCACTAAAAACAAACAAATCAACCAACTCATGACCAAAAAGAAAACCCCAAACTGAAAACCATAATATTTTTACATATTTTTTAAAAACAGTTAAAAAAATCTAACTCACAGAGTCACAAGTATGTACTTTCATAAGATTGATCATAAGAGGAAGTTTTTCTGTGGCCAAATGATATGGATTACATCAGAAATCACATAAAAGCACATGAATACACATGCATCATGTATACAGGAGGAATCTTTCCCAATCTGTGGTCTATTTAATTGCACCTCCTGAAGCATTGATTATCTAAGACTTTCAAGCAAAAAATGTCCTCTGAAATCATAGAATTGTTTGGGTTGCAAGAGACCTCAAAGATCATCTAATTCCTATCCCCTTCGATGGGCAGGGACACCGTCCACTAGATCTGGTTGCTCAGAGCCCCACCCAGTGGACATGGAATCATAACTAGCGTACTATTAGCAATGTCACAATTACTCAAAAAAGGAATGTTACAGGAAAAGAGAAGTTTGTTGTTAATCAAAAAAATCCAAACAAAAATAAAGTTACTACACTACAGTGAAAACTACCCAACAAACCAAGATTTGCATGGGAGAAAAAGAATTCTATAAACATTTGATTATTGTGTGCATGTGTTTTCCCTTCTAACTACTCTCATTTGTCAATAACTGCTTTTTGCTATGGCTACACTCACAGTGATCACATTCTACTTAATGTGACATTAACTTACTAATACTAATATTTGTGAAAAACAAGTATTTGTTTTCTGAATTAAACTATTTAAGTTGATCTGACAGAAAGGATAAAATGTATTAACAGGACTAAGTGTTTGCAACATGAAGCATCTCTAATAATCAGCAGTAATTGATGAAATGACCACATTAGAAGCATTTTAACTTACCTCTGAACATGCCAAGTGTTTGACATTTTTAAACCAATCAACATGTGCACGGCAGTGATCAAACGCATGAATCAATTCATGTGTGACCACCCGGTTCATATGGGATTGCTGCCGAATGTTGTTCTGACACAGAACAATCTGCAGAAGAGATAGAAGTAGTCTTTTCAGCAAGTTTCAACACCTTGTTTACTCCTCAGAGACTCAGTGCACACCAACTACAGCAATTAAGGTCTTCAGATCGGTGTTTTACATTAACAGTGTACTAGTTCCAATATAGAATCACAGAATATGCTGAGTTGAAAGGGACCCATAAGGATCATCAAGTCCAACTCCTGGTCCTGCACAGGACCATCTTCAAGAGTCACACCATGTGCCTGAGAGTATCATCCAAATGCTTCTTGAACTCTGTCAGGCTTGGGGCTGTGACCACTTCCCTGAGGAGCCTGTTCCAGAGCCCAGCTACCCTCTGGGGGTAGAACCTTGTCCTGATACCCAACCTAAACCTCCCCTGACACAGCTTCAGGCCATTCCCTCACGTTTTGTCACTGATCACCACAGAGAAAGGATCAGTGCCTGTCCCTCCTCTTCCCCTCATGAGGAAGTTGTAGAGTGCAATGAGGTCTCCCCTCAGTACCATGGAACATCTTTCATTTATCTTGTTTCTATGACTAGCTCAAATATCAGTGTTGGTAGATTTACTCCTAGTAATAAAACACTAAAAAAATTGTAGTCCTCTGAAAGAGGGCTATGTCCGGCACCTACCTGAGATGTGGCAGCATCAAAACCTCCACTGACACAGCCATCACAGTTTTCACAAGAAAAGTGCCGGTCATTGAAGACAGTGCTGAAAGGCCCAAACCAAGTTACAGAAAAGAGTTTGAAAAACAGTCACTACTCATAGCAGTGACGTTACTACACTGTACAAGATGAGTTAGTTTACATACCAACCAGATTGCTTCATAGCCTCAAGGAGAAGTTGAGCATATGGATCTAGAAAAATATTGCTGCAATCAATTTCTCTAAATTCTCTAAATTCAAAACAAAAATTTTGAAAGTCATCTATAATAAAAATATAAACACAGTCAAGGAAAAAAAAAGCCACAAGAAAAGCACTTTACACACACACTCATACTTTGCAGTAATGAACCCCAATACAATGCAACTGGCATCTGTTACAGTTCAGACTATGTGAAGGGATATAGAGTCATAGAATGATTTCAGTTAGAAGGGCCATTCAAGATAATCTAGTCCCAACCTCCTGCCATGGGCAAGGACACCTTCCACTATACCAGGTTCCTCAGAGCCCCATCTAACTTGGCCTTGAACATTCCCAGAGACGGGTCATCTGCAACTTCTCTGGGCACCTGTTCCAGTGTCTCACCACCCTTACAGCAAACAATTTCTTCTGTATATCTAAGCTAATCTTCCCCTCTTTCAGTTTGAACCCATTACTTCTTGTCCTATCACTACAGTTCCTGAAGAACAGTCCCTCTCCAGCTTCCCCGCAGGCCCCTTTCAGATTCTGGAAGGTTGCTGAGGTCTCCACACAACCTTCTCTATTCCAGGCTGAACAGCCCCAACTCATTCAGCCTGTCTTCGTAGAAGAGGTCCTCCAGTCCCCTTATTAAATTGGAGACCCATCTCTGGACTCTCTCCAACAGTTCCAAGTCCATCTTACATTTGGGGGCCCCCAGAGCTGGGCACTGTAATCCAGGTGTGGTCTCACCAGAGAAGAGCAGAGGGGGAGAATCCGCTCCCTCGACCTGCTGGCCTCGCTGCTTTTGATGCAGCCCAGGATACAGAGACAAGGCTGTTCAGGAATCAGGTCACTCCTGACATTATTTTCTTAACTAGTATAAAGACTTATAGTGACCATCGTTTGTTGGTAATACAATCAACATCATACAATGAAAAGGGCACAAATGCACAGAAACTGACAAATTGTCTCAATTTC